>JAPZEA010000014.1:14709696-14725162 GCA_029783685.1 Heniochus monoceros | reverse complement strand
TTCAAATGTGACAAAAGACTCACCCAGTTTAAAGCAGAGCATTTGAATACATTATTACATAAGCGTTTCCCTAACTTGACCTCCTGAGGGAACTGAAAATGTAAGTGCAACATTTGGGCAGAAGGGTACAAATGAGGGACAAAGCAACAGTCTTAAAAATCCTTCAACCTGAACAAAGAGAATCCCGCGCCATAATCTGCAAAATACACCCTCTGCCCGTGTAATTAACCATGGCAGCCATTTTGGATCTCCATCGAACATTAGCCAAATTACCACCCGAAGGAAAACAATGACACACTTCTTCAATTACGCAGCTGGTACATGATAGTATCAGAAGACTCTCTTTAAAGAGATCAATAGGTACAATTACACACATAGGAATATCTCTGACTTCAGGTTGGCCTGGTTTTACCCTCAATTCATAAACATACCCCCTCACCACCACCACCACCATGTGTGAGCTTTGACACCTCGGGTGTCTCTCAGCCTCCTGCATCGACGAAATGTCTGTGTGTAATTGTGCGGAAACGTGTCACCGCGTGTAAAATGCGCGCTGGTTGTCTTGCTGTGTGGGATTTTGTGAATTAGTAGTCAGATACACACCTACACTCTCTGTCAGCGTACATGTATGAGTGAGTAAGAGTGTGTGTGTGTGTGTGTGTGTGTGTGTGTGTGTGTGTGTGTACAGTTCCCCAAGAGAGGTTTTAGCAGAGCGTTACTTATTCACCCCTCTGGCTGAACTGATGGAGCTCTCTGGCTAAGATCGCCCTGCATGAAAGATGGGTTGAACACGAACGATGTCAGAGACGGTCTTGTACTTGCACACGCGCACGCGCTCACACACGCACACTCAGACGCCCAGAGAAGCTGTTTCCTGACGGAGCGATTCAAACATTTACACCCACTGAGGTCGAGAGAAGTGCCGCGGATTCATGGCTGCATTGAGCGAATGTAGAACAACAAATCAGAGGGATGTTGCACACACCCGCTAGAGACACAACTGAGAGAAATCGCAACAGCTTGTGGGCTGAAAGCCTCAAAAAGGCATTGAATGAGCATGCACACACACACACACACACACACACACACACTATGAACCTTGCCACCTCCAGTTTAACATGGTATAGAGGAGTTAGATCTGCCATTGAGGCCAGACCACAAATCAATAGAGACACTAGACTTCAGGCACTATGATATAATGGCAGCACTGAACTTTGCAAATCAAAACATGACTGTCATCTGTCACACACTGTGGAGTGCTACTTATAAATCTGCCTGAAATACAGAGATGTGAATGGAGACAGACAGAGAGGAAGGAAGAGAAGGGTTGGACAAAAAGCGGTGGCGTCAAGAGAGCGAGGAGCGGAAGTAGGGAAGGAATGAAACCGGAGAGACGCAGGTGAAAATTCTAAAAGTCAGAGAGCAGCGGAGAGGAAGCAGCGGAGGAGCGAAAGGAAAGAAGGCCGGAGGTATTTCGTCGATGACCCGCTTGAAAATGTCATGCCATGGCACTTGCCGAGTGGCGTCCTGCAGCTCACCCCGCAGGACAGAGGCCTGCAGAGCTGACGCATCACGTGCCGCGCGGCAGGAGGCCAGGTTCACATTAACAATGGAATATCCTCTAAATTAGTCAGCAAATCTGTAGTGGCAGCACTCATGTGTATGAATGAGAGTCTGTCTGCGTTTGAGACAGTGTGTGTATGGCAGGGAGATGGGAGTCACGAGGCAGACTGAGAGGAAGTGGGTGGCTGCATTAATTAATAATCAAATGCTTGGAAGTGTTTGTATATATGCAAATTGTATGCATGCACAGAACGGTGTGGGTATCACATACGTGTATCAGGTAAATCTTTAAAATCAGACCTGGGGGTCGATATATGTCTGAGGCTGGGCGGTCTCAAATTGCCTCAGATTACTGCCTGCTAGTACCAATGCTGGGCTAATCGAAGGCAATTTGCATTTGGCTGATGGGCAATTTTAAAAGTGTCTCCCTGATGCTGTCGGAGGCGAGGCGTGTTTTTTTTTTTTTCCACCTAACATATGCTCACAAGAAGTGTAGAATGAAAGAGAAGGAAATGAGATCTGAGAGTTCAAGGAGGCAGGTTCAAAAAGAGGGAGGGAGGTGGGGGATAATATTACATGGCTTGAGGAGGGAAGGGTTGAAGATGAGAATGCACCGAAATGAAATGGATCAAAAGAAAAAAGAAAAAAAAAAAAAGAACAACACTTCAAGAATGGCGGAGGAAGATAGCTGTGCACTTCCAGGAAAGAGGATGGAGAAGCTGCACTGTGGGAGCAGCACCTCGACACTGGTTTCTCACTGGCAGAGGCTCCAGGAATGGGACCGGCACAAAACTGAGTGGCCTCATGTGGCCTTCATTGCAAACCATGGGCAGCATTCACACAAGGGAGAGAAAGAGATTAAAAAAAAAAGAAAAGAAAGACAGATAAATAAAAAAGAGAAAGGAAGAGAGGGTGATAGGAGCTTAGGAAAGCGAACATTTGCCAGGAATTGCATTGCGGTGAATTAATCTGGGTGCTTATGCCTGCGCAGTGCCGGGAGCTGAAGGCAGGTGTTCATCCACACGCTCAGAGAGTATCAGCCTTTCACATACGTAGCTCAACATGAATTTCTAATAGGGGCACAATTATAAACACAGATAGGTGAAGAGACACGGAGTGAAGAAAAAGAAGAGCCTGGCCTCACATTCAAAGCAGAGGCAAAGGACAAAAACTACCTTAGAACAAGACATCCGCAGATGTAGTTAAGTTAAGGGAACATAAAAGCACATAGCTCTCACACTATCAGTCGTGTTGCCATTACATGATTGAATGTATCAATTTCTTCAGAGCATAATTGTGTTTGAATCCGTTATGACAAATACAATTTGTCACACAGTGGCTCCTTCAGCTTAGTGTGGGTGTTTTCCACTACTCGCTGTAGCGAGGCTTGCGAGGTTAAGTGTCTGGATTTACCGACACATTAACTGGAAAGATTGATCCTCCTTTTGCAGGGAACGACCTGAATGCTCGAGTCAATTTGCGCCACTGCAGAGCTCGCTGGCTCTGTCTGAATCAATTCTGTAACCTTTCTGAAATCCAGCGAAAGCAGGTGGACGTGAGGAAATTTGTGCCTGCGCCGCAAATGCCCCCATGCAACTCCATCTGCATCGCTATGTGTGTATGCGTGTGTGTGTGTGTGTGCGCGCGCATCTGGTTTCCACTCACCAGCTCGATGAGCTCCTGGTAGCACACCTGTCCCTCTTCATTGCTCTGGACCAGGGCTAACAGCATGTCCAGTTTGGACGGGTCCAGCTGCAGCTCATGGTGCTCCACCAAGCTGGTGAAGTTCTCCACTGCGATGAAACCGGTGTTCTCTGGGTACAGCTGGGGGAAAAAAAAACAACAACAGCAAGCTCTAAGACCGTCGGGATAAAACACTGTATCGCTGATAACAGTCGTACTGAAGATGTTTCTGTTATGCATTGTGATTTTTTAATTAGCAGCGCCACAGAGATGAAGTGTCAGTTTACCCTGAGGGAGAATGCAACAGGAATATACCACTGAGACGTATACACAGACACAACAGATACTCATAAGGACAAATGAGAGCTACATGGCTGAAGGCATAAGCTCAGACAGTGACACAAGTATTAATTAAGCCGTGTTGCTTCTATGATGTCTTTGACAGAATTAGCCTTGCTTTAAGAAAAAGCCCCATTCAACCTCATTAAAGGAGCAGGTCTGTCAAAGCAAAGAGCAGGATGGTTGTTGTTGTTGTTGTTGTTGTTAGGAGCAGCGAGAGAAGACAGGCAGGCACGTCACTGTAATACGCACTGACCTGCAGTTTCCCTGACAAAAAAAAAAAAAATCCCTCAGCATGAAATTAGTTTGTCTTTTCAGCCTTTGTTTCTGAGTGGATGCTTCATTTGACTGCGTGAGTCCAGCCTTGGTCACATTTGCAGCTCGCAGTCAGTGTGGCTTTTCTAATCACCACTCACTCACTGAGATCCACAGCCCCATGGGTTATTACTGCTGATGTCTGTATGCCAGCGCTGCTCCTCGTAATTGATTTAAGCGGGAGAGCGTCATAAAAATGGCTCAGTGTAGTTGTCTAAAATAGCACCTGGTTAAAAATGGCTTGTAAAGTATAGGGTGTGTATCTATGCTTGGTTTATGTAATGTGGGTTTTTTGGGGGGGCAGCAGCTTCACCTACTTATTACTCGATTTTCTTCCCTTACCTTCTCCTCTTAAACGCATTCAACTGCTCTGCTATGGAGCATTAATTTCTCATGCCAGATCTCCTTAGTGCATCTGATTGTGTTTGTGAAAATGCGCCCGAGGACAAACTGGAGCAGTACAAAGAGACCACATGGGAAGAGCCATTGCTGCTTCACATTTTACTGTTTCCTGAATGCTAACACAGCCTCATTAGGTTTCAGATCGTAAACCAACAGTCTCTTGTTGCCCCGAGGAGGAGTGAGCTTGCAGATGTTGCGTCAGAGTGGAGTCAGTCGTGCTGGATCATCGCTGCCCATGTCATGAGTCCGCGAGAAGACTCCCGCACAGGCCACCTTAGTCTGGACCCGGCCTGCCCTGACACAGTGAGACAAAGGCGCTCCGTCGGCCACATGAGGATAGGCGTTAAATTACGCAGCGCCGTGTCCGCCTCTGCTGCAGGAGGCTCAGAGATTAAAGCTCTACTGCTCAACTAAGGAGCAAAGAGGATCCATGATGAAATCCATTGGTTATAGAGCGTGTGTGTGTGTGTGTGCATCTCCTTCTGAACATGTTTCCTGCATGAGCTTCCCTTGTACTGTTTCCAGGTTTTTTTGTTTTACAGTCATTCAGTTGAACACAAACATCCATTTAATTCCACTTAATGTGCTTTTTTCACTCCCCTGAAAATTTATGTATTTATTCACCTGGGAGAGCACAGTAGAGGCATGAACTAATGGGTTAGTTTTGATGATGCTTGACTCATAATTAGTGTTTTCCCACTGCTGGTTGATGTAGTGAGTGGATTTTGACTCAACAGCAGAAAAAGAGCTTTTAACCAGCATTAACCAAGACTTTGTACACATACAACCATGGTTGTCTCTAGAGCATTTACTGGTAACACTTTGCACGCCATGTGAATTGCTTAAAATCCATACAATACAGACTATCTCCCTTCTTGGTCATTGTCACTCACACATCTGAGCATAATCTCAAAACTCAGCTCCTGAGCCTGTCAAGGCAGTCTGCGACGCACATAAAACTGAATCTGTTGGGAAAAAAAATAAGATGTGAAAGAAAATGGGCCTGGGTCTATTTTTAGATAATCCCCTTAACTGTGTTTTCCATGGACGTTTGTTAAAACATGGCCCTGTTCTCCCCCTGAGACTCGCTGAGCAAAATGGTGCAGATACGGCCAGCGTTTGTGATGTGTAAGGTACCGGGATGACATGCGGGGAATACAGGTGGGGGGGGGGGAAGCACGAAAAGACAGCAGAGAGGCAAGAGGTGGAAAATGGGAGAGGGAGGTGGGTGGTGTTGGTTGATGAAATGAAAGAAATGAAAAATGACGAAGTTAAAGGAGCAGCAGAAGGAGGAGAAGGTATGAAAAGAGAGGCGAGGAGAACAGAGACAGCCAGGCAGAAATGAAACGGAGATGCACGGAGAATAAAAATGCCTCGCTGCTGTCTGTTACTCTGTGCATCTGCCTAACCCAGCAGTCTGGCAGCGAGTCCTCTTCTTCTCTTTCCTATAAGAGGGCTGTGACACACTCCAGTGCTCTGAATTCACTTGCCACAGAGGGGAGATAGATCAGATTCTAATGTGCTCCTGGCTCAGCCTGGGCTGACAGGGGGAACAGAGAGCCACACTGGGGACGTCTGATTACTGTCAGCCTCCATATGTCAGCACATCACTACACATACAGCAGCGGCGCAGACATAGAGGCATGCTGTATATGGCTGTGCACATTTACGCAAAACCAAGTGTTGACGCCGAGCCGTCACACTGCACCGATGCCGTTCCCTTCGTAGTCTGACCTTATTCAGGAGGAACGTTACACGGGGGAGACGGTCTGCCGAGGATACAAGGAGGTGGGGGATTGGTTCTTGTATCCAATTAGGGTTATCAATTAGCGAGATGAGGTACACTGAGATGAATGAGTGCTGGCAAGAAGCGCCTGTTTTTTTTTCTTGGGCAGGATGGTGATGTGCATGAACATGGGGGGAGAGACGGAGAGAAGAAAAAATGGGTTGGAAGAAGGAGGGAAAACGCGCTGAGAGGGAAGCAGTTATTGAAGCGATCCAACACTGGTGAGGGCGACACTTTGACAAGCTGCATGCGTTGCCATGGTTACCAGTCGCCCGTGTGTCATCCCTTTCTTGCGCCCCCCCCTTTTTTTCCCCGACATATTGGCGTTTGAGAGGCAAAGGGAAGCAACAGAAGGGGGGAGAGAAAGAGATGACAAAAGGAAGGAAGGAACAGCAGGATGCGGATGGATTGAAAGACAAAGGTGGTAATAAGACGGAGGCAGCGTTTCGATGTATGGAGAGGCAGGGTGGGAGATTACAGATGGAAGGTGGAGGTGTTACGGCAGAGAGAGCGAGTGAACTTGGCTGGCTCAAGAGCAAGTGGGAGTAGATGGACAAGACCTGGGATGAGAATATATACACGAGTGCCAGGAGGAGGAGGAGGAGGAGGAGGAGGGCGAGGAGGAGTGGAATGCTGACTGCAGGGGAATGATCTCAGTGTTAACCCCCGGGACCTCTATTACCTTCAGCGCAGTGACTCCGACTGACCCCAGCCCACGACTGACTTATCATTTTGTTCCGCAGGGGCTCAAGAGCGAGAGCCTCCAACCAGGGAACAAACCAAGAAACCCAACCAAGACAGAAGAAGAGCCAGTGGGTTGAGATGCAGCCAAACCAAATCGTACCTGCAGACGACTGACGGACAGCCAGTGGCGGGGACCCCTCTATAGCAGAGTTGTAGCTAATTATTACGGTGGAAATTATAAAGATTGCCATTGTTACACTTTGCATGCATTCCTTAACTTAACTGTCTCAAGATGACAAAACCTTAACTGTCTTATCAGACTCTTCCTGCTTTTCCTCTGGTAAGGATAATCTTTTCAGAGCTGAAGCTTAGTTGATTAATTGATTAGTTACTCAAAAGAAAATGAACTGGCAGCAATTTAAATAATTGCTTAATAGTTTCAGTCGTTTTTCAAGAAAAAAAAATGCCAGGTGTTCAGTGTTTTTGGTTTTTGTTGTCTTCTATAAGAGTAAATTGATTTTCTGTGGGTTTTGGACCATTGATCAGATTACATAAGCAATCTGAAGACCTCATGAGCTCCACGAAACTGTGATGGGCATTTTTTTTTACTATTTTCTGACACTAGATAGATTAACCGATTAATTTAGACCGTAAGTAGACCTGAATCTTCAAATCAGGATTTATTTTGAATAATGCTCACTTGGCTCCAGCTGACTTGAGGCGTCCATGTTTGTACACACCTCTGTATTAATGACCACCTGGTCAGATACAGTGAAATTAAAGTATCCTGGTTTGTGCAAATTAGCTTCAAATGAATTTCTGTGAGGATGGAATGCAGCACTGGTACGGTTCCCAGTCTCAGCGACACAGTGCTAACCCGGTGGCACAGAGCCAATACTACAGACCACTTTGGTCTCTGTGAACAAGGCTGTCAAGCTTGAACAGGGCTGTGTGTCTGCAGAGGGCAGTGGCATTTACAGGGCAGAGCATATTTGCATGGCATCAGATAAAACCCTTTGAATTGTCTCCGCTGCCCCCAGGACTCACTGGTGTTCACCAACAACTGGGCCACTGACTCTGTAATTATCACAGCGCACATTCTGGCCTGCTGCTACCATCATTATGCTCAAACTTCACCACTGTGGCGCTGCGATGTGACGCCCTAAGAGCCAAACCACCCTCTCCTCCAGTAGAGACTACTGAAGAGAGATATCCAAAGATTTTTTTCTTAATGCAAACAATCACTGAACTACATTTCCTGGCGTTTAAACACAGTCCAAACAGCCAGAGGGATTTTCAAATACAGCTCAATGCAAATTAGCATCAGTGAGTGATGAAAAGGCGACAGTATAAAAGAGCCTTATTCTCTCTACTTGACATAAATATGTCAGAATAGTATTCAGAACCCCAAGTCCTTATGGGAAAGATATAAATAAACCAGATAAGGACTGAACGACACATGGGGACATATTCACCAACTAATGATAACGTACTTAAGTGGCTGAGTGCTGCCGACCATCAAGTTGCATTATCAGTGGTGCTGCAATAGAACGACTATCTGTGTGTGTGTGTGTGCGTACATGCTCTGATCATGAGCATATGTGTGAGCCTGCATTGGCCAGAAATAGCCCGAGCTCAGCATTGCAACCTCCTGCAGACACAGACTAATAAACTCACTCATGTTGCCGTTGTTGCTTTCTCTTTCTCTTCCCCTGCAGCATTTTCATGTGGTTCAGTGTGACAGGGCTGCAACACCCCCTCTCCTTTACACCTGCGGTGTTCATATAAAGTGAAGCATGTCCAGTTTTCTTGTGGGGCAAAACTCGGAGAAACTCCAAAATGTTGGGGCAGTGGCGGTAGCTTTAATCTAAATGTTTATAAAAAGGTGTAAAGTTGCAGGTTTAGCAGTCTAGACTATGAAAAACTAAGCAGTGACTGCGACTGAGTAATCTATTCCCTTTACAAATGACTAGACTGAAAATGCCCTTAAGCAAAGCTCTTGACCTCCGTGTGCTCTTGTGCGTTTGCTTGGAGGCTGGTGGGACACTGTGGTCATTGTCGGAAGCCTCCAGTGTGAATGTGCCAATGTAAATCTAGAGGGCAGACCTGCAAAAAAAAAAAGAGGCATGCTCTGCAAAACATTCTCCCGGATAAGGAATGCCTAAAATTTAGGCAGGCAGCAAGTTTTGTCAAAAACAAGCTGCCTGTTCACAGTCCAAAAGCCATTGGCAGATTTCACTTCATTCCAGTTTAATTAGAGAGACCTTTTCCAAATCAAAGGCCAGCGAATGGAGTCCCAAAGGTGGAAAAAGCCTGTTGTCAGCCGCTGTGAGTGATTTGGTCTAGACTTGAGCTTAATAAGACCACAGCCTACTCAACTGTGGCCTTGCAGACTGTCTATATGAACGGACTGGCACAAGCAGAGTAAACCCCACAATCAATAAAGCAACCAGCCATTTACAGTGAGGAAATATCGGCTTCATCTCCAGCCCAAGGACCTGCTACATCGACAATGGATGTTGACACAGATGAGTCAGCCTCCTTGATACCGCATTAAAATGTGTCTGTGAAGGAATATGTTTTGTTGAGCTATCACTAAGTAGTTGTTATCACCGAAGTGCTTATACAGTAAATGACTCACCAGTGTGTCCACAGAGCATCTTCTCACTCAACCCACATGGGTTTCCTCCACTTGTTATAAAAACATTTCACTCACACATTCATAAAAAATGCAACTGATCACAGACACACAAATGCTTCTCCCCAAAGCTCCTGAGTCTGTTGATCAATGTGGTGCTGATGGGGCACTCGTGACCCCTAAACCCTGCAGCAGATAATCAATTTCTCCCTCTTGGACAGAATGATTGCCCAATCTATCTGTCAATCAGGCCAAATCCCAACAGAGCAGCTCATCAACAAAAACACAAGGCACATCAGAAAGCTGAGTTAAACACAAGACTTGAAAGAGAGCTGGAAACACACACACACACACACACACACACACACACATCTCCAGAAAGCACTAGCTGAATATACACATGCTTTCTGGGTAGAATCTGTGTTCAGATCCATTTTGGCTTGTTAATTTTGGAGATGGTAGACCAAAGCTTTACTCAAACATAGACTGGACGGTAAAAACAGCAGTTTGGTTAGAGGACTCTAAGAAACCAGATGTGAAGAGAAACATTTTTCACTGGCCTACATGTAGCCACTAACGCTGTGTTTTCAACAGTGGGGCTGCATAAGAGGACAAAAGTTTAAAGCCAAATAACAGCTTCTATTCTACAAGAAAGCCCGTGACCTGGACTTCACAGGAATTGCCTCCAGAAAGCTGAATAATCTTGCAATCTTTGGTCCTTGT
Organism: Heniochus monoceros; assembly: GCA_029783685.1. Lineage (NCBI taxonomy): Eukaryota > Metazoa > Chordata > Actinopteri > Chaetodontiformes > Chaetodontidae > Heniochus > Heniochus monoceros. The sequence continues at coordinate 14,715,029 of JAPZEA010000014.1, read as the reverse complement.
GACCCTGAGATGACAAGGTTGGACATGTGATAAACAGAGAGAAAAAAAGAGGGAAATCACAAGAGAAAAAAAAAATAATCACACATTCACAGACAGACAAATTCATGCACGTACAGCGTGATTGCTGCAAACGCTAATGCAGCAGCTGTAATCAGATTTTCTTTTCTTTTTGCTTCATTCTTCCAATGGAGAATGCAGCAATCAATCCATCTATGCATTCATACAGTATATCCATCCATCCATTTGCACCCCCCCCCCCCCCCTTCCTCCCTCCCTCCTTTCCATAAACCATGACATGATGGCCCCCCTCCTGCCGTGGCTCATGATCTGACCTCGCATTCTCGGGGCCCACATGGCTCCATGATGCTTGCATCCGTCGTGTCGTCTCACGCTCTCATTTTGCCCGTGCAAGCAGCCCCTTGCTATCAATCCTAACATCAGCTCTCAGCCCCAGCCTCCACGTCTCAATCCATGGACAGACGGCGAGGTGGCCAGGAGCCCGTAACCATAGAAACCCCTGCCGCTGCCTGCTCGCTCGCTCGCTTACCTGCTCTTGTATGAGCTGAAACAGGGAGCTTCTATCCATATACTGGCCAGGGAGGTGAGAGGAGCCGCCGAGGACAAGGGCATAGGGAGGAGCAAGAGAGGAGCGGTGGTGGCGTTGGTAAGGATGGGATAAAGTGGAGGGGGATGTGGCTGAGGTAGCAGCTGGTGCCTAAATTGTAGCGTCAGGCCCCCTTCGTAGCTGCTGCGTCCCCCCCTTGATGATGGAGAAAGCCCGGCGAGCTCGGCCCCTGGTTGTCCTGGCTGGTGGTGTTGCTGGAGTAAGCGCCGGCGCTGCGTGGCTCCGTGTTGGTGCTGAGAGTGCGGACGGCGGTGCAAACGGGCCGTGACTCTGCTCTGTGCCAGTGCAGCGTGGCGCGGCGGTGAACCCAGCTTCAGCAGACGACGGGCAGGCACGCAGGCAAGGCAGATCCAGCAGCTCTCATTCACTCTCCTCCTCCTCCTCCTCGCTCTCCTCTATCCCATTGCACTGGCTGCTACCTCTCTCTCTCTCCCTCTCTCTCTCTCCCTCTCTCCCCCTTCCCTCTCCTCATACACACACTGCGCCGCCTGCATACCAATGAGGCAGGGGAGGGAGGTGGCCTCTGTCGTCCAATCGGAGAGGGGGTAGGAGTGGCCGTGGGCTGCGGCTCCTCTCCTCACTACAAGTGCGGCGTCTCAGGGAGGAAGCAGGGGATGGGCTCCACTGCGGCTTTGCGCTTACTACTAGCACAGACCCCACCCCCCCCCCACTACCGACACATATGCACACACACACACACACACACATATGTCTGGTGTATTACTTACACACACAAATCCACACACTGTAAACAAGACAAAAGCTACTAATGCACAAGCATATGGTGAAATCAACCATGTGATGATTGTTTTGGTTTTAGGGTTACAAGAGACAAAGCAGATGGATGGCATGACAGATATTATTAAACTACTCAGGATATCAATAGCACCCAAAAGAAAAATATAGACTGCTCTGCAACCCTTTACATCTAATTATAAGCACTGGCACATTAGCACGTTGTCTGCCCTGCTGCACAGTCAAGCACACTCCACACCCCTGACACACATGCGCTAACATAACATTGAATTAAACTGTTTGGATGGCTCACTGATCCAATACCACCACGACAGTAACGCAAGACCAGAACCCTCAATACAGTAGTTCATTGCAAGTAATGCCAGAACAAAGGCTCTTTTTATGTTAATCTGGTGCATAATAACGAGACAGGCATGCAGGGAGCAGAGCGAGAGGGTCAGAACATACGAGTGATGAAAAGGAACTTGTTACTGCTCATGTGGGCGGCAGGCAGAGGCTGCGCTTCAGTTCATTGAAATCCCCTTTAAAAAGGTGTTTTCTTTCTGCACGAATCCGCAGTGACCCCTCCTCCTCAGGACAATGGCGATGAGGGAGAGGAAGCGACAGGGGGGACATAAATCTTAACTCGTAAATAAATGCGAAACAGACTCAAATGGCCCCGAGGTGATTGTAGCTGAAGACATCGCTGAGGGGGTTGGTTGCGACCCAGCGACGACTTCGGCGTACATCGTGGTTGAAGCAGGGGTGGTTCTTGTCCTCTGCGCTGTTTGCTGTGAGATTTACCACAAGCAGTGTAACTCAGCAGTGCCTCTGCCTGTTTAAGTACCATAATTGCACCAGATGTTTTGACTTTCTTGCAGGCGGGAAAGCTTATAAATCCTTCCCAATGTGAGAAAAATGTTAAAAAAATATCTTGACCCACTCATTACAGCACTGTGTCTTCTTTATTGGCTCAGACTGAGGCTGCTGACTATATGAAGCCACGGGTAACGGCTGTATTTAATTGATTGGGCTGAGGCCACCTTGAACATGGCAGAGCTCCCAGACTTTCCCTTTGTCACCTTCCATTGTGTCCACCTGACACACTCTTGTTTCAACAAAACCTTAATAATGACCGTCCAAGTCTATAGCAACGACAGGATTCTCTTCTGTGTGAGCAAGTGCTGAAGTCACTCTGCAGGGTTCTTTGTTCAACTACTAATCAAAGTTCGGAATTCATTTGTCTCCAATACTCAGTGCTTGTGAGCATGAATAAGACAAATCTAATTATAAGGTCACTGCTGGAGGATTCGCGAAATGCAATAAGTGAGACAGACTGAAAAAACAGCCAAAATGAAACTGGATTCAGTTGTTGCCTTGGTAACCTCAAAGGACTCCCAAACAATGACAGACAAGTACCATGAACTTCAAAATCCAGTTCAGCAAGAAAATAAAGCAGAAAAGCCTTTTAAGACAAAAAACTGAGTTACTGTATGAATAACATCAAAACAGCAGTCGTGGCTACGGTATAAAGAAGATCAACGTAAATATAGCACCATTCAATCACACGCTATCAAATAGAAATGGCCTTGATGGAGCAAAAATGGCACTAGAAGCAGGTAAACGGCGTTCCCAAATTTATGAACAAGATGCCAACTGGGCTCGCAGCCCTGCTGAGGGTCATATCACTGTTTCCATTACGCTGCCACCAAGTGGCATTATCCAGATGACTGACAGCACGAGATAAGCCTGCAGTGAAATATGGTCTCCGGTGTCTGAAGCGTCCCCAAATGAACGGTCTCTCATGAGCCTGACTAAACCCTTCATGTTCTATTCACCGCTGGTGGATGGATGCAGACGCCTGCCCCTCTTTAACAAGGCCTGAGAGCAGCAGTTGAAACTGGTCTAGCTTCTGTGTGAGAGCAGGGGAGAGAATAATAAGGCCTTTCAGGGGACGTGGAAAGGGGCATTAATTAGACCACCAGTCCGCACTCCTCAGGTGTTTATTCATCGGTGTGTGCATAGTCGTCTTTCTGTCAGTGAAATTCATGGTAAAAGGGAGCTACTGTATAAATGCAAGCCTTAAGTTCTGAATTCAGTGAGTCTTAATTATACACAGGCTATGCCAGGGTTTTAGCGTGAGGGGTGCATGTATGCTGATTTGTAAAGCAGTCGTGCTATGTGTGTATGCAAACTGTGGGGATTTGTCTATGTGCACAATAAGCTCCTCCAACTTTACAGTCTTAGGATGGGTTGGACCAACTCAATGAAATTCAGCCCTGTTGCTCAATCAATACTTTTAGATGTCAGTAAAATAAGGCTCTGTGGTGTATTCAATTTACATTGTTATTACAGTGTCAATTTCAGCACTGACAAAAGAGTGCACGAGGCTGCAGTATCACAACATCAGGGAGTTATGAAATTGGTAGCTGTCACATGTCTGCAGCACAGTAAATCTTTCAAAAACACAATCTGGCAGCCTGTTACTACTTAAAGTTAAAATCTAGTTAGACTAAATCTCGATTAGTACAGTTTCCTGTTTCATTTTTCATTGATTCTTTTCAAATGCAGATGCTGTTGTATTAAAGGCACATATTGTCATTATATTTAACTTACATGATAACAGACAAAAACAAGTTTGAGGCGATTACCCAGAAAATGTAATTTCTTTGCTATACAGAATGCAGAGGTCTTTGCGTGTTGAATTAAGAGTTGGTATCTCACCCCTGAGGCCTGAGGAAGGCAGACATAAAGCCAATCCCGAAGAGCAGAGTTTAGGTGTTTTTCTGTTTTGGTGTTATTGAGGATGAATTTCCTTTTGTGTTTCATTACCCCATGTAGAGCTACCTAAGGAGCCTGCTAGTTGAAAACATTCCAAATCCTGCTTTATTTGGGTTGTCTAAAGGTGATATGTTGAGTTGTCTTTTTAATGAGGAGATTTTTGTTTTGGTAAGATTGATAGAAAAAGGCTGACTGGATACGAGGAGGGTGTTTTGAAATGTTCCCTTTTTGAATTTGTGGAATTGCATGGTGTGATCGGTGATCTGTGATGTGATCGTCTTGGGTGTTTTTGCTGTCTGGCGTCCTTGATTGGCATACCACTACTAGTTAAGCCTTTGTGTACCTTGCTGAATTTGTTCCTGTTGCAGAAGAATAGAAGTTGTGCTATAGAAAGCAATAACCAGAAATTACCTCGTGAACTCTTAATTAAACTGGTCGTCGGGGTGGACCGACGGCAAACAGCCACACCGGCTTCTCAGGATGTCTCTGTGTGAACATCCAAGCGAGGTGGAGCGCTGTCCAGTGTATGCTGGGAAATACTCCTGCCATGTACCACCCTGAAAAACAATAAGCAGTAGCAAGAAATGAACAAATGTGAGTTTACACAGCGAAAAGACCAGAGAGAGAGAAACTTCACCCGCAAGACCTGACCACAAAATTGCGAGTTCAAGGGACGACGGCGCTCAAAAAGACGGGCGCTAGTGTATAAATTACAATCAACACCAATACTAATCTTTTATAAATTAAGAAGACAAGTTGTTCTGCGGGATTTCTGGAACCTGTTAGCCTCAACTAATTGTTTGAATTAAAATAGATGGCGCTTCACACTTGAGCAGCTGAATGTCAAGCAGCAGTGATTGTGCAATAGAGGGAATCACCCGCGTGATGAAAAACGGCAGAAAAATGAATCAGGTCACTGAATGACACAGTTTTAGTCCAAACTGCTCCACTTAGAACATCTCTTGGGGACATAAAAAGGAAGAAGAGAGGAAAGTAAAGGAGAGAGTTAGTGGGAGGAGGGTGAAAAGGGGAGAGAATTAAAAAGGAGAGAGGGAAAAGAATGAGGGCTGTATAAGAATTTCTGCCATGATTTTTATTCACATCTCACAGTCTATTTTTTACATTATCGTGTCACAGTGCCACTTCTACTTCCAGTTGAGCAGAGTTTCTGAGCAGCTTCTTGCGATAGAAG
>JAPZEA010000014.1:14323811-14335161 GCA_029783685.1 Heniochus monoceros | reverse complement strand
CATAAGTGTCATCCACTGCTACTATCAATGTGAAAATAGTCCGTGCTGTTATGCGCATCTGAGAAGATCTGGTATCGAACAACATTGTTCTTCTCTGAGTCTTTGTCAGTGGCAATAACTTGAAGTGCTGGAGTTCCAATCATAGCTGTTTCAGACAAAACTACCCTGTAGGTCATTTTCTGGAAGATAGGTGGGTTGTCATTTACATCCTGGACAACCAGATCTACATCAACCTCAGCACGGGCACCAGTCAGCGAGGCTGTGGCTCTGACAGTCAGGTGGTAAGATGAGGCTGCTTCAAAGTCCAAAGAGTGGATGACACTTATGACTCCAGTATCAAAACCGATGTCAAACTGAAGAGATGGGTCCCCATCAACAATGGTGTAGATGATGTTTTGACCTTCAGGGCTTGTGGCATTAATACCAAGGATAGGGGTGTGTACAGCCACATCCTCATTCACAGAGACAGAATAAAATGATTTGTCAAAGACAGGCATGGCTTTGTTGACTACAGTTATGGGAAACTCTATAGTAGATGAGAGAGGTGGATAACCACCATCTCTGGCATATATCACCATCTGGTATTCCATATTGGACAAGTCAGACTCAAAAGCCCTCTTGAGGCTGAGACTACCTGTCTGCTGGTTGATATCAAAGTGACCATGGTCATCCTTGAGATAGTAAGACACCTCTCCATTAATCCCTTTGTCACCATCTACTGCCATGACCCTGAAAATGGGTGATCCTGGCTCAGCTTCTACTTGAACAGCTGCATAGTAAGGAAGTCCAACAAATACAGGGACATTATCATTTACGTCCTCAACATGGACTCTAACCATTACTCTGGCCACATGTAGATGGTCATGCTCCCTTCTCGCCTCTACAACCAGTTCATAGAACTCTTGCTCTTCACGGTCAAAGGGTATACCTGTTGTTTGGATCACACCAGATGTTGGACGGATTCTGAAGCATGTACCAGCATTCAACAAGTTGTACTTCAATGGTTCATTGAGACGGTTTCCAACAGCATTGACCACAGCCACTTTGGTGATATTTGACACATTCTCTTGAATAGATGAAGAGTAAAGGCTATGGCTGAAGCTGAGACCAGAGTCAAGAGCATCTCTGACAAGAATGGTCACCATAGCTGTGCTGGAGAATTTCCCATCTGAAACTTTGACACTGAAGCGGAATCGTTCTTTGGAGAAGTTATTGTGTTTGACTATGATGACTCCACTGGAAGGTTTGATGGCAAAGTGCTCCAGTACTCCATCGGTCAGAGAGTAGGTAAGCTCTGTAGAGACGTCTTTGTCAGGGTCTATGGCTGAAACCTGCAATGCCTCTACTCCCACATATGTGGGGAGTAGCAGGACTGTTTCATAGGTATTCTGAGTGAAGCGAGGTGGTGAATCATTTGTGTCAATCACTTGTATTGTAACTTCAGTTGGACTGTCTGCTGTCAACTGTGGCCTGCCATTGTCCCTCACATGAACATGGAAGTGGAAGATGGCAAGTGTCTCATGGTCTAGATTAGCAATGGTTCTGATGGAGCCAGTTCCTGAGTCCACTGTGAAGAACATTTTTGCAGTGTCCTCAACAATCTGGTAGACCAACAGAGCATTTTGGTTGCGGTCAGCATCAGCGGCCTTGATTACTAGAGGTGATTCATCAGAGTTCAAGACCACGCTGTTGACTGGTGCTGCCTCGCTGATGCTACCATGATAGTGAAGTTGCTGGAAAACTGGTGGGTTATCATTCTCATCCACTATCTGGATTAAGAGAGTGGCATTGGAGGCCATGCCAGCCATGTTGATAGCCTGGACTATAAGGCTGTAAGATGCTGTAGTCTCATAATCTAGAGATTTTTGAGTAGTAATCACTCCGCTGTACTGATTTATCTGAAAAACATGATTGGTGTTGCCCAGCTTGATGTCATATGTGAGTGTGGACTGGCTGACTGCACTGACTGTAGTGACGGAGGTTCCTACCACTGCATTCTCTGTGATCTCAGCCTGGTACTCAGGCTGAGGGAACTTTGGGCCAGCGTTATCAGAGAGGGTGACAGCAATACGCACTAAAGTGGTTGTGGACAGGGGTGGGGAGCCATTGTCAGTAGCTCTGACAGTGAGAACATAATGGCCTATGCTTGACAAGTCCAGGTCATGTGCGACAGTGATGATACCCAAAACTGGTTCAATATGGAATGCAACTCCAGTGTTCCCTGTTAGAAATCAAAAAGAAAGATAAAACAAAATTATCAGTTTGGTAGTTTTTAAGAGCAATTATGTACAGTGAATAAACATTTCAACATACAAGAGCAATAGTTGTCAGAGGTGCCTACCTGCTTCAATGGAGTAGTGTAGCTCTGCATTCTCGCCTTTGTCTTTATCCAGGGCAGTGACCTGGACCACAGCTGATCCAACTGCTGCTGACTCATAGACAGAGCCTTCATACAGAGCACTGGTAAAGATGGGTACATGGTCATTTATATCTTCCACTTCTATTAGCACACGAGCCAGGTTCTTTCTGTATGGGAATTCTTGGTCATTCACCTGTGAACAACACAAACAAAAAAACAAACAACAAAAGTCATCCTTCAGGATCACTCTAAACATCACAAATTGCTGATCATATAACTAAAAATTCACAAATGTTCCCAGTGGCACCATTGTCCAAAGTAAAAGAAACATAAAAACAAAATACAAAATATCATCAGACTAGAACTGTCACTCTTTCACTTTCCTTTGCTGCATTTATTTCCCCCAATTTCACATTTCTAGGAATAGCAGTTTACAGTTGGATATAAAGCAATAAAACAACAACAAATGTTTTTCACACTACAAATTATGGTCAAAATAGATAACATGTAAATGAATTCTGTCTTTCTTTTGTAGGGAAACTGATGTACTGAAAACACATCAAAACCAAACTGTGGGCCCAAAGAGGTACATACAGATATAGAAACTGATAGCTGTAGCCTTGTTTGTGAAACAAGCATGTCCATATGGCAGGAAGGCTGAGACTCCAATGTAAAGCAAATGTCAAATAAAATCACTATTCACAGACACATAAATCCTCAGAACCAACAAATTCAATATCTATACCACGTGTTAGCTTAAAATTGAAGGAGCCAGTGAGGTTGAGAAATTAAGAGCCTATATTACATGTAGTATCATCAATATAAAAACCATAAGGCCTGTGTCCAGCTTGATAATAGATAATCTGAAAAAAGGAGCAGATTGGGCCTGGTCGGTAAATTAAAATGTAAATTGATTAGATTTAGCTGAACGGCTCTGGATATTTGCAGCTCAAAACAACAGTGGGACTCAAGATTGGTGAAAAGCTGTGTCATTTGACCAAACATGAATCATTTGTTTGGTCAAGGATGGGAGTGAACACAGCTGCCCTGAGAGCTTATTAAAGATGTAAGGGACCATGGCTCCAGGGAAGCAGTGAGAGGCTGCACTGAAGAAACAGATGATCCTGATTATGGTGTCCCACACTATTAAAGTGATTGGGAAGAAAAGGGGACGGGGACATGATGGATGTGGGCTTGGGGCAGGACAGAGCATAGTCTGCATCCACACTTTGTACTGAAGTAAAAAGTTAAGGTCACTGACTGAGGATGAGGTGCCCAGGCAGCCGGGTGTTATTGCAAAGCAATGACAAAACAACAATTCAAACCCAAGACAAGGATTCCTTGCTGGAACAGGGCAGCAAGGACCCCAACAGCTTCTGAACATAGCCTCTTTCAGGATCCTGCAACAGGAAGTGAAGGTCAATGAACTATGAGAAGCAGAGGTCACTGCTTGGGATAGGGGCTGTTGATCTGACCCCACCGAGGAGCTACAAGCCACCAAAAACCGAGTGGAGGAGAAACTGCAGTGTCATCAGGCATCATCATTGGAGAAGGGTCCAGATCAGGATGAGTTGGGACTGCAGGAGCATCAGCTGGGTGGCCCGGAGTGTTGTCAGATAGTTTGTTTGTTCACATTCTTTAGTAGCAGACAGTCCACACTGTCTGTGATAGCTGACATAGTTGTCCAGGTTAGTTTAGCTACCAGGCTTAAAACACCAGTCAAGCAGTAGTTGGCATAGAAAGCAAAGTGCAATCTCATAAGAAAGAAGGCAGGGAAAGTCACTTAAAACCAATGGAGATGTGACAGAATTGTAGAAACTACTATGACCATTAAGATCAATCTGATCAGTGGGTTAAAAACATTTAAAAAAAACATCTTAAAAGCAACTGACAATGCTAAGAACAAACCCAGCAGATATCCGGAAATTATCATCTGAATGAATGACCAAGAAAAGTGAATGACCTCAAGATAAGACTATAATTCTAATACAACAATAAAGGAAAGACAGAACCCCTTCAGTGTAAACTGAGGTGTTCAAAGAGCCACAAGTTAGTAAAATATCCTAAATATAAGTTATTGGCAGAGAGAGTGACATAAACTTACAATGACGGTTAGGATGTGCTGGGCACAGGCCTCGTGGTCCAGCCTCTGTGCAGTGTAGATGGTGCCCAGGGTTGGGTGGATACGGAACAGACGCATGCTATTGGGGTCTATGGAGCTCTGCAAAGAGTAGGTCAGCCGGTGATGTTCATCACGATCTGACGCCAGAACTTGGACCACCTCAGTGTCAGGTGGTGTGTCTTCAGAAATAGTGACATCATAGGTTGGCTGGGAGAAGATGGGAGCATTGTCATTGTTGTCCAAGACAGTGATGTGAACCTGGAACATTGACAAAGAGAAGGGAAGGAGAGGAATGAAAGAATGTGTCTTCTTTCAATTCAATTTACTGAGTTATTTTATCCTACTTTAGCTGAATTTTTGCAGATATTTTCAGAATAAGTAATTGAAAAAAGCGGCAGCTCTTCTCAATAATGTTGTCACGGATCATAAACCAAGGTTTTGCACAATCATTCCTAAATGATATATGGTTTAAAACAGGATGCAAAGCCCGGTCTCTGGCATCAAAGATTGATATGTTACTTTCTCGATATTTTTCACTTTTCAGCATGCTATAAAAACGCCACTCTGCATTTACCATGGATGTAAATTGTGCACAGCTGAATCGTCCAGAACGGACAAAATCCCTGGTGAAACGGGACTGACTGAGGAAACTAACGGCTATCTATTACTGAAGCCAAGAATATAGCTGAGTTGAGTTCTCATGTTTATGGCTGCTTTGAGGTGTTGGAAATTTAAACATTGTTCATTACAACAGCCAACAGAAACTAAATGGGAAACAAATACTGTTTGTAGGGAAAACAAATGCAGAGAAATAAACGTATGGGGTGATCAGAACTCGACATGTACTGCATATTAACGATGAGTTAAAAGATGCATCAGGCAACATTTAAAAGAGATTTGCCTTCCTCTTCATGTCATTACGTTTCCACAGCTGAAGTCTGTCAAATTCTTGGATCTCCATGCCAAAGATCTCAAAGAATGAATCAGGGGATAGGTGACGCTGCAGATGAAAGCAGGAAAGAATAACAGGATAAAGTTACCATGGCTAAACTGCACAGCTCATCTGCTTGGTGCATAAAACTCAAGCAAAAAAATAAAATAAATAAATATCTAAAACATATTTTACACTTGAATTTGTGCCTTTTGGGAAGCTTCAGTGTGCAAGAAAGCTGTTGTGTTTCATTCAATGGCCATTTTTCTTTTCATTACTGATACTGAAGTACAGAGAAAAACAACACAGAGCAGTCTGCTCAGTCATGTAACAAAGAGGCGTCACATCATAATAATGCTTTTCTCCCATGTTACCGTACCTCGAGTCTCGTTCTGTCAACATCTTTGGGAAGCTTCACCCGTCCTCTGTTGGTAACTGTGAGTATTTCATATGGGTAGACCTTGACACGGCAAAGACAAAGGCTGCTTTATCACGCATGCTACACCGCAGCACAATCGTTTGTGCACTCATGCTATGAGCTATTGAGACAGGAGATGGAATTAGAACATCATGTCCCATGCAAATATGCATCCTGTATTACCACTGCACAGTTATGATGGACAGTCATAGAGCTTCAGCCTGCAGAGAAAAAAATGCTGCGTCTATTAGCCTCAGTTTTCATGTGTACTGGTATAAAGGAAGGATGGTGATGAAGCTGTCCTTGAAACCTAAACGTTATCCTACAGCTTTTAAACTGCTGCAGCAAATCTATCCTAAGCTCCACTGGATTGGACTGAAGTATTACTGTATGTAACTGCGAATGCTGTATTATACGTCTTTCCAGTCAAACCCTCCTCTGGTAAACACACTTTGGCAGAGAATTAAGTGCAAAAGAGAAAAGCACGAATACACGAATAATACTTGCTTTTGGTTCCAACAAATTAGGCATAGACACTCCTCTCTCCATTCGTGCTAACGGATGTTGACCGTCATGGATGAGCTACAGAATGAAGCAAACACATGCAATGGGAAAATGTCATGGCAGGATTAGTCACTTCAAAGCGACAAGCCAAAGGACTGCAGAGTAAAGTATATTTAGACAATGTCTGGTTAAAGATTAAAGAGTGCAATATATGTATTAATGAAGAGATCTGCAAGTCCAGGGCTGCATTGACACTGAGCTGAATGTGTTCTTCATACAACATGCAGACAGCGAGGTGTGCTCAGTCCTTTGGAAATGCAGTAAACCAAACAGGTAAAGGAAGCATGACCGAGGGGATTCAAGATCACACGAAGCTGCACTCAGGTCTGGTTACGTACCTTAACGTCTGTAAGGCAGGAGAAAGGTAAGGAACAAGCAACACGGATTAATTTCTTAATAATTATCCACTGAGTTAATCTTGTAGTGATTTCCATAATAGATTAAAAAAGAAGTCTACACACTTACCTCTGAATCTGTCGCCATTATAATGGGAGAAATCAGCTGACTGTGGCTAAATGAGAGGAAAACACATTAAACCATGACACAGCAAACAAACAAAAACTGTATATTTGCACCAAATTCAGCCTACTGAATCACAGGAGCCTCAAATACATTAATAGCTCTATGCAATAATGCTAAAGAGGGAATTAGTTATCAGTCACGCTGCTCTTACCGGATTGAGGCCATTGCGGCCGTATCGAGGCAGGGAGGATGTTTGGGATGGGGAGGAATTTGGATCTGTGTGAAAGCGAGACAGCAGCGAGATTAGCTCGTGTTGAGACGACTTACAGGCAGATTCGGCTCTTTGCTCAAATTAGATCAGACTTACTGCGTAAAATATACCCGGCCAGGTTCTTTAATTAACCTTTTGCTAATTGTTCTGTAAAACAGGCTTCTCAGTACTGCTCTATTCTGGTATTTACATTTTCCATAAAACCACGTCTGACGTTCACTAAGCTCGTTTACTTTAGCAGCTGTTTACCCACAGCTTACAGTAAACACCTTAAATACTGATTTATACTGCCGTGTTACCTTACATGACACAGTTGTGGACATTGGAGGGAGCATTTTGAGCTCCCCTTTTATATATTTTTATACATGTACAGTCATCTGACAACACTAACACAAAGATATATCAATGTCAACGTCTCTCATGTACAGTATTACAGCATTTTTGCTCATAATTCTGCCATTAATTTAAACTGACTGCTGTGTATATATTTCACAGTATGTAAATCCAGATTTTACTGACTTCGCCTGAAGAAATGTGTTAAAGGTAAATATGGTCATCAGTAAAATGGTTTTGACCCAACAAAACTGCATAAGTAATAGAATAATTGATAAAAAAAACTATAGTTCATGGTGAGAATGAATTCTTTAGAACAACACAACTGTGACACCAATCAGTAGCTTTAAAAGGAATTACTCAGAAGATAAAAAAGTAGATCCTTGAAAGATGAGAGGTTCATATTGTACCTTGCTGTTTATAGATCGGAGGCCTCCTGTACATGTTGAAGCCTTCGTCTGCAGGCAGAAAGGAAGCAGCGTCAGCACATAATTCACTCAAATATTACACAGCAGAACCTAAATAATGTATTTTTAATAATAACTTGCTGCAGCTTGCCAAATCACTTCTTTTTCTCTTTCAGTGTTTTAAATGAAGTAACTCAACAGCCTATCAAATTGTTTCAGTTTACATAAGAAACGCGTTAAAGTTAGGGGGAATGGAGTAAAAGCAACATCACAGAGTTAACCCATTTTAATCCATTACTCCAAACAATGTAGAGTGGGGACAAGAGTGGGACAAGAATCACTTGATAGCATAATAGAGTATCTGTACTTACAATTTATTTACTCAGAAATGTGTATTTAGTGTCAAGTACTCTTTAAGAAAAGGCTCAGCACCTGTAAACAGGTCAGCGCTGCACATGGTGATGCCACAACAAGTGCACAACACATTTACATTTACAAAGAAACAAGTCTAATAAGCATATTCTCAAATATAGTTTAATTTCATGTAACTCTGGGGTTTCAGAGGTGGCGACCAAGATCTTTTTAAGATTCTAATGCCTGAAATTGATCCATTACAAAGACTGAATAAAGTGCGTCTGCATACAGAAATCAAGGCTGCGCTGGTTGTAAAAGGATTGTGAGTGATTTTCAGTTCCTCCCAAAAACACATGCAAGCAACTACAGGTCAAAGCTTGTCACATCTTATCCACACAAACACACACACACACACACATGCTAAAACAGGCTTTAAAGAAATCTCAGCACTGCTATAAATAGGCCCGGCTGTAGAGGAATGTGTGAGTGAAGCTGGGAACAGGCAGGCAGGAATATTTACTTATTGAATCAATCAAACTAGTTTTATAAATAGCTGCTTTCATGTACATTTAGATAAAGGATTTTACTCTGAGCTGTGGGTGAGGTGGCAGAACAAGAGGAATGAGGCGAGTAAAATATGCAAAATGGGAAAAGAAAACTAGTGAAATATCTGGAGGAAGCAGCCAGCTGGTACTTAGTGTGTTTTTTCTGTCTCCTGCGATATGAAAGGTGTGTGTGGGCGACTGACAGTCACGCTGAACTTTGACCACTAGATGGCTCAGTGTTTCTAAGAATAAAGTCAATCACGTCTCTGTGCCAGCCTGCTTTCAGTTCCAACTCTGACCCTTAAAACCAGTTTGTTTTTAGTTACTTGGCTGCTGTAGAAATTCTTATTTTACCATCACACCCAACACAGTCGCTTATAGTTAAGAACAAGTGTTTAATATAACAAAAGGGAAGGCAAAACCAGGAGGGGAGAAGGGATGCAGAGGAGCAGGGGTTCTTACCTTTGGTGTGAGGGAGAAAGTGGTGATGGAAAGGGGAAGTGGTGTCATTGTTGCCAGAGAATAAAGAAGGAGAAAGCGTCAACCCTGCGTGTTATTCCATGAAAGAGGTGGGAGGAGGAGGAGGAGGAGGAGGAGGAGGAGTTGTGGAGGTAGAGGAGATGAGGGAAAGTGGTACAACAGAGAACAAGTGAGTGGGGGTTTAATATCTTTGTGATAAGGAGATTGGGATCCTCCTGAGCGCTCCTCTCACCTGGCCGGTGGAAGTGTTGTGGCGATCTGGACAGAGTTGGAGTGTAGCTGTGACGATTGTACATCGCATGAGCTCCGAAGGATCCGTGACTTGTGGATTTTGGTATGCGCTTCCTCACTTCAAAACTCTCCTTGAAAGAAGAAAGGCACAAAAAAGACGTGAAAAATGCACAACAAAGCACAACCAATTTGTGCCACTGAGTGTTAAATATGTATGATTTCAATGGGGGTCTGGTACATACTGTATGTGACCTGATGTCTGTGAATACTCACCTCAGTGGTTTCAGATACGTTTCCTGGTGACTGAATCAGAAAGACAGAAGAACAAAAATGAACCAGAAAGAAACAGGACATACACTGCAGCCACCTCAAGTGAAAACCTTGTGTCTCCAAACATGTCTAATACGAAGAAAAGCAACCTCGGTCTCACCGTAACCTCTGTGCATCTTTGGAAATGCCTCATAAGAGGAAGACATGTATAATATGTTTAACGCTGTAATCCTTCATCTGAATTTGAAAGACCAGCAAGCTTGGAGATATGAGGTCTTCACATGAAGGGAGACACAAAAGGTAGGAGACGAAAGGGTTTGACTCTAAAGGTAGATTTAGCTAATTATTCTACACTAGTTTCAGGAAGCCTGGCACAGATTGCTAATGAAATGGCACAGTGAATAGCAGCTAACCACTTTTGCTTTTCATGACTTGACTCCATATTAACTCAGCAAACAGTTAACATTGCTCTGCATACGAGCTTCAGCCAAATTCTTAAGAGTGCAATATGTAAGCAGCGAGTCAGTATCCTGTATATCCGCCTAGATGTACATATTTAAGTTATGTTGTTAATGCAGAAGCACTACTACTCCAAAAACACACTTTTAGACACATTTGTCTCTGCATTTTTGGCCAAACACAGTCAAATATCAGGACACCAAAACAAGACCTCACTTGGTTTGATAAATCATAAATCAAACCAAGACGAAAACACCAAAACACTGACACACAAACATGCCGCCGGATATAACTCAGAGCATTGAATGCAGTTACCTCTGCGGGGCTTTGCCTGTCCTGTCTGTTGCCTTTGTTGTCCAAAGCAGAGGAGTTGTTGTTCACAGACTTATAAGATATCATATCAGGATGCTCTATATCATATATCGCCTTGACTCTGGGAATTGCCGCTAAATCTCGGTAATCAATGATCTCATTATCTACTTTTGCCTGGGACCAGGACAGGGAGGAGAGAGGGGGGGTGGATGAGGAGAAGGACACAGAGGAGACGGAAGACAGAAGGAGCAGACAGTATGCCACAGGTCAGGTCAAAGGTCAAAGGTTGCTTAATACATCACTGCATGGAGGAATGAAACTTTAATCCCACAACACCACGATGGTCTTTGGCACATGAAGCGGACAGATTAACATGATAATCTGTGGCCTGCTTCTGTTTCACTACATTATTTCTCAAGCTTTTGAGTATAAAAAAAGAAAATTGGCTCGTATTTTGAGGTGGGGGTAAAGTTTATTCCACACAACACATCGGCAGGGTTCGGATCTTAAAGACTGGACGGAGGAAACAAATGGACGCTGAAAGCACCGGGTTGTGTTGATGATCAAATGCAATCTGAATTGCCAGCGCATTCAAATTGATCCAAATTCCTGTTCAATATGTGGTTGATTTTTTAATCTGCATATTAATGATTAAATTAAGAAAATTTGCGTCATCATTCAACCACAATTGAAATTAAATTTTTCTCTCACAAGCAAAATGAAACTAGTTCCGATCAGTCAAGGTAAAATTAAAAAAATATGCTAACATGAATGATTTTAAGACTCGTTCATGTTTTCTTTACATCAGTTATTTTCCTAAATGACTGTCAAC
>JAPZEA010000014.1:14164164-14174760 GCA_029783685.1 Heniochus monoceros | reverse complement strand
GAGACAGTACGTGAGCTTGCCAAGAGCTCAGACAGTAATCTTTGCACGTCAAACATTCAGTAAGACAAGCGAACAATCCAACCAGCCTATTGGAGACAATGTTCTTGTCATGCGGGGTGAAGATGTAAGTCAAGACTGCGAAGAGCGAGAGCAAAGCCTTGCAACATCTTAAAGTCTTAAAGTGGTGAAATCGGCTACCGGGAAAATCATTTCTCAAGGCCTGACAGACTCAGAGGTGGGGTCTGGAACAACTATTGACTTGGCTCTACATCTGCCCGCTCTGAATTCCTCATTACCCACAAACTATCTCGCCGTCAACTTAACCTTGTCACCACCCCACAAAAGGATCATGACCTCAGCCCGGCCCCCTCAGACCCTACCTCCAACCCAAACACCCACAGGGCCTCATGAAGGCTCTGGTGACACCTAAGGGACCCCTTGGCTCTGTAACTTGCCACTCTTACACACTTGCCCAGACTAAATACTTACACCTTGCTGCCACAGTGGTGCGCCTCAGGGTTCGCACTGCAGCCCGCCGCCATTTGTGCACCGTGTCAGACAGAAAAAGCACGCAGCGGAATCAACAAGGGGTGGGTGCATTTTAAGAATGGGCTTTAATATACACTGGAGGGGCTTTTTAAAAGCTCTCTTGCTACTCTGAGGACATTTTGGAACCATTTCCACCGGAATAAGCTGTAAAGAGGCTCTTGGAACGTGAAATTGGGGACATCTGGGGCTGACTTTTTGGCGTGTCCGGATGTGTGATCAGGTATAGCGTGCAACTTGCAATAGGCTTTAACTGCCCTGTATCAACACTGGGATTAGGTCATCAGAGTTGGCCAGCGCAGCCGGGCTGTTTGGTCCAGAAATCGTGGATAGAAGTGACATATCAATCCCGCTGAGGAGAGATCTACGGGAAGCGGGTGTAACATTTCGGAAACAGCTACGGGACATTTGCAAAAGAGGGCGTGAGCAAAACTGTGAGCGGTTAACAGGATATTGTTGTAGAAGGGGCTAGGTATATACTGTGTGTGTGAGTGTGTGTGTGCCTGTATCTGCGAGCTGAGTAAGTGAGGGTGTCAAGGACAGATGAGGAGCCAAAGTTCGGTCGTGCTGGCATTTCAGAGCACACGGTGAGGGAAGGCTGGATTCGTTGGCCAGTCTAATGCTAAAATGGCCTTGCTCCTCTGGCTCTGTCACTCTCTGTCCCCTTTAAACAGATCTGGCGCTGTTCAATGCTAAATATGATCTCAGGCCAGCTCACTGGGCAATTATAACATGTTAGAAAAATATACACTGCTTTTCAATGTTCTGCTCCTGGTTTTTTTTCTCTCTGGCTGTAATTTTATTTCATTATGGGGCAAGGTTAAAGTGGGGACAGTGGCCTCTAATATGGTTTTATTTTCCTGCGCTAACAAATTTTTATGACAAGCAAAATTGGCCTGAATTAAGTTCCACCTATGTCTATTTATACTAACAGAGAAACGCTGTACCACCAAAGAAACATCCACACATTAGAGGACAAATCCCTGCTAGAAACACAGGGCTAACATGGCATGTGTCTAAAACTGTTGTACAGCCATGAAATTAATATATGTGCTTAATATCGGCATCAAAAACCTGTTATCACGTAAACGCCAAATCCAATACAAAGATAATTTACATGAGCAAAAATTGCCACTGAAACTGCTGCAATTTTACTGGCAAGCTTTCATGTGTGGATGACTTTTACAGAGCATGTCTTGAGGTAAAAGCAAACACAGCCAAATAACATTCTTGGATGACTGAGCTGTAGCGGTGTGCCAGTGACTCGAGCTGTTGTCATCCACTGTTTAGACTTGCTTGTGAAAAAGCGTACATTCATAGACAAGTCCAGAAAACATGGTTTTGTTGAAAGTAGGCCTGTTTCCCTGTAGAGGAAGAGTAAATAGAGGGGGGCTGATGGGAAAACGCAATGAAAGGATGGGCTCGTGTTTTTGGAAGACGTTGCCAAAGTTGCGAGCTCAACCACGACGTGCTACCAGAACTCCTCACCTGTATAAACACAAACCCATCCGGCGTGTTCTGGCATCGTTCTTAATTACCCCTGCGACAGTCAAACGCAGGTCATCATAGTTAAATCTCCCTTTTTTTCACCTCCCTCTCTCTTTCCCCGTGTGGACAGATGTGTATAAATTCAATTTGTTGGCCTGATTTTACATTGCTGTCCTCATATCCAGAAAATGGGTGGTTAAAGGGTCAACAAAGAAATAAACAACCCTGATTTTCAAATATTGCCTCATTTTCATACACTCCTTGGACTATGGATGGGGTATTAGTATTGGACATAAGGCCTATATATGGTGTGTGCAACACAGTTCAATCCTCTGTCCAAATCCCCATTTCCTCACTAGGACTTCTGAGATGCATTGAGGAGACTGGCTTGCAGAAATAAAACCTCCCCGATGCATAGAAAGGCTGATGCAGAGCGAGGAAGAGAGCTGAAGAAAGAGAGGGTTTCGACACATTACATTTGCATGCTCCGTAAAACATTAAAGGATATGTATTCATCTTTTTATAACCAACATAACATGAAGTTACGGAGCCATACTTAGAAATCTACAGTATGTCCCACAGCAGACGACCATTTGAAGCACATGCAAAATGACAGATAGAGGGAAAAGACTTACGCAGGCACTCGTTGGCCTCGCGGGCGTTGGCCCTCTGCCACGGCCGGTCATAGTGAAAGGGCTTGCAGCGGTCACATTCAGGTCCCTCCGTGTTGTGCTTGCAGTCACACACCAGTTTGCCTTCCTTGTCTTTCAGACAGCGTGAGCCGTGTCCGTTGCATTTACACCTCCCGCCCACCTGGAAGTCTCCCACTGCATAGAAATAAGTTGGCAGCGTCGATGTCACCGCCGTGGGGTCGTCGTCCCTCCCTCCGCTGTTGCTTCCAGCACCCAGTCCCAGCTCCCGGGGTAGCTGGGGCCGGCTGAAGACCACACGGATGTCGGTGACGGTCACCCAGTCTTGGAGGACCGGGCTGTTGTCAAAGTCTTTGCCAGAGGGCCGTCCGTCCAGAGTGCTGAAAGCGATGAGTCCTCCAGAGAGCGGGTAGAGGTCAGTGTGGCCATCTGTGCACAGAGCCTCCTGTTCGTTCTGCTTGGTAATGGTTGCTTTGTTGGGCCGATTGTACATACGCCGGCACTGCGAGGAGTAGAACTGGTAGGGCATCCAGGTCTTGCCGTAGTCCATGCTCTTGTATATGGCCAGGGACTCGGGTCGTGGTGAACAGAACTGCAGGCTGACGTAGGTGATCTCAAACTTTTTACCTAATGAAAGGGTGAGGGTCACGTTGTGCGGTGAGGTGTTCAGATTCTCCGACTGCCAGCAGGTGAGGTTGTGTGCCGAGTTGAGGTCGGTGAGGTAGGAGGCAGGGTGGGCACGGCGAGGGTCGGCTGCATCACAGATTTGGCAGGTGCGCACAGATGGTCGATCGTCGCCCCGCTCCACCACGCTGCAGGAGCGGGACGGAGGCCGGCCACAGACGCTGGACACCGTCACCTCCTTGCCAAAGGCAGCGTTGATAAACTCGGGGATGCAGCGGCGGGCTGCGCCGGCGTCGTCGTAGCAAGGATCCGGGGGGGTCTGCTGCCCTACGAAGGGATTGGTGGCACTGTGGGTGGAGGCTGAGCATGCCAGGAGGCACAGGCCCAACAGGCACCTCCAGGGTTCCCTCATCCTGCTCAGAGGGCCTGTGTGTGTGTGTGTGTGTCTCGTTTATGCACAGATGAGTCTGCGTGTGTGCACCCGATAGTCTGTGTGGGTAAATGTGAATGTATATGTGTCGTTGTGCAGACGTGTGTGTGTGTGTGTGTGTGTGTGTGTGTATGTGTGTGTGTGACTTTCCCCCTGTGTGTGTATAGTTGTGAGTCAATGGAAGGAGTGTGTCTGAGCTCAGTGACCCCTCACTGCAGGCCGACCAGAGTCCTTCCTGTAAGAGAGATACAAACAGAAAGGTCAATGTCAGACATATTTTTACCATAATAGGATATGAAATAGAAAGTGACGCTGATTGAATTCTACTGCATAAAAAAACAAGTTTGTGCATCATCAAAACCAATTTATATTTGCTCTTATAAAGGAAATTAAATTGGATCTTTTGTACTGCACAATTACAAGCGAATGTTTTCATTGGCTAAAAGCCTGTCAAAGGATAAGACAGTTAGACGGGGGGCCCGAGAGAAAGGATGTGACCATTTAAAGAGAGACATTAGTGGCTGCATGTGACTGCATCCTGAATTTCAATGCCGGCTTCTCATTCAGTACTTCCATTCAGGTCAAAACTGGCCAAGCCTTCTGGTCATGCTTGAGCAGCATGGCAGAAGTTACCCTATAATCCCTGGTGATGCCGCAAAGCAGTGGACCGCGTGTGACCCTGGAGAAACCTCTGCTTTAAGAGGGTGGCCTGAAAAAAAAACAAACTATATTATACACGAGGACATGGCTCTACTTTTGAGCTCTGGCCGATTTTTGCAGGAATTTGACAGGAAATCAACCGTTGCAACACCATTGTTAAACAGTGCTGATCCAAGAGAAGGCAGCATTATGTTCATTCACTGAACCAGAAAATTCACCAAAAGTGATAGCTATTTGAGGATTATACTCCCCATTAGAAGAACTGAGGCCATGAGAGTCCATTCAAGCCTCGCTAAATCTCTGGGTCAAGATAGGTACCTGGATGACATCATTCATACGCTCACAGCTAGAGAAGGGGCCTCTCGGTCCCAAAGGGGGGAAAGATTGAGGGGCGCACGGAGAGAAAGCTTCGGGCCAAAGAAAAAGACAGAAAAGAGATGTATATGGCCTGAGGCTTTTCCTTCCCTAATCCCCTTTTTACTTCCCTGGGTGTCAAACCTAGAAGAGCCCCATTTCAAAACAGACAGCTGAGGGGTTGAGAAGGCACCCCAACCTTCTGTGCGAGGTATTTATTAAATTACAATGAATCACACCCACCTCCTCTTACCCTCGCTCGCCCCCCTTATACTACAGCATCCCTCTTCATCTTGGTAGAACAAAAGGCCGCCTCTGTATCCACTTCAGTCAAGCGGGGAAGGCAGACAGACGGATTTAAGGGGAGTCGGAAAAACAAAAGTTTCGTTCTTTTCTTATGTGAGGGGTCCAAAGCTAGCAATCCTCAAAAAAAGAGCCCAGTGGCCTGGTAAATAGGACCACTCGTCTGTGCTCAAGTGCTTAAACCCTGCCATTTGGCCTCTTCTCAAGCGCAGATTGGGTGTTAAAGGAAAATAGTGTGAGGGAATTATACATAGCAGAAAGACAGTGAGGAAGAAGTGGAAGTGCAGCTGCTTCTTATATCAATCCTAGAAACTGATACATAAATATATATAATTTGAAATGCCTTTTCAGACTTATTTTCTGCTATGTTTCAAACTATACTTGGGATGAAGAGATATATTTCCCCGACATGCGGAGCTCTGACGAAGCCACTCCAAGACATTTGAAGACCTGAGCATGAAAACATCCTCCGCTATTACAATATTGAACACATGAAAAATGGATTGCAGGCAATGGGCCTGCTCATAAATGATTGGAGTAAGAGTGGGCCCTGCCAGGACAGATAGGGACATTGATCAATGACGTGTGTCTGAGGACGGGGAGGTTAAAGTGGGCACGCAGGCGGGAGTTCATCAGCCAAGGCACTCCATCAAAAGGCTGGCCGTGGTAGAGCTGGCGGGCGCGACACCCACTGGGGAGGGCATGGAGAGACGGCTGATAGAATTAGCAACTCATTAGCATCCAGGCCCAGCTTCCATCAGCAGCATGCTCATCCGAGAAGAGAGACAGTGGGGAGGCTCTGAGAGAGAGAGGGGGGGGTAGGAAGGAGGAGGAAGAAGGAGCAGAATTTCTGACAGGTGAGGGGGAAAAGTGGAGAGGGAATTATTCAAACTCCAAATCTGATGGGCATTTTGTTGAGGGAGTGAGGAAAAGTGAGAAAAGTTTGAAAAAAAATGAAAACCAGGCTGGAAAAAACTTGACAGGCTTAAGAGACTAGAAAAGAGGACAAACAGGCACAAGGAAAGAGGAGTTTCAGTAGTTAAGAAGGAAAAGAGGGACGCACGAGGGGGAGAGAAACAGCGAGGGGCACGACAGTGATAAAGCAGAAGTGACTCGAGGGAGGGCGAGCGAGGACAGATATGAATGGAAGCAGTAGGAGAGAGGGGAAAGTGACAGAGATGGAGGGAGGGGGGAGCGGAGGAAGGACATAAAAAATGAGAGAGGGAGAGATGGAGAGAGAAACAGAGGGGAGACAGATTAAGGTGGAGGACTGCATTGGCCTGTGTCTGGACTTTCGGATGACTAAATATGGTGCGGTCCGTGTGCCGCCGGGCCTGCTGGGAGATTCTTCCAGGCTCTGGTGCTGTCAGGCGCGTCTGGCAGATGAGCGTGTAGGTTAAACAGAGAGAGAACAGTGACAAGGCTGTTTAATTCCACTCCGTACGCCCTCTGAAATAGATGCTAGCCTTGCAGCAAGTGTTAATGTTTCCCCGAGACAGTCCAACAATACTATGCTCTGGCAAAAAAGCTGCTCTTTATTAAAAACATATGCTTTATAAGTCAACATAAGACTTATTCTATATTGCTAGAAAAACTGCAAATTGTCCACAAAATCTCTCTGGATCTGCTTTGCCGGGATGTCAGCGCGGCGGTGTAGCTGGTTGACCTTTGAAACACTAAGAATCTGTTTCAGCAAGAAAATTCTCTGCTTTCAGCATTGACAGCGTGTTTAACAAGCCACGAGTTCCCCTCGGTAGGGGCAGACATTGTCTTTCATTAAATGTGGTTGAAGTAGCAACAGCTGCAGGCCAACGTCTCCGTCTGTTTGAAGACGACAGCGGATACCACACAGAAACGCTGCTGGCTGTAGCTTCAGATTTAGCGCACAGACATGATAGTTGTATTGATCTTCCCATCTGACTCGCAGCACGAAAGCAAATAAGGAAGCTTCCAAAATGTGGAGCTTTTCCTCTAATAAATGTGGCATTAATGCATGTGTTAAAAGACTTGTCAATCAGAGTGAGATCAGATGATTTTGGTGCTAGCTACCGGATGCCTTTAAAGTTGGATCTGACCCCCAGCGCACAAACCTACCACCGTCTGACAAACTGTTCCCGTGGCAGCTGAGCCATTTCCAAGTGAATGGCTGCTTGGAGTGCAGTGGCTAATACAAAGTGCACAGCCAATTCATCAGTGCAACATTCCTCTGTGGATTAATGGCAAGGAAAATGCACTTGGGCCGACGTGCTGCAATCCCCAGCGGCTAAACTACTGCGGTGTTAAATAATTTGCCCATTAGTATTATGGGCACAGTGTGTGAGTAGATGAAAAAATACGGGGCTTTTAGAGTGGAAGCCCCCTGCATAAAAAGTTGTGCATCACCACAAAGACGACTCAGGCCATTTGGCTATTGGAACGGATTCAATGGTTTTAATCAAACAGTGACAGCCCAATTAGAGAAGGTAGATGACGGAGGGCAAAAGGAAGGGAAATTAGATTAAAAAGAGGCGGGTGAGGACAAGAGGGAGCGACAGAGAGGGAGAAAGACAGGCAGAGGCAGAGAAACAGGAAGATGACAGGGTGGTCTGGTGGGCTCAGCTACGTTTTTTCAGCTTCTCCCTGTCACCGGGAGATCATCCCATGTTGAGTTGTCTCTCTTTCAAGCGTGGGCGCCTCTGTCAGAGTTCACAGATTAGGAAAACAGAAGTCGCTGAGAGGCTTTATTTGGCTTGGGCGTAGAGGAGGGCGCCGTGGGAGGTGAAGATAGGAGAGGGACAGCTGAGCCACTTTGTATCCCAAGTGGGAGCTTTTCACGCTGCTCTAGAGTTGGCGTGGTGGCCCCACTAAGACTGGGAGTGAATGGAGGTCTACAGGGTCGCTTCTCTCGGATGACAGCAAGCTGAGGCCCGAACTGGTGCCCTGCTGTCCCTCCAGCCTGCTGTACAGTAATCCCTGGTGGGGTTATTAGTGGCTGCCCAGAACCATGGAGGACTTTTTAATTGGCTAACAACAGGGCCACCTCCATTCTCATTATCATTATGGACAGATGCATTGTATGAATATAAAAGAACAGTGAGAGCGGCAACAAAGTCAGAAATCCCCCTGTGCACAGACTGCACGTGCTGGGAGGCTGCGGACGCTCTTCACCTGAATAACACGACATCACATCCACGATTATTTTCATTAGTGATTAGTCTGTTGATATTTTAAAAACTTTTTACTTAAGGTGTCAAAAAGTGGTGAAAAATGGTGACCACAATTCCTATAATGTTGGATTTTTATGCTATTTACAACTATATAAAACAGATAAATGCTGCAGACTTTAAACAACTGATTATAGTTTTGATCACTTTTAGATTTAAAAGTTCTGGGGCTACATTTTCTGCCAATGGACTCATCGATTAATGGACTAATTGCTTCAGGATCATCAGATCCTTACCATCTGTATGCTCACACACACACACTCATTTAAGAGGTAAATAAACCCGTCCAGATGAATCAACATGACTGACAGGCCTCAGGTAACAGGGGTCAGATATTATTGGCCTGAATTCCACTTGATGATAGCCGTGTCTGCAGTGGTGACGACGATCCTGCTGTTTGTGTAAGCCTGCGTGTGTGTGTGTGTGTGTGTGTGTGTGTGTGTGTGTGTGTGTGTGCGCGCGTGTGCGTGCAGGCGGGCGTACCTATTAGCATGTTTTGTCTATCAGCATGTTTTTGACAACTGACACAGTGATGTTTGAGAATAAAGTCACCGTCTCTGTCTCCCCGGCTCCTTCCACGACTATTTTTCATGGCTGTTAAATGCCAGACATATGCTCTTACATCTTTGTGACTAGCAATTGAAAAGTGGAGCTCAAGCAGAGATCAAACCACCGCTGTTGCTCCTGTCTAGCTGGGAGACATGTTTTTTTCCCTTTTCTCGCGGGTGTGAAAGGAGTCAGCCACCATTTTGACTGGGGAGGTTGTTGTATGTCGAAATCCATGCTGTACTTCCCTCGCAGTTCGCGGCATACTTCTTATTCGCCATCTCGAGCTTGTGCTCTTCCTATGCGGTGACTAAGTGATCCGCTAATAGGGTTTGTCAGTGAAAAACAGTGGAATACAGTGTATCTGTTCACTAAGGGATGAAGAACTCATTACTTGTATGTAGGCCTATTATTCATGTGGCACATTATGTTAATGACTTAGTGTGCCAAGGATGTAGACTGTTTTAGTGTTTTTACTACCATCTAGTTATGTGGTGTATTGATACTGAAGTTAAGGGTAGTTTCCATGGTAGCCACTATATTTGATGGCAGTGGCTGCAGTCTGTTGCGTTGGGATTTACTATGTTGTGTTGGGAATAAGGAGGGGGAAGCTCTCCACATCTTAAAATAGGCCAATCAAGGAGGAGAAGAGGTGTGAAAGCAGGAACTTGGCTGATGCTCTGAAGCTAACAAATTGCACAAATGCGTTTTTTCCCCGTCTCACTCAAAGCCGAGATGTTGATCGACAGCCCTCACGTTCTTTTCCAGGAATAAAAGATTTTCTGACTTGTTATCAAGTTGAATTGCTATTCCTGTGGAATAAACTACAACAGAGAGCTAAGCGAGATCTGTGAAAGATTGCCACGTCGCCCCACCCCAACCACCCACACCAATCCCCATTTAGACAGCTCGTCTTATTATCTCCTGAAATGGCAAGGTTACAGTACCTACAGGTGCAGAGGAAGGTGAGCCTGTTAGCTTTTTATCTTTAAACCAGTCAAGCTTAACAGAAAAGCACAGCCACTGAAGTCACATCAGACTCTGCGAGGAATAAACATTCTCTTATGTACAAGTTTTGCAATTCAGCTGAGCTACTTAGATGAGGAAATGGCAGAACGTTGAAACACTGTATATTAGGTGTGTTTAATGGACCTGTAGAAATACTGGGAAAAACAACCTTGGTTACCTCTGGCATTAATATAAAATTTATGCGAAGGATTTAGGCCGATCTCCTGCAGAGCCTTGAGAAGACGTTGCTTTGTCAGTCAGCGCACGTTTAGCATAAATCTCTCACTTCTCCTTTTTTTCTGTAGCCACCTTGAATTTCCCAGCATTCACTCTTTCCTGCTGTTTTACTACGGTTGGATTGTCTCCATGTGCTTTTCTGTTGAGGTTTAAGAAGTATTAGGTCAGATTTTTGCTGTCAGTGAATTCAATGAAAGTAATATTTCTTTTGTTTTTATGTATTTCTAAAAGTCTGATTCTTGTAGATGATGTCTGTGGCCACAGGACTACTCAGGAGAAAGACAGGGAAAGCGATTAAAATTTTCACCTGCCTTGTTCCACTTTATATTTTCTTATTTCATGGCAGTCTGTGAAATGATTTGCCTCTCTGTTGTCATTTTGTTTGACAGCTTTTTCAGGTTCCTCACTGTTAGAATCCTGCTTTCCTGCCTTTTAAACGGCACGTAATTATTATCTGTTTTCAAAATCGCCCATCTCGTTTAGATTTGTTCATTTCCATCCTTAATAAGTGCCGGTATTGCATTAATGCTTGTGTTACTTTTTTCTT
>JAPZEA010000014.1:14095807-14106322 GCA_029783685.1 Heniochus monoceros | reverse complement strand
TGAGTTGAAAACAAAGTTATAAACCATTTGGTCCTGAGAGGGTGGGTGAGACATCTGGCCCCCCTCTCGTTCCTGGGTCACTTCCTGGGTGACCAGGGAGTTGTGCTGTTTCTCCCTACAACGACAAGCCGCTGCAGGTCCCGCTGCAGGTCCCGCTGCAGGTCCCGGTCTCTGACAGGTCTTTATATAGACCCTGTGGGCGGGGCCTCAGAGCAGAGACTGCAGTCTGTGGTTGGTTGACAGTTTTCCTCTTCAGTCTGATTGGTTGATGTTATGTCATGAGTGTTAATGAGAAGCTGGACTGAGATCAAAGCTTGTGTTGGAGGGGCTGAACTGTCAGTGTCACCCCTTCAGGTACAAAGTGGTACTACAGCACAGGATGGGCTGGTGTTAGCTGTTAGCATGCTAACTCCAGTCTCTGACATAAGGACAGAACTGTTACTTCTTCCTCTGATGTTTTCAATCTCAGGTGTTGTACAGAACAAGCTCCAGGTGAGGAAACACAATATTCACAGTTCATCATCATCTTCATCATTTAAAGCTTTGTTCCTGCAGGAGAGCCAATAAAAACAGTGTTGTCATATTGATATTTAAGGTGTGTTGATTGATTCATGTTAACTCATGGACTAACATATAAGAAAACTTTCCACCTTAAGAGTTGCTGGTAGCTGCAGTTAGCCTGTGAGGTGAAGTGAAGGATTGTTTCTCCAGTCTGCAGCAAGCTAACGTTAGCTAGTGAGGATGAAAAGCAGCGAAACATCCTGTCAGTCATCCTCCAGTTTCAAAGAAACGTCTCAAAGCTCAGTTAGCTTAGCTAGGTTAGCATGGACGCTTTGTGTGAATAACTGAACCACATGCATGAATGCAGCTTCATGAGTTCAGCAGAGGAAAGTGGATGAGATGATTCAGAGCTGCTGCTGTTCACTGTCAGAAACCTGATCTGAGGTCAGTTCTGCTGCAGGACACTGAGCTCGATGAAAGTGTTCAGACGCTCACAGCAGAAGCTGATTCCATATTTCCAGCCACAGAACGTCTGACTGCACAAACACAGTCACCTGATGAATCACAGGAAGTCTGACAGCTCTTACAGCCCTGCTGGTGCAGCCGGTGGGAGCTGCTGCCCCCTGCTGCCAGGAAAAGGAACACACTGAGCTGCAAGAATACCAGCAGACTGTGTTCAGGCAGAGCTGCAACTGATACGAACTCGTTTCCCACTCCAAATGTAAGAGCTTCATAAATACTGTGACTCTTCAAACCTTGTCCCAACAATCAGCAGCCAGGATCCACAGTCCAGCTGCAACCGGGATCAACAGTCCAGCTGCAACCGGGATCCACAGTCCAGCTGCTACCAGGATCCACAGTCCAGCTGCTGCCAGGATCCACAGTCCAGCTGCAACCGGGATCCACAGTCCAGCTGCAACCGGGATCCACAGTCCAGCTGCAACTAGGGTCAAGGTGAACCTGTGAGACCAGGGAGCACAAGCACTGGGAAGAAGTTAGTAACATGAATTAATGGACATGAATGTGTACAGATGGAGAGGAAGATGAGGAGGAGGAGCTCAATGCATCATGGGAAGTGTCAGCCTATAGCAGCATACCTGGAGGCTGGACGTCCTCCACAGCATCGTCATAGAAAGTCGCTGCTACGTGACGACTTCATCGCTGAGCTCCGTCATCTCGCCCCAAGGTCAACAATGGACAGCTCCGATGTCCCGACGCTGCGTTAACTGACCCACAGAACTACAGCTTCACCGTCACCGAACACAAGCTCTGTCCTACGCCGCTCACAGGTGACCCACGCCGCTCACAGGTGACCCGCGCCGCTCACAGGTAACCTACTGTAACTTCCTGACAGGTGAGACGTCTCTGGAGCTTTCACACACAACAAACCCAAACATTATTCAAAGCCTCAGAACTTTATTTAGTTTCTCTTCTTTAACACGTACCAAAATCTGAATTCTGTGAAAACGAACACATGAACATTTCCAGTGCTGCTCAAGACTCAAACTCAAGAGCCCCTTACAGCGTTAGCACGTTCCAGCATTTCAACCACACAACATGGTCTTCATCAGAGGAAGGTCACTAAGAGTCAAAAAGTCCAGAATGATTTAAAGGTTCCACGAAGAAGAAAAGTCAAGTTTCAACTGTCTGATCTTCAGTTCCCACAATTCCTGAGTGGTGATGTCACCTGTGCTCATTCAGTCCAGGTGAAATGACAGGAACACTTGTTATTGGTTGTTGGGAGGTAAATATTTTGCTGTTATTCCTTATTTGCATGACTAATTTTTAGCGGTCTGTCATTTGTTGGTCATTCCACGACTTTGGTCCAGATGTCTCATGTTAAACTGTAATAACGCCATCAGCAGGTCAAAAAGTTTATTTGTCCAATACTTGGATATTTGTACTCAGCTGTGCTTTGCGTTTAGTGCTAATTAGCAAATGTTAGCATGCTATCATGATAATCTAAGAGGCTGAACGTAATAAACATTGTATCTGCTTATTAACATTGCCAGTAACCATGGTTCCATCAACATATTTTATGTTCATTTTTAAGTATTGCATTAAAAAAGGTTGATGGAAACTGCAAAATCGAAAAAATGTCCTCAATTTTGCAAAAGAATTTTGCAGCTCGAAAGAGTTAATGCGCGAGTGTGTGAGATCAAAACACCTTTTCAGAATAAGTTCTGACGTAGTGAACATTTAACTCATTTGACTGATTAACTGTTTCCGCTGTAGAAAAATGCCTGAAGACCTCTCTCATATTTTTTCATAAGTGGCCAAGGCGATCGGTTTACTATCTTTTTCTTCGATTTTCTTTTTGGGTTTTATTTCCGATTCGCTACTTCTTCATTTGTGTTTATTACAGCCGTGTGCAACGTAGCATGCACCGCCAATGTATGACAAAACTATGTTTCTTGTAGCCTACTAACCTACCTCCAAACCAGATGTTGGACTTTTTTTGACAGTGAAAAAGTTTGTTTCAAATTCACTTAAAAATTCAACAGAAACATAGCTACTATGAGAATGCTAGCATGCTGATGTTAGCGTTTAGCTGTGCCTGAATACAGGCCCACAGAGCTGTTGGCTGTAAGACTTAGGTTGACAGTTTGATTTCCGCTACATCACCTACAGGAGCCAGGATTTACTCAGTATAACTATACAGGCTTAAAGACATTATTTAAATGGGTCTGCAGAGATGAGCTGATACGTAGGATCGCCAGCTGTATGTTTGGTCAAGCAAAATAGGCATGTAGGTACATCAGGTATTATCAGGTATAGTTTTCTTAGTACGTATAATGAAACATCTGATACCACAAAACACAACTGCAGCAAAGAGAGACTTCCTTCTTTGTACTATATATTTTCTTGTTTTCAGACTAACAGTCTTCATTTGAGTGTAGATCAATCCAGACGTTTATTCTTCTTCCATGTATAATTAAGTATCAGCCAATGTTGACTACCGTCAGTCATTTGTTTTTTGAAGTGCAAGCCTTGTAAGATTTATATTATGGACTAGTTGCTCCTGGGGAAGCATACAGATTGTGCTCACAGTGGAAAGTTTGATTTCATCAGCATTATTTGGTTTATTTGAAATGGGTGAACCTGGATTTATGGACTATGGAGCAATAACTTTGGTTAGATGAAAATAAACTGGACTTCATGTTTGAGCTTTTACGGAAAGCTTGTTCATTTGAAGAATGCCTCAAAATCGCACTTTAAGTTATGAAATGCACAAAATACAGTTTATTACTGTACATTTTCCTTTTTTAATGATTTTAATTGTAGTAAAAATAGGAGTCATCTCAATTATATTTGGCTAATGTGACATTTTCACTATTGTATGACCATACAGTGCTGACACATACATCAATGGGACTCTAGCCTGGGGATCTGGGTAGGAGGTTGATCAAATTCTGCTTGGGACCCCAAAAACTCTTGGGCTGGCCTTATTCCTGAGGCTTCCAATAGTCGGAGAGTGAGGCGTGTGAGATGGCCTGCTTCTCAAACAGGTCCAGTGTGTGTACGATAGGAAACAGCACCCACCCCGGTGTGAGAAAGCTGTGGTTGGCTGACAGACAGACTTACTGAGCACCACTGCGACTGACTGCTCGGTGCATATTTGGGCTCAGAAAAGTATGCGCACACACGGACACACATGTGCACAGACACACGGACACAGGGTGGCTAGTCCAGTGGCATAAAGTGAGGAAAGTAACACACCACACATCCCGCTGCACCTCCAACAGCAAAAGACTCGTCTCTGACCTCTATCTCTGACTGTTTCTCTCTTTGTGTTCCTCCTTCCCAGTCATATAAACACACTTACAAACACTCCATCTCAAAAACAATGAAACTTTATGTATTACAAACACACACTTTCCCTTCCCTCCTCATGGATGACCAGCTCTGCAGAAAACGATCCTTCGGCACCTTCTGCCTTCTGTGTTAGTAAGCCAGCATCCTTGCTTGCTCACTGGAGGATGTGTCAGCGATAACCCGCCCCCCTGCCGCCGTCAACCACTACCCACCCCCCCATCACCCCCACCCCAGCTCCCTCTCCCGGAGCCCCCCGGAGGGCGCGTGGGGCTGAAACACGGTGAGCTCTATTCCCGGAAAGGTGCCTGTCCCGACAGGACAAGCGGGCCCTTTAATGGGCGTCCACGGCCCGGTATAAGGCCCCCACTGTTGGGGCCGCGCCGCGTGCTACAGCACAGACATGCAAATATTTCCAGTGGTAGGCCCAAATGGAAAACACAAACACGCAACATCGAAATTAGCTCTGAGAGAGGGAGGGAGGGAGGTGGACAGTAGAAAAAAAAGAGAGGGAAAGCCCAGTCTCCTAAAATGAAGACATGCACCCACACACACACACACACACACACACACACACGCTTGCTGAAAAACACGGTGTGCTGATGAGGACAAACATGTTCATGTGTTCCCCAGATGTGCCCTTAGTGTGCCAACACGCACACAATCACAGCACCTATGTTCACTCTCTTACAGTAAGTCTGCACCAACTGTGCAGACTTTACACGCCGCACACAAACAGCAATGATGAAACTCGTCTCATAAATCAATACACTGAATTAACTACTTCACAGAAATGAATTCATTTACCTACAAATCACCAAATGTAACCTTATAGTATACGGCCAAACATAAAAACTAAACACAAAAGAAAACATTTTAAAGTCCTCAATATGGCCTTTGTAACTTATTAGAAAACCTTGGCTATAGATAGATAGATAGATAGATAGATAGATAGATAGATAGATAGATAGATAGATAGATGGATAGATAGAGAACCCTTTCTTTTTCTATCTAGAAAGAGGGTCAGAGCTGCTGTGGTGAGTCAACACCTCAGCTGTTGTTGCACATGACTTCACGGTTAACTTCTTGGCTGAACCCAGACGGCTTCTTCTGCCAGCCAGCCCCAAACACCATCCTGAGGCTATGGTTACACACACTGACGTCCGCAGAGGGGGGTCCCAAAACCCACCCAGCCTGCTGGCCGAGGAGGGTCCAGCTGTCACCCCCCTAATGATGTCAAAGCAACGGCGGAATGACGTTGGAATAACCAAATCGATTGAGTGGATGTGAAATGATGCGATCGTCCAAGAAGTCCCAGTGTGTGGGAAAGCTCGAGGGGGATTGTATCACTCACACACACACACACACGCACAAGTCCTGCGTTAAAACTATTTTGCATCGGTGTTAATTTAGCGAGGCTAGCCAAAACCCTCCAGGGCTCTTGTTTGGTTGTTAACTTGTTTTGTATTTCGCTTGATGCCGAACACACACACGAACATACACATGATGGAGACTTACTGGAAGGTGCAGCGCAGGCAGGCGTGGAGACTAGTGGAGGCCCCCAGCCCTTCATGTTGTAGGCTGTCACCTGGACATAGTAATAGGTCCCCTGTAAGGACAGGACACAAAGCAGTTGAGGCAAAAGTTCGCCACACATATTGTACACAGCTACAACCCCAAGAACAGTGTCTGTAAACCACATATATATACATATGTATGTGTGTGGTTCGGTGCATCTGTTTCTCGCTTGTTAGATCCCTGTCTGTCTTCATTTCTATGTGTGTGTGTGTGTGTGTGTGTGTGGAGTGTGAATGGTCTATCTTGAAGCTCTGTCTGTCTCTGAGCCCAGTGTGCAGACAGCAGGCCTCTGTCTCTCCTTTCTCAGCCAGATCAATCAAACTAGCCGCCGACACTTCCTGACCTCGCCTTGACCCCTGTCATGTGACAAGGAGTGAGCTTTGGCTGGCAGCAGGGGTCTTAAAGGGTGTGTGTGTGTGTGTGTGTGTGTGTGTGTGTGTGTGTGGGTGGGGGGGGTGCTCTGTCACACAATAACAAACAACCAGTGGAGCGTCCATTTGTCTACATGCCCGCTTAAAAATGCCAAACATAAATCAGGTGGCAGGCTACCAAGCTGCTCTTTTTATCATTTTGGAGGCTGTTTTGCAACTGTTGCTTATGAATGGTCAAGAGCCAAGACTTTGAACAAATAACAAATAAACTTTTTTTCAGCAGGTCCATTTGGGATTGATGGTGGCTGCGACTTGTGTGCGGAGTCTGATGTACGTAATAAAGAAGAGCCACATGGGACATGCCTTCAAATGTCGCCTAAGCAAACGCCTCAAGCTTGCATGGAAATACTATCAGGGGCCTTCACGTGGGAGAATAGCTTCTAGATTTTTTATCCGTCAGCACCAACAGCTGGAGAAGCGAGAGCTTAGAGGTTCTTTGTGTTGCTTTGTCACCCATAAACTAGCAGATAATGCGTGATTGTGTCCTTTTTATCCGGTCGTTCTTAGAGACTCATGTGAAAATGGTGTGATGTACAAGGCTGCAGGGGAGGAAAATACACACGAGTAGGTGTTTGATCCAGGAAACCTTCAAAGTGTGAAATTTATTGTCAGCGCAGAGCTGCTCCTGGTTACCTCTTGACAGCATCCCATATAAGAGATTTAGTTCAGTTATTTTGGATTCTGGATTGGATTCTTCCTGAGTCCAACTGATTGAACGATCACACTGAAGAAACCGATTCAACAGGCCATCAATAACACGGTGGAGACAGAGATTCTGGCAGAACTTACAGAAGTGAGTCCAGTGATGTTGCACTGCAGCAGGGTGGTGTCCTCCACCACCATCTCACCCAGCAAAGGAGAGAGTGAAGGCGCGCTGCTCCAGCTCACTGCAGATACACACAAACAAAACATGTTTTAACCGATATCTTCAATATATACCTTAAAAAATAAATAAATTGGGATTGAATAATTGTGACTTAAAAAGGTTTTAGCATCTCATTTAGCACCAGGTCTTTACATATTGTGATACTGTTTCTGAATGAAGCAGCGTGATGTGGCTGACCTTTGTACTTGGTAACCACAGCAGAGTTGACACACAGAGGTTCCTGGAAGTCCACCCTTAGACTGGTGCTGCTGCTGACAGACAGGCGAACTACACTGGGAGCCTCTGGAGGGTCTGGACAGGCAGACAGATGGAAAGATGGCAAGTGAATAAGCACAGAGACGGACAGGTAACAAGCAAACTACGATCCGACGCCGCGTATTAAAGCCGCTATAATGGAGCGAGCACATGCAATTGGCAGCTTACTGTAATGACATCATTTAGTCTTCCTGGTCTGTTGCACAATGCGTTGCTCAGTTGCGGAGGTGGAAAACGTTTGAAAAGTGTCAGGTAATGGATGCTTGTGAAATTGAAGCAATTTACAGTCAGTAATGGATGGAAAAGACAACAACGCTGTTTTTCTAATCTACCATCTCCACAAATTAATGTCAACTCAATAGACACTGAGACGAAGCAATGACGTCATTGATTGTGATTGCGAACGTAACTACGTAAACATAAACTACATTCACGCATGTTTGCACAATTTACCCATCAAACCACGTGAGTAACTACAAAGATGGAACTTTTTTCTACATCCAAGTGCAGATTGGTTTGGGTGGAAGGGAGGAGTGTGTCTGCCTTCAGGGGGTGGTTGTCTACTCTGCCACTAAGCGTGTCATGAAATGCCTGTAAAAAACTAAAGCAGGAATACAGCCGTGTTATGTTTGCACATACACAGACGCACGCAGAGTCGTGCACGAGGCTCCCCGGTGTGGAAGCCATTAGCTCAGCCGCCCCGACAGAATGCCAGCATAGAAAAAGGGTGCAAAAATTAAAACCCAGGATACAAGAAACAAGCGTCAGAGTTGTCCAGATGCCTTACTAGCATGCTCGAAGCCCGTCTGCATGCGCCGTAAGAGTCGGAGCCTCCACTCCCAGGCCTTCAGCTGTCTCTCCCGGTCAGATGCCTCCCGGTCAGGAGGACCCTCGCTTCCAACCTGGGCCTGAAGCTCCGACACCCGCTGCTCAGCCTCCTGCACCAATGTGGCTAAATGCACTGCTCGGCCCTCCAGACTCACAACTAAGAAATGCACGGGAGAGACAGCAAGAGAGAGAAAAGTCAGTGCATTCACACTGTGTTTCATTACACTTAGGCACATGTTAAAGTGACTCCATCATTTCAAAACTACTTTGACATCCATAAAAACACTTTTATATTCACACTCACAAAAAAGGCAGCCGGTAAACACAGCTCAAAGCTGAGCTGGACTATAAATTTGAGTGTTCTGTTTTTCAAACCAAGATTCAAAGAGTGAAGACAAAATACTGCAAACTGACGATAGTGAAAATTGTTAATTAAAATAAAATTCTCTTGTGCAAGGCTCACTTTTTTGATTGGAATTGTTAAATCTTGCAGAACTATACCACTGCGAATGTTTTCAGGAAAAAAACTTGTTACGAAATTATTTATCAGCTTGATTAAAGAAGTGTTGGTTTTACTTTCATCACGTGCCTCGACAATGTGCACGGCGGCACTGATACGGCAAGAAACTCTGCCTGCAATGTTGCAAATTGCTTTTGCAGACGGCTCTTTTTAATGTCTTTG
Source organism: Heniochus monoceros (assembly GCA_029783685.1). Taxonomy (NCBI): domain Eukaryota; kingdom Metazoa; phylum Chordata; class Actinopteri; order Chaetodontiformes; family Chaetodontidae; genus Heniochus; species Heniochus monoceros. Next base: position 14,097,348 of record JAPZEA010000014.1, on the reverse strand, counting down.
TTTGCCAAAATGCTGTGCAGATTCCTCAATAAACTTCATTTAACTAAGCAGTCCCTCTTTAGGGATGACATCATCTCGAAAATGACAGAGAAAATGTGGCAATGAAAGCGAGAGGGGCAAGAAAAGGAGGGGTATTTTTCATATGCGGTTATAAGGCAACACAAAATGGTGGGAACATGCATAGGCATCGTTTTAAACTGCCATTGTAAAAGTATTCTTCTGCAAAACTCGTGGAAAAATGTGTATAACTGATCTATTTTTACCGTGTACCGCAGGCTCACACAGCCTCCATCAGAGGAATGTTTTTCTGGGTGTTACTAAAACAATGAACATTGATGTTTACTTAAACAAAAAGCACATCAGTATAGTAGATGAGATGCAACACCCAATGAAAATATTCCAATCATGGCCATGCGGTTAGCGATAGTGGCTCGTGGTGGCATCACACAAAGATCAAAGATTCACATCCAATTGCGCTTGAATTTGCCAACGTGTACAGATCGCTTTGAGTAAAAGAACAGAACAGGTAATGTAAAGCTGCTCAGGTCACAAAGGACAGTAGCTGTACTGTACTTCTTCTTTGGTGGCTGGTCATTCTTGGAGTGTTTGGGGCTGGTGTGTGTCTGTGTTTAGTCTGTGTGGTCTGTGTTTGTTCATTGTAGATTCCACTGTTGAGCGTTAGATTCCACTGTTGACAGTAAGTTTAAAGCTCCGTGTCAAAATGTCCATCTGGGTGTTTAATTCTGCGGCTCCCTCTGTGTCTCCGCAGTGGCTGTGAGCTTCTCTTTGAATCTGAGTGTCTCTTCTGGGTGTCATTTTTTTTTGCTGTTCTCTCCAGCCTCTTGTGTGAAGACTCAAAGGCTGTTTGTCACTTTTAAAACAGGCAATGCAAGGGTTGGACTTGAGTTTTAAGGTTAGTGTTAGGACTGTTGTTGTGGATCTTTGGACTTGGATTGAAATAGCTGTTGAAGGTCAATTTTGATTTACATTTCCAGCCCTCCCAGGCCTAGAAACTGGTCCAGATGCTGTCACCAGTGTGTACGTGTGTCTTGATTTGTCCTTATTTCACATCAAGGCCGCAATCTTCCACAGCACATTAAAGTGACTTTGTCTTTCTGGGATCCACTGAGGGATTTATAATGTGAATATGAAGTCGCTTTTGAGAACTTGTTTGATTGTCTTTGTCTGCCCTTTGTCTGTCTCTCCGCTAACCACACAAATATACACAGATTTCCATAATGAGACATGCAGAGAAAAACAAGAAGAGAGGAGATGGAGGTGCTTGGGGATATCAAGCTCTCACAGGTCTGGAGCTACAGCATGGCGGCTGTATGTTCAATATGGTGCCTGAGTTCTTGTCTTAAACCTACATTCATAGATTTTTTTTTTTTTTTACCAAACAAGCAGTGAATGCACCACTGATGTGTAAAGTTTATATTGTGAACTTGTTAGTGAACGTGTTAGCCTACACCTCCAACATACACATAATATTCAAATTATCCACTCTTCTTTTAGCTCTGTTTTGGTCTCCTCCAAGACTC
>JAPZEA010000014.1:13805455-13817955 GCA_029783685.1 Heniochus monoceros | reverse complement strand
ATGGCATCATCAAAATGACTCTTCTGTGTCTCAAATCCGGGCTGAATTGTCCGAGATCACAGGTTTCTATTTCTGACTTCGGTCTCAAGGTGGATTTTTCCCTTAAGTACACAGTGTAATGGCTGGCACAGCGGCAAGGCATCTGAATCCATGTGACATAATCTGTTATGACTTTAAAGGTGTTCAGGCACGGTGATCGATCGCCCATTGAGTCGTATCCCAGAGACCCTCATGGGGAGGACGTGTGGGCTCAGGGCTTTGGACAGCTGACCGAGGTACTGGATGTTACCTTGTGTGTGCACATGTGATCATTATTATTTTGTCAAGCAACATTTGGCAAACATATTAGGAGCTTTCAGGTGTATATAGCATATATGTACCTAAAACCCATCCATCTATTTTCCTATACCTATACTTATCCTGTGCAGAGTCGTTGGTATGGTGGCCCTGCGGTGCAAAACACAGTGACGTTGGACAAAACAGAATAACAAAACAGAAAACAGAACATTTCGCAATACAAATCCACAACCACATTTTGAAAAGTTTTTTTGCTTTTATGTTTTGTGAAATGTTTTGCGCTCCAGGGTCACCATACTCGAGTGTAGTCCAGCATGAACTGAGGTCACACGCTGAATTTACTAGTCCGCAGTCTAAAAAAAAATCTAATTTAAAATAAAATGTTGTAGTGTAGTAGCTTAAAAATGTAAATATATGTCACTTATGATCTGTGCAACATAAAATCAGTTTCTAATAAACTGAAGTCTTGAATAAAATATTGTTGTAGATTTTTAATTAAATTCCTTCCTACTCTGACATTATTTTGCTCTCAGGCAATTAGCCAGTTTAAAGCCAGCAAACTTATTATTTGTGGCTCTGGGAGGCCTTGCAGAAGGGGAGAAATTTGTTATTTTATGTAAATATTTTGAATTTGACCTTAAATCTGCCAAATCTTCGGCAAAAGGTCAGCTTCGACAAAAAAAACGAACAACGCTGGCAATTTTCCTTTCAGCTGGGCATGAAACAACAGTTCGAGCTGGGCCGGTTCCTCAGGAGGCGATATGGAAACTTTCTCAGTGAGGACTACAACAACAGAGAGGTTGGTGTAATTGTGAATGCGTGTAAGTGTGTGCGTGCGAATGGCTGTTTTCCCCCTGGTCTTGGTCAGCTGATGTCCCCCTGTGACAACAGTGTGCCTCATTGCCGCTGAATGTCACGCATGTTCTCGCGCCAACATGCGAAATCAAGCTCACGAGTGGCCAGCCACCATCTGTAATGGCTGTAACAACATACACTAAGTTAATGAGCATGACTCATGTTGGTGATATCACTGCCATGGCCTTGTAATATGCAGTTACATGTGGGGTAATCTTGCCCCTGGGCTCCATGTACAGTACAGTTGGCAGCATGCATGTAGGCTCAACGTGCCCCTGGGCTGCTCGTTCAGCATACTGTCATTACGAAGAAATGATTTCCTTTTCCTGCCTCTGTTTTCTTTACACTCGCTGTCTTCCTTTTCTTGCTCTCCTCTTTATCTTACCCATCCCCCCCCCGTCTCTCCATCCTCGCCTTCAGTCCTCCTCTCCCTCTCTTGAATAACACGCAATTACCTCAAAAATAACAACTTTTCTCAGTACCTGTCATTGGTGATTTGTCGCCCAAGTCTCAGTCAACTTGCGCCGTACATTTCCCAGCGCTGCCATGTCTGTTTTAATTTGACAAAAGGAGGGAGGGGAGAAAGAAGCGTTCTCGGCATCACAGGAACATCCAACCTTATCAGCGTGATTTACTGTGTGCAAAAACCTGACATGGGGTGACAGAGAGATATAGACGAGCGAAGGCTGATGTCAGAAGAGATCACAGCAAGGAGGATCTGTCCCCCCAACCCACTCTCTCAGCTATTTGGATCTCCTCTGACTCCCCTCCTCTTCATGTTAAGGGAATACCTCAGTTGACTTGGGATAAATACAGCTCGCTCATGATAGACTGCTGCTTTGCTGGATGCATTTATTTTGCATCTTTATTAAATAAAAATAGAAACAGAAGTATGTGCATTTCCACTTTGCAAATGCAAATGCAATTCTTTTGCAAGTGCATTTCCACTTCCTATAAAAAGCAAACTAATCCTGAGTGTCTCATTTGGAAGAAGTAGACAGTGGTATTAGTAACAGACTGACTGAGCACTAACATATGCATGCATTTTAATACCGTGTCCCCAACAGTTATACGTGCGGAGCACTGACTACGACCGCACTCTGATGAGTGCCCAGGCCTGCCTTGCCGGGATGTTCCCCCCAGCCAGACGCCCGGCTCCCATCATGCCCCAGTTACTGTGGCGGCCTATTCCCGTGCACACCGTCCCCAGGGCCCAGGACAAGGTGGGCTGCCGAGCCACATAAATATTTCCTTTCACACAGCAGCCGTACACAGCTGAAAAGAAACTTGTACAAGTTCATTTGAGTCTCTCTCTGCAGCTCCATGTTGCTGTCCCCGTTCACCTCGGCTGTGAACCCGGCGTGCTGAAATTCCCTGCTGTTTAAGAGTGTGAAATGAACATATAATTGTGCCCAAAAGACTTGCAGTGTCTGCTATAAATGCACATCATTTCCACTGATGCTGTGCTGTTGTTTTCAATTTCTCAAGCTGTTGAAGTCTCCTGGCAAAGACTGTCCGAGGTTCAGAGCGCTGATGACGGAGACCTTTGAGAGTCAGCCCTACCAGAGGTTCCTCAGGGCTCACCAGGTGAGACAAACCACAGAAGAAGACAGCCCTCTATGTACACTGCACTGTAACCCCTCAGCATCTGTTCGGTGACGTGATCGTTCTACTCACAGCTCCGTTTGTGTTAAACATCACTTTTTTCCATGAGTCCTGTGTCTGCTAACCCCTAAAAACTTGTTTGTAACTGTTGTTTTTTTCACATCAGAGCAATGCAGTGAATAATCCCCTTCCTCGCCTCAGCTGCGTCTTTTCTGCTTGTCTGTGCCTCGTTTCGGAAATTAACAAACGCTGTGAAATGCACATTTCGGCGCGGGGGGAAATATATACTTCACAGGTGCTGGTGCCAACGTTATCAGCACCTCCAGTGGACGTGTTAGTTATGCTGTAGACATCATGTCCTCTCGGAGATTTTCTCAGGCACGGTGACTCCAGTGCCTCGAAAAAGCTGCACAGTGCAATTTCTCTCACATTCTCAGAGACGCTAATTAACGGTTGGATTGAATTAGATTAAGAATTACAATGAAAACGTTTTAATTAAACTGAGTCCCATGTGCTGCCTATTAAGGTGGCGTTGGAGAGGAGGACCGGGCCTCCTGCACTGAATTTTAACACCCTCTGCTGGATGCACAGTACCTTCAAGTTGGATACAAGAACCGAAATGGTGCCATTTTTCAGTGTGCTGTCTGACCAGAGGTTGAATCTACAACCATCGCTGAATCAATAAACAATACTGATGCATGAAATTAAGCGGCTAATGTCTGCAGAGTTGAGCTCTGAACGACCAATGAGGAGTTTATCAGTGCATCATAGAGAAAAACCTCATACAATGTAAGTGCTGCCTGTCTTTGAGCATTATCACTGAGAGTGTGATGAAGAGTAACTAATAAGTACTGCACTTAAGTACAGTCTTATTATATTTCACTTATTTATTATCATTTTATAGACCTTTGCACTAATACACCATTACATTTCAGTGAAATCCACTTTTTAGGCCACTATATTTATTTGACAGCTGTTGTAAGTAGTTCCTTAGCAGATTATACAAAGATCATAAAATACGATGCAACCTTTTGGCTCCTTCACAAAAAAGCAGTAGTTTGAGCTTTTGTCATGTTTCAGATGTCTATGAGCTGTAACCAAACCGAGATTTCCCCTCTAAACTTCTCACGGGGTTTAATTTAAATGACTTAAAGAGGCAAAAAATCACACAGAAGCAAAAATTAAGGTCCAAAATATGCATAAAAATCTTTGTTGCTGAACGTTTTCTTCTTCACTAACTCATTAATCATCTGATGACCGCCCAGATTTACTCTGTGACCCTTTGAAGAGGCACAGCCCCCCCAAGATGCACTAAACTACTGAACTGTATAACAAGCAGTTAGAAGCAGCTGCACTTTGGACCATCTTCAACATGAAAATGCTAAAGTATCTGCACACTGGTGTGTCAGCATTAACTAATAATGTGATATTTAACAGCATGTGTATCAGTACAGAGAACGTTTATCTACATTTAGCTGATAAAACGTGTTTTACTTCAGTAGGATTTTGAATGGGAACTTCTTCTTGTTATAGAGTTTTTGGATAATTGTACTGATACTTTTACACGAGTAAAGGACCTAAATATTTCTTCCATCACATGGTCGAATTTGCTAACTCTTTCCTTCACATTGCAGTACTTTGTGGAGGGACTTTCCAACCACACTGGCTACCCCATCTCCAAACTGGTTGGCAAAAAAATCTGGAGGGTCTACGACACTCTTACCTGTCAGGTACTCTTGATATGTCACAGCAAGCACATCAAAACACACATAAACGCAAAGACGCTTGTACACCGCCTGTGTTCTGCATTTTATACAAATGCTCTAACTACTGATATAAACACCAGCTGCAGAGCAGTGAAGGGACTGTTTTCCCCCACACATCTGCAGAGACATGGGGAGGGGGCTGGAGCGTGGGTAAATCATTTTCATACATACAGTAAGACGTGAATAGGAGAACATATTGAAATGATAATTAAAGCATTGTGAGATGGGTGGATTCTAGGCCAGGTTGAATATGCTCATTCACACTTGCAAAATGAGCATCTGTTATCTTCAGACCGGCGCTAAAAATAGCCGGGATAATGGAAACGATGAAATACAGCCATTTAAACCCCTTTTGTTGCGATTCATGTGTTGTGTAATGTGATTATTAGCGTGATGCAGGGTAATGAATGCTATTTTCTTGCGCAGAGGATCCATAATTTGACTCTCCCACGCTGGGCCACCCAAGACGTTCTGGACACCCTGAAGAGAGTAGCATCGTTCGAGGTCATGTACAGCATCCTCAGTCACAAGCGGAGAGAGAAGGCCAGGCTCTCCGGAGGTGAGGATTCACATTAGAGGCAATTCATTTAAAGGAGCGTTGTGAGAGGAAAAAAAAAAAATGAGTGAAAAAGCTCAGTGTGCGTGCTGCTGTGACCGCTGGCCGAGGCTTTGTTTACGCCTCAGACAGTGTAAAGTGCTTCCCAAAAGCATATTAGCACATATGAGCTAATGGGAGGAAGATGATTGCAGCGCTAAGACAAGACACTCAGTAGGGTCAAACGGATTGTGTTGGTGTCTGGGAAAATTTCATTTGCACTGTTGACACCGATGTGTTAATTTACCAGGGGTCCTGCTGAATGCCATCCTGAGGAATTTCTCCAGGGCCGTAGAGCAAGGGAGCAGTCTCAAATTCATTATGTACTCAGCTGTAAGTTGAACGTTTGGGCACACATATTTGTGATCTATTGTGCAGGCTGCCGTTTCACGTCCCCTCACTTCCTCGTGCGTTATCGCTGTGATGTTCGTTTCTAGCACGACTCCACGCTCATCACCCTCCAGGCGGCTCTGGACGTGTACAACGGCCTCCTCCCTCCTTACGCTGCCTGTCAACTCTTCGAGTTCTACCAGGAGTATGATGGGTAATGTCAGCGTCGCTTCGTGCACTCCTCTCTTTGCATGTTTAATTACGCTATGTAGGTCAGATGGCCAAAACGCACCCACATTTGAGTAAACGCATCCAAGCGCTGAAGTAGATTTCTGTTTTCCTTTTCAATTCGATGGAAATCTGGCAGCCATCCAGGACTGCGATGGCCAAATTAGCACATGATACAAAGCCGTTTAAATACCACTTACCACAACTGTTTGTCGACTCATTGTGCTGATCCTAATAAATCCCCAGTTCCTATTCTGTGGAGCTGTACTACCGCAATGACTACCGGCACGACCCCTACCACAACCCTGCGCCGGGATGCAACGGGCTGAACCCGTGCCCTTTACCAATGTTCACTGAGCTGGTGCAGGACGTGGTGGCCGAGAACTGGGAGGCTGAATGCGGCTTAAGGACAAAATGGTCAAGCACAGGTGAGGAAGTCGATGCTTTAGGTTAGATAGTCTCCTGCTTCCTTCTATTCCACCACATATTTTGGCATCGATAAGGTTTCACCGCAATACGTTTGTTCACTTTGGGGAGCAGTGTGGGGATTTTCAGCACAGACGGTCTGATTTAAAAATATCAAGGCTTTTGGAGATCTTCCAAATGTTCCACATTCACATGTACCTAAACGGGGGTGTTGTCTCCCACAGGTGTCGTGACAGCTCTTGCAGTGGCCGTGGGCCTCCTGGCAGTGGCGCTGTTGTTCAGCATAGGAGTGGCGGTCCACAGGAGGAGAGCACATTACTCCAGGGAGGTGTAGCGCAGACGACCGTCACACATGAGCCAAAAATACAGAAAGGTGCTTCTCAGCTGTGGAAACAGCTCTAATAATAATGAGGTGCCATGTATTTTAATATTTGAGATCCTGACTGGGGGAGCGTGGGGGGGGTCTGTGAGCTCTTGTGTGACTAAAAGAATATACAGCATTTAAATGAAAAGCATTTTAACAGAGAAATAAAATACATTCAAAATACACAGTTATTATAGCAGGCATGACTAAACTTTATTTGATTCACTCGTGACAGTGTGTGCTCTACATACATTCACTGTTCATTCACTGTTTTGGTTCGTATCATTTCACATTCTTCGCTGGTCGGTCTCTCACTTCTTCTCCGGCTCTGTGGCAACTGTGGGACGACAGGACAGATGATGAGTGTTTGGTTTTGTTGTAAATGTAAATGGCAAGTTTTGTGTTGTCATATATTTAGGTAAGAATCTTTCTCATGTCCACGTTCAAGCAGTTCAGCTCTGTGCAGCTGCCATTGTGAGCACAGTCGGCTTTTAGCTCCGAGTGTGCATCGCATAATCAAAACCAGCCACCTAACGGTCTGCCCGCCTCGTCCTCCTCCCCCATCAGCCCTCTCCTCCCCTCTGCTCTCACCTCGGACGTTCAGCTGGCACTCCACCTCGTCCTTGCCCAGGTCATTGACGGCCATGCAGGAGTACTTGCCGCCGTCAAAGGTGCTTGGCTTGCGAATGTTAAGGGTCAGCACTCCCTGGTTGTTCTGCATCAAGTATTTAGGATCCTCTCCGATGATCATCCTGTTCTTCATCCAGATAATCTTAGGCTACAATGTGGAAAAATTGATAAATAAAGCAACAGATTCGATAAAATGGATTTATTTTCATGCAATGTTTTGTCCTAATCAGGCTTCTTCTAAACATGACCTTTGATAAGAAAGGCTACTGTAGGTGGATCTGCATACAAGTCCCTCTTACAGCAGACTTCAGGCTTTCATTTGCTTATGACAACTGGCAGCCTCCTCCAGTGAATCATGCTCCACAGGCTACTTTAACATGCATGCTTACCCTGGGGAAGCCTTTGACGGCACAGCTGATGGCAGTGCTGTAACCGGCCACTACAGATCTGTCAACCAGGGGCTGAGTAAACTTGGGCACACAGGACACGTCCCTCTCCTTGTAGGGGTTTTCTTTGTGCACCAGGCCTGTGGAGAAGCGTGGGAGGGCAGGCAAACTTAGTCGACTCCCATAAATCAGGGCAGAAATGTGACACATTATACGTGGCAACTCCGATCCTAATGTAAAACTAAATTTGTGCGCGTCACACTGTACTGTACACACACACACGCGTGCACACGCTGTCACACCTGTCTTGGCGATGACGGCCGTGTTCTTGCTCTGGCGCGGCTCCTCGCTCAGGCCGCAGAGGTTTTCGCTGTAGACGCGGAACATGTACTCGTTGCCCATGATCAGATCTGAAGCTGTGCAGTTTGTCCGTCTGTTGTGCTCATAAATAGTGTACCATTCCTGGAGAGAGGGGAAAGGTAGATTTTACCGCTTTAAAACCAAAGACCAGAAATGAAGAATAAGCCGCGTGTCTGCGTCAAACACTGGCCGGAGGTAACCTCGGCGTTATTGTTGAGCTGCAGGCCCTAACCGGACATTTTGGCAGGTTAATGTTGGGATGATCTCGGTTTGAAACGGTCTCTCACCTTAGTCTTCATGTCTGCCTTCTGGATGGTGTATCCAGTAATCTCACTGTTGCCATCGTCCTTGGGGGGCTCCCACTCCAGTGCTGCATTGAAGCCCCAGACCTCTATCACCCTCACGTTCACAGGAGGTCCGGGCCTCTCTGAGTGGATTAAATGTCAGATGTTCAGCACCTTTCAGCTGCTAGACTGAGATACACTTCAGATAATCCAATGTGTGTTTTCCTTACAATGCATTATTGGTTAAATTAATAGTTCTCACTGAAATACTCTAAGTCAGTGTTCCCTGCTGCAGACACAGCCTACCAATAATCCTGATTTCAATGGTGGCTCTGTCCTCCATGTTCTCAATCTGTAGCACCAGCTCATATTTTCCGGAGTGATCTCTCTCTGCTGAGCGGATGAAGAGGATGCTGTCCACGTTTGAGTTACGGACGTTGACCATCTTGGGGTCAACGGGTTGGCCATCCTTGTACCAGGTTGCGATGGGGCGCGGCTTACCCTGTAAGACACAGAAATGATCCATTGCTCAGGATGAAAGGGATTTGCTTCAGTTTTTATTTGTGTGTCTGTGACAAGATTGGAGATGGAAATTTGCAGATGTTTGTGTGTATGTGTGTGTTTAGGGTTGTGTCATACCAGATTCGATATGAAGGGAATGTGACCAGCGATACCAAGATCAAGTTCATGACAGATGGTGTTCTGCTGAAGGAGATTCAGAAGGTATCATATTTACTCTCTATGGAGTCATTTAATTAGGTGCAGTAAACGTGGCAGACTTTGGCCTGCTGGTGTTTCTAATTTAATTGAATTTAGTTTTCTCAATATAAATATGGGAAAGTTGAGAAGTGTGACTTAAAGCATCAGTAATTCACTGCAACACATTGTACATTTTATCTGTATCAGCCTTTAATTACCTTCATGTTTCTGCAGTTTTGTCAGTGTCTCTGTCTTGTCTTGTAGGACTTCCTGCTCCAGAGGTACAGTGTGATAATCATAGACGAGGCTCATGAAAGGAGCGTGTACACGGACATCCTCATCGGACTGTTGTCTCGTATCGTCCCACTCAGAAACAAGGTTAGACACTCTGCTGGGTTCCATGTCCTTGGTGTGAAAAGTCACATCCTGAATTACAGCCATGCGTGACATAATCTTGCAGTTTTTTATTGAGTTTTGGTCCCTTCTCTGTTACCACTCTTCACATCCCTGCAGAAAGGTATGCCCATGAAGCTGCTGGTCATGTCAGCTACTCTGCGAGTCGAGGACTTCACAGACAACACAAAGCTGTTCCGAACGCCTCCACCTGTCATCAAGGTGGATGCTCGCCAGTTCCCGGTCACCATACATTTCAACAAACGCACCCCGCTCGAGGATTACACCGGAGAAGTTTTCCACAAAACCTGCAAGATTCACCGGATGCTGCCTCCAGGTGCACACAGGAGACACATTTCTCAGATTTTGTACTTTTTGGTGTGAAATCAAAGATCATCAGATCATTCAAAGAACATTTGAAGTTAATCAATTTGTCTGTTTCTCCATTCTTATATGTTATGTGATCAAAAGCCTTTTTATTATACTCCTCCTCATCTAATTCAGATCAGTTTTTCCTCATCAAGGAGCATGAGATGTTGAACAAACCGCAGATGCAAATCTTAACATAGAAAAATTTAACATCTAAATAAATAATTGCCGCTAATGATGAATACTATTGTCACTACTTTTTAATTAGTAATGATTGGTAACAATTAGTGTAATAATATAAAATGTAATAACAAACTTGGGCTCTCATTCATGTGAGGGGATGCAGGAGAAACAGTAAAATATTTGTAGATCGAGCAGTTTAAACGGCATCGTTTGTTGAGATATTGTGGTGTTATGTATGAAGAAGGGCAAATTGTTCATTAGTATTTATATAAAGCAGTCTGCAGTGAGTCAGCAGGACAAGCTGATGCCGTGTCTCTGTCTTTCAGGTGGGATCCTGGTGTTTCTGACTGGTCAGGCAGAGGTTCACAGTCTGTGCAGAAGACTGAGAAAAGCTTTCCCGTTCAGGAAGGGTAACACAACCACAGGTGAGTGTAGCACACACCTGTTTGACCCCGTCACACATGGACATATCTCAGGGTATGTTTTTATATATTTCCATATTTGTGTGTTCAGGTGAAGATGAGGAAGCAGACACCTCAGAGGCAATGAGGAAGTTTAAGAAGGCCAAACAGAAGAAGGCTGTCGTAAGTCTGCTTTTAAAATGCCCCCAAAAGCCTCTGTATCTTGGAAGACCCTTTGTGTGTGTGTGTTTGCGATGTCTATGTCCTCAACAGAGGACATCTTGTGTACATATTTTTAATAGCATTATGTCTGTCTGCAGTCTCTGCCGCGAATTGACCTGGATAACTACTCTGCCCTGCCGGTGGACGAAGGCGACGAGGACAGAGAGGCCGGGATCGGAGATGAGGAGGATGAAGGCTCTGACCTGGAAATCGGAGACGATCCCACCAATGCAGGCAAGATACTCCAAACAGATACTTCTTCACATCCAGCTGGATGTATTTCAGACAAATGTCCTCACTAATTCTGCTCTGTTTTGTCTCTGTAGAGGAGAAGGCTGACCCCTCTATTCCTCTCTATGTTCTCCCTCTGTACTCTCTGCTGGCTCCGGAGCAGCAGGCTAAGGTGAGGTTAACATCATACAGATACAGATGTTTAGGTATCTGTACTGTTCACATATTTCCTGGATAGAGTTAAAGATTTGACCTTAGCTCGCTGCAGCGAGAAATAATCATTTAATGTCAGAATGGCAGAAAACTGTCTATTGTTGCTGTGGAGTCCATATAATGCAGGACGATGCAGTGAATGAACTCTAAGTATCTTGTATGTGTGTGTCTGTTGACTGCAGGTGTTCAGGCCTCCTCCGCCTGGCACTCGTCTGTGTGTGGTAGCCACCAACGTGGCCGAGACGTCTCTGACCATCCCTGGTATCAAGTACGTGGTCGACTGCGGTCGAGTTAAGAAACGTTTCTACGACCGAGTGACCGGAGTTTCGTCCTTCAAGGTCACATGGACCTCACAGGCCTCAGCCAATCAGAGGGCAGGTAGAGCTGGACGAACGGAGCCAGGACACTGCTACAGGTCAGGACTTTGAAACTGTGTGGCTGTAATTAGATAGTTGTTTTCTTTATACTCACAGATGTCTGTGTGTTTCTGCAGGTTGTACTCCTCTGCAGTATTTGGAGACTTCAGTTTGTTCTCAGAGGCAGAGATCACTCGCAGGCCTGTGGAAGACCTGGTTTTACAGATGAAGTATCTCAACCTCGATAAGGTCAGAAAAAAATTAGCAACTCAAAATTGCCAGCTGAATTCTGAGTGAAATGCTTCTGTATTAAAGAAAGAAATAGTCCTCTCAGAAAAACAACATTATATTTTCTGTATCTGCAGGTGGTCAATTTTCCCTTTCCCACGTCTCACTCTGCTGAGGCTCTTGTTGCAGCAGAGCAGTTATTAATCTCGTTAGGAGCTCTGAAAGAGCCGCTGCGCACTGGAAGGTAACTGTTTGTCGATGGCTTCATCAATATGTTGTATGTAGTATTTTGCCCATTTATGGAGACATTTGCAAGTATAACAGAGCTTTTTGCTTTATATTATTTTTTTCTTATCAGGGTGAAAGAGATGGAGCAAGCGAGGCTCAGCTGCCCCATCACCCCCCTGGGCAGAGCGATGGCTTCATTCCCCGTGGCACCACGTTACGCTAAAATGTTAGCTCTTGGTAAGCAGCAGGATTGTCTGCCCTATGTCATTGCTGTGGTAGCAGCCATGACAGTCCGGGAGATCTTCGAAGATCTTGACAGGTGAGGACACGTGTTTGCTTTAATGATATCTGTTTATAGATGAACAGGTTGAAGACTGGGATGGGAAATGTCCGTGAAGCTTAGTGGTCTTCTCATGCAGCATACTTTTTGTCATTATGATCATAACACATTTTCATTGCTCCTCAGACCTGCAGGAAGTGAAGATGAGAGCTCCAAGCTCTCCCAGCGTCGAGCTCGGCTGACCCAGATGAGGAGGTTGTGGGCTTGGCAGGGAGCGTCACTCCTGTTGGGGTACCTTATGGTCATGCTTGGTAAGCTTACTTTTAGTTCCAGTTGCAGCACTGGACAGTATTGCACTATAGGCTGTAGCAGAGTCTGTTCAGCCATATGTGGACTTTTAAAGGTCATGTGACATGGCTTCAAAAACATCATTTTCTTCCAGCTTTCAGTATGAAGCAGGATTTCAGGCTGAGATTTAACATCTGGAGGCACTTGATTTGAGGGATCTAATTTAGACTTGGTTGAGGAGGGGTTGACTATGGTGCCCCCAAAGGTCTACAGTGACTTTTTT
>JAPZEA010000014.1:13712152-13723050 GCA_029783685.1 Heniochus monoceros | reverse complement strand
AGTCTAGAAATGCACGCATATGTGTGCATTACTACTGTATCAGTGCATTTGTGTTTCTATTTTGTTAACTAATTTGCTCAATATAATGAACACAGACTATTATAATAAATTCGTTCAGTGTACTCCTTTCAGTAGAGCCAAGCTATTCTGCATGTATTTCCAACAGTGTATCCCAAGAAGGAGGAGATCTAGGCACAGCATGTCTACTGGTCTCCCTCCTCCCTCTTGTGGACAGTTAGGCTATTGCAGCTGCTTTGAAAAGCCATAATTGTATTTTATAGCATACATTAAGACGCCATTTGAATGTAATCATGGACATGTGTCTAACAGAGTCTTGTGTAATGGGTCACGATAATGTTTTGCTCTATAAAACCTTCCCTGTCTGATCAGAGGCTAAAAGGACTGAAGAGAATGCTGAAAACTGAAAAGAGACGTATCCTGTCTCTAGTTTACTGTGGGTTTGATGCGTCAGACTCTCATCATGTTACACTTATGTCAGTGATGTTTTTTACATTGACCAGACAGACATTGGCAATGAATCACTGTCATGTCTATTTACACTCGGCGCTGTGGCGGTTTACACTGACTCACGTAGGTTCAATCTGTGTCATCTTGTGTCCCTTCGTGGTGTCACGTCAGGTTGGGGAAATAGAGGAACAGCTTGCGGCCGCCAGGAGTGAGGTGACGAAGTCGGAGGATGCCAATCAGAAGCTCCAAAGGGAAGTGAAAGAGGTCTGTAGGGCCAATCTGTCTCTTCCTGGCCAAGACCCTGGGCTCCCTCGATTCCCGGGGCTCCATGTGTATATTTGAACACAATGGGCATATGTTGGACAAATATACATTATTTTGCAGGGTAATCAGATGGAAATGAAGAGAAATTAAACAGAGGCGGTTTGTTGGTGTACACAAGTCTAAAACAAATGCAGAAGAAATTGTAAATAGACTCCTACAGCATTAAAATGTTCTCCTTATACAGGCCACCCACCCTTTAAATTTATCTCCATTGTGTATTATACACAGTAAATATGTAATATAATCTGTTATCTCATGTATATCATGAATGTCTGGATTGCACGTCATCTTGTTTCATCGTACATTTTTGCCTCCTCTAGGCCCTTTGCCAAAGGGAGGACATGGAGGAAAGGATTACAACACTAGAACGCAGGTAACCTTTGCTGAGTTCGAGGAATTTATTCTTAGTTTTAGTGAGAACTCGCACCTTTCTTTTTTCCATCAGCTGTAATGAACATAGCAGAAGGGCCATATGTTTCACCTGTTGGTTGTCAATGTGTTGCAGAGGTTTCCTGACACCTCTTTATACAGTTTAAGGTTGTTTTACATAATGATATTTGCATTGCATTCTTATTAAGAATGCCAAAAGCTGACTTTCATGCCTACAGTTTGTTTGAATCTACAAAGAGCATTGCCCTTTATTGCATTATGTTTGATTGATGATCCTTTTTAGCATCTTTTTAGAGGCATTATCTGAAAATAAAAACAGCTACATTATAGTTTTACCCGAAAGCGTCTGCATGCTTCCTCACAACCTGCATTCAGCCCCGACAACCTCCACCAGAAGGGTCGGGTGGGTTCTATATTGCCTGAGAGGCAAAATCTGGGGCAAAATTCCCCAAATAACTCGCTACTGCTTGTAAGGCTTAAATGTTGTGAGCCTACTCTCAGAACTGAAGGCAACTCAGATGAGCATTTTAATACTTTGATCAACTCAGAGCTTCTCCCATCTGGATTTTGTTGGTTGGACAGTAAGAGGACACGGTTTAGTGGTATTTCAGTGAATGAATTAAAATGAAACTGTACAAGTGAGGGAGACAGAAAATAAGATTTTGAAAAGCGAGTGGGGAGACGTGTCCTCCCGCTCCCTGCTGGCAAATTACACCCTTGCATATAACCACGTATATCATGTTATGTTGGCTAAGAACTGCAGCTCTAATCATTCGACGGTGGCTTGGTGTTGAATGCAGGTACCTCAGCGCCCAGATGGAGGCGACTTCTCTACATGATATCAAAGACAAGCTGGAAAATGAGCTGGCCAGCAAGGAGTCACTGCACAGACAGGTGAGGAGTGTCTCAGATAATCCAGCATCGACATCCAATGTTTGATGGAGTTATGTGGTGGTATTTACATTTATGGCACAATTATACTGTACATTTCCGTCTGTGCTTCCAGAGTGAAGAGAAGAACAGACAGCTACAGGAACGTCTGGATGAAGCCAAGCAGAAGCTCCAGCAGACCCTCCAGAGGGCAGAGACTCTGCCTGAGATCGAGGCCCAGCTTGCCCAAAGGGTTGCCGCTCTCAACAAGGTACTTTGAGTCAATCACACGCTGAACCCTGTCACAAACTGTCACTCACTTTCAGCACTGTTAGTCAAGGTTGGGTTTATTTTACAGTCGCTTTATATGCAGGGTGCATATATGCTGTTATAGCCTCTGATTATTAAGCTTTTATTTGGATCTATTTTCAGTCCATTCATGCATCAGACACAGGCTTGCAGGAGCATCTGGAAATATTCTTCCTTCTTCTACTTTAGGCGGAGGAGCGCCATGGAAACTTCGAGGAGCGACTACGACAAATGGAAGCTCAACTCGAGGAGAAGAACCAGGAGCTTCAGAGGGTAACATCATTCATTTTACTCCACTTGGCTCCCAAATTTAAGTTTGCTGCTGTCCCCTTCCGCTCTGTCTTGAGCACCTCCGTCATGGCCTCGCTTCATTTCAGGCAAGGCAGAGGGAGAAGATGAATGACGAACACAACAAACGCCTCTCAGACACAGTGGACAAGCTTCTGTCCGAGTCCAACGAGAGACTGCAGCTCCACCTCAAAGAGAGGATGGCGGCACTGGAGGAAAAGGTGACGAGAGGACTAATTAGTGGTGCAGAATATTTTGTGATGCAATGGAAAATAAGAATGGTTTTAAAAAAGTATTCATTCCTCTGCTCTGCTAGAACGCTCTGTCAGAGGAACTATCCAATATGAAGAAAATCCAAGATGATCTCCTAGCTAATAAGGTATTCACCCTCTCAGCTGTGTTATCATTTTATTCTCATGATCTGTGTCCATGATCAAACTTTCAGCAGCGCTCTCTTACATTTATTCTAAAGAAAACCTCATCTCCACTTTTTGTTAATCATGGTGACCTTTAATTTTTAAATAGAGAAATTTACCCGATTTTCTCAAGAATTGCGATTTTCCCTGCAAACAAGAGATGTGATGTTGTTAGAAAGTGATGTGTTTAACAAATAGAGGTCGTTTTCCCTTGGAAAAAAAAGCCAAATTACAGTCTTTTCTCCTGTGTGCTTTAGGAGCAGCTCCTTGCTGAGCTGGAGCGAATCCAACTGGAGCTTGATCAGCTGAGAGGCCGGCCTGGCTCCTCTTATTCCAGGTTAGATACAATGAACCTTTAAGGGTATTTATTCCTACAATGTGTCCTGCATTAAAGCAAATGAAAACAAAGTCTCCCAAGGGATGCTATATGTACACTTCCCCGTCTGAGCACACATTATATTTGCTCTCCTGTTTAGTCGCAATTACTTCCACTAATATCTGTAATGCTGTACCTGCAGGGTGTTGCTCTGGATGACAAATGTGCAAATAATATTTACATCTTTAATTCATATGGATGCAACTGTTTAAATACAGTTTGTTTTTTCTGTCTGTTGTAGAATTGTGATTTTCATGTACTCGCTCACAACAAATGAATTCTTGATCTCACCACAGGGCGGGCAGCGTGAGCTCACTTCCCTCCACCCTCTTCCGAAGATCTCTTCCAGGGAGCGCCTCGGAGCTGCGGTACCCACAGGGTGGAGGCTCGCTCCCGTCCGGCTACGGCAGCTCCTCCAGCGGGGTGGTGGTCAGGCGGGCACACCGCGGCCGGTGGGGGCCTCCGAGAGACGATAGCAGCAAGGTGTTAAACTGACGCTGAGATAATGATGATGATTACGTAGTAATACTTTGTTGCTAGGATGATAACGTCCCGCATCCGTCCCTCCATTTTTCCCTCTTCCCAGTATGGAGAATGGGACAGCGGCACTATGCTGGCTCCAGGGTTCGAGGGTGGCGTGGAGGGAGGCTGCTCTGACGACGAGGACGACAGGGAGACTCTGTTCGGATCGGAGCTGCTCTCTCCCAGCGGACAGACAGATGTACAGACACTGGCCATCATGCTGCAGGAGCAACTGGAGGCCATCAACAAGGAGATTAAGTGAGTTTTATGTCAATTATGGCCTTTTATGGGACTAATTTGAGATGCTAAGGCTATTTGGGCAACCAGTATTTCAGCCTGCATTCAAAATGATGTGGGCTTTCTGTTTTATAGTTAGAAAACTACTAAAGCTTTAAAAATCCTCTCCTCTCGTCTCCTTTCAGGCTGATTCAGGAGGAAAAGGAGAGCACAGAGCTGAGGGCAGAAGAGATCGAGAGCCGGGTCAGCAGCGTGGCCCTCGATGCCTCCCCTCTTCCACCCTCCTCACTGGGAGGTCGGGACAGCGTCGGGAGGGGGTACATGACTCCCTCCATCACCTCCTCCACATTGGCGTCTCCCTCGCCGCCCAGTTCTGGACATTCCACCCCCCGCCTGCCGCATTCCCCTGCCAGGGAGACTGACAGACAGGTGCTGAGTCCAAGTTGTGATATAAAGCGTGATTGAGGATAATTTAGGGAGGCCAGTTTGTAAATTGACCCAACTCTTTCCACCCTGCAGAATAGCAAAGATGGCGAAGAATGCAGAGCACTCGCTTTGATTGACTCCACCCCTCCCCCGGTTCCTCGAGCCTTACGATTGGACCGAATGACGCACACTCACCCGGGCGCAGGCCTTGATGACCACCGTGAATTCCGCAGGTACTCTCCAGAAGGTTTATTTGGCTAACGAGCTAGCCCTCAGACGCTCTTTGTGTTGACTTCACTGTTCTTCCTTTCCCCGTCCTTTTAGCCTCTCTGCTGACGGTGTCACCACTGCAAGCCAGGATTCCCTCCACAAAGCCAGCAAAAAGAAAAGCATTAAGTCGTCCATTGGTCGTCTTTTTGGCAAAAAGGAAAAGGGGAGGATCGGTGCACCTGGGCGCGAATCTGCCTCTCTGGGTCAGTGAACAGATTGGAAACTACCAGTTCACAATGCCATTTTGCTGTCTTGACGTATGTGTCTGATTCATAAGGTAATTATTATTTTGAACCTTTGACCTTTCCAGCCTCAACGCCCTCCGATGACCTGGGTTCAGCCGACCCGTTAGGCCTGACTAAACTCGGGACTGGAACAGTGGAAAAAGACCGCCGCAGCAAAAAGAAGTGAGATCAATCATCTTTCCACACAGCTTCTCATGTTATTGAGAGAGGCCACAGTCTGTTACTAACTGGCACAGCCTTTGGTAGAGCGTTACACTAACCAGGCCTGTGGCTTTAAGAACATACGCCCCTGCGGTGCTGCTTGGCACAAATGTCATGGTATTCAACATCTCGAGTTCGATGGAATTTGCTATTTATAAAAGAAGACAGTGATCAAGTGAGATATGAAGAAATTAATCTCTGTCAAACTTCTGTTTTCCACTCTCCTTGCCAGGCATGACCTGCTAGAGGAAGCCTGTCGTCAGGGTCTGCCTTTCGCCTCGTGGGACGGCCCGACTGTTGTTACATGGCTTGAGGTAGGTCAGGCGTAGTCGGATATAATGTGTCACTAATGAGTTTACATGGAGTCTTCACTAGCATAAATCTGAGGGTAGCAGGGTCAGGTTGGGGCTACGCAGCCTGCCTGCCCCTGACAGTTTGCGAAGTATCATCATTACAGGCGTCGTCCTCTTTCTGTTTATCCAGCTGTGGGTGGGGATGCCGGCGTGGTACGTGGCAGCGTGTCGGGCCAACGTGAAGAGCGGCGCCATCATGGCTAACCTGTCGGACACAGAGATCCAGAGGGAGATCGGCATCAGCAACCCCCTGCACAGGCTCAAACTGCGCCTGGCCATCCAGGAAATGGTCTCCCTCACCAGTCCATCGGCGCCTGCGAGCACTCGCTCTGTAAGGCTCAGTCGAAAAAGCATGACGAATGTAACGCCAAGCATCGGCAAACAGGGTTCACGCAGCTGGGAGGAGTTCATGCATGTCAAGGAAGGAGGCTGATACTGCTTTTTTTTTTTTTATGTCATTCCAGTCGACCAGTAATATTTGGATGACACATGCTGAGATGGAGTCTCTCACTGCTGCCACCAAGCCAGTAAGATTATTATTATTATTATTACATATTATTAACATTGATTTTATGGCTGTTGCACTTTAAATTTGCATAAAATCAGTTTTGATGCCAATACTGTTACAGTATTTTCTGTATTGTTTGTAATATGTTTAATTGTTTTATGTTTTGGCCTCTTATTCTTATCAATATGATCAAAGGTCTCACATTGATGAGCTTTTTTCTTTTTCTTTGTCTCTGATTAGGCGTGTTTGGCTACACCTTTCCCTTACTATTCCCTCAAAATCTGTTTTGATGTAGCGTTTTTCCAACTAATTCTCACTCACTAACAAAACTTTTCCTCCCTTTGCCCTCCCCCCGCCTCTTCTTCTTCTTCTTCTTCTTCTCCATTCTGCCCCGGCACTGATTCGCCATAACGCGCACACATGCACACACACACACACACACACACATATACACACTCCCCCCTGGTGATCTTTCCCTCTCTTTGCAACCCTCCGTCCCTGCTCTCTTTCGTTTCCTCTCTGCCTGAAGGAGCAGAAGGAGTTCAGCTGGGACCAGGTGAGTTTCTGGCGGTGCACAGGTGATCGTCACACAGTGCACAGTCATTAAACACAGGTGTTAGATTTATTACTCAATCACAAGCCTAACTCACAGCAGTGCATTACGAACACTTTTTTTTTGCCCGGAAACATCCTCAAAAATGTGACGTGCCGGCTAGTGTGGTTACATAATGGCTCGTTCCCATACACTAACACAAACCGACAATTTGATTGGACGTTTGAATTCCATTGTTGCTCATGTAAACTGTTGTTTATGAAGAGGAGGGGGTTGCACGCTTTAGCTGAGCCTTTTTTGCGTCAGATGAAGGTAAAACTGTGGTAAATCTGGCCCTCATCAGACGGCTGTAATGAAAACCAGAAGGCGTCTGGGACCAGCACAGAGGCCAAATGAGCGAAAATCACCAACATATGAACTACAAGGCTCTTCCTCCAGCAGTGACATTGTGTCCTCCTGACCGAGTATTAAATGGAAAAAAAACTTTAGGATAATTTCAATTTAACCATAACACTCTCTAATAAAGCCTTTGTAGGGGTTTTCAGCTATAATTAAAGGTTAATAAATCATTTGCTAAAGCTTTACAGCAACTTTTGGGATGCCAGGTTGTAGACCACTGTCCTCCAGAATAACACTGAGTCTTTTGAGCTTTAATGCCTCAGGAAGTCCCTCAGATGGACTGTACATAAGTGGTCATTGTTATGAAGCTAATGTTACTGAAAGTTGTTAGTGCAGCCTATAAACTCCATCATAACTCAAATTCCCAGCCTAACTCTAACATATCATTCCTCAAAAGGTGCCACTTCTTTGCCATTTTGACCTACAACTCCCATGTTTCCTGTTGCCTGTGATGCATCAGCTGACACAGCTGAGGGATGTTTTGCGTGATAGCTGATTGACCAGCAGTGTATATACAGCACTGCGGTGTATATAGAGAGACAGCTGCAGACAAGAGGGACTTAGTGCTTGCTTGAGATTTATAGGTTGCACTGTTTTATTTACCTTAACACTTGTGTAACTTGCGTAGTAGATAAACCATTTGTTTTTTGAGCACCTCATCTGTCTTACATTAAACAGGACTTTACACACGCCCGTGTCTGCCACATAACGTAACATTTTAAAAAATGATGTTTCAAATTCAGGTCATAGTAAATGTTGCCAGTTTCAGGACTGTTTTGTGCTTTCTCCTCACCGTCCTCCAGATCCTGGCCTATGGAGACATGAACCACGAGTGGGTGGGAAACGAATGGCTGCCCAGTCTGGGTCTGCCCCAGTACCGCTCCTATTTCATGGAGTCGCTGGTGGACGCCCGCATGCTGGATCACCTCACCAAGAAAGAACTGAGGGGCCAACTGAAGATGGTGGACAGTTTCCACAGGTCAGAAAGAAAGATTCATGGTTTACTTGTGACGTTTACCGATCTGCTTCCTCTTTGCACCGTCTTCTTTGATGCCAGCTGTGATGAAAGTAAGACAAATATGTCTTCCTCACATGCAGGGTGAGCCTTCACTATGGCATCATGTGCTTGAAGCGCTTGAACTACGACAGGAAGGAGCTGGAGAGGAGGAGGGACGAGAGTCAGCACCAGAACCAAGGTGAGGCCTGTGGTTCACACATGATGCCAGAGCGTACATTTACACACACTGAGCTGGTGATAACTTCCTGTGTCCTGCTCTGCAGACGTAATGGTGTGGTCCAACGAGCGAGTGATGTGCTGGGTGCAGTCGATCGGCCTGAAAGAATTTGCCGACAACCTATTAGAAAGCGGGGTGCACGGGGCCCTCCTGGCGCTCGATGACACCTTTGACTACACTGACTTGGCCCTCCTCCTGCAGATACCCAATCAGAACACACAGGTACTCCACAGCACCTTTACTGTCAACCTGTAGGCCCTGAATGTAAAAAAACCACCTCTGTCGAGCGCTTATCTCACAACCGCTGTCACAAGTTCTCATTGCGACACCTTCTGCTCGCCTAATGCCAAGATAATCCTAATCTTTAACTCTTAAATTATCTTAATTATAATCTTAAAGCTGTGTTTGTCTATCGTTTGCAGGCGAGGCAGCTCCTAGAGAAGGAGTACAATGCTCTCATCTCCATGGGAACAGAGAGGAGGCCAGATGAGGTACGACAAAGCAGACTGTCAGGAGAAAATCAATCAAGATAATCGCTCCTGCCAGGAGGCGGGAGTGTGTGTTGATTGTAACCACCCCGACTGGGACTATTTTACTTAACAAAAGGGCCTTTGATCCAAACTTTTTGCCCTTTATCAGAAATGTGACAAGATAATTTCCTTTCAGTGGTGAAATAGCCGACTGGAATATCTCTGTTCCTTATAAAAAGAGCCTCTGTGGCATCAGTGCTTGCACCACTGCTGGCAAATTGTTGGCATGCCAAACTGGTTCAGCTGTGTTTACACAACTGCTAATTGCTTAGTTACAGCGTCTAGGACTAAAAACTGTGTAACTGTGGTATACTGTCACAACAAATCCTGCTTTGTCAAATACTACTTTGTTAAACCCCACTAATGCATAATGAATAAGACCCTGAAATAGATAGCCTCTACTGCGAGCGCTGTTATTTTTAATCACTGGTGTTATTTCACGGCGTCTGCAGGACGGCACCAAAACATTCACACGGTCGCCATCATGGAGGAAGATGTTCAGGGAGAAGGACCTCCGCGGCGTGACCTCCGACTCCTCGGAAACGCTACCTGCCAACTTCCGTGCCTCGGCCATCTCGACCCCCTCCGTCACCCTGAGGAAAGTCCAGAGCGAAGGTGAGGCTCATCCTGTCAGGTCTGAAATGCAAAGAGCGGCTTTAAAAGAGAGAATAAATATGGTTTTACTTCTAGTGGATCAGATGTTGGGAACAACCTATAAATGTCAAGTTGTGTGTTTACCTTTCCAGGCATGTCACATCGTCACCTGTCAGACCACCTGTCTGAGCTGGTGGAACACACATTACATGACCTGGAGCAGTCCAAGTGCATCAGCATAGAGGACGAGATGGACGTAGCACCACTCAATCTGGGCATGATTGCTGCCTACTACTACATCAACTACACCACCATCGGTTTGTGCCAATACAACTGTCCTGTCACACTCGCTGGAAATCTGTTATCATTGCCTGATTGTCGTGCCTGTCAGAGATCCTCTATGTTTGGGGGGGGGAAAGGGAATTCACACATAACTTTGTGTCCACTTGTGTTTGACAGAGTTGTTCAGCATGTCCCTTAATGCCAAGACAAAGATCCGTGGGTTAATTGAGATCATCTCCAATGCTGCCGAGTACAAGAACATTCCCATTAGACATCACGAGGACGCACTTCTCCGACAGGTAAACGAACAGAGCTCCCAGAACTCAAGTGGAAAAACATTAAACTTTAACACTTCTCTACCAAGTCAGTGAAACTGATCCTGGTGGAACAACTTGTTTTTGTATTTCAGCTGGCACAGAAAGTTCCACACAAACTGAACAACCCTAAGTTCAACGACCCCCACGTGAAGACCAACCTGCTGCTGCAAGCCCACCTCTCCAGGATGCAGCTGAGTGCTGAGCTGCAGTCAGACACAGAGGAGATCCTGAGCAAGGTGCACATTCATGGTGATTTCAGCACTGAGTGGGACTGAGCTGTCCGGTGTGTATATTTAACCCGTGTGTCGTGTTTGTAGGAGGTTAGTCTGATCCAGGCCTGCGTCGATGTGCTGTCCAGTAACGGCTGGCTGAGTCCTGCACTGGCAGCTATGGAGCTGGCTCAGATGGTCACGCAGGCCATGTGGTCCAAGGACTCGTACCTCAAACAGCTGCCCTTCTTCACCTCGGAGCACATCAAGCGCTGCACAGAAAAGGTACATCAGCGTTTTCTCGTTCTGCTAAGTGCACTTCAGAAAATCCAACTCTTGCTTCAGTGCAAGTGCACACGGACCATCTTATCAATGCTGTCTTCATCAGGGTGTGGAGAGTATCTTCGACATCATGGAGATGGAGGATGAAGACAGAACTGCATTGCTGCAGCTCTCAGATGCCCAGATGGCCGACGTGGCTCGCTTCTGTAACCGCTACCCCAACATCGAGCTGTCGTACGAAGTGGCAGAAAAGGACAACATCAAGAGGTACGTATGGGTTCTGTTTGTGGTAGA
>JAPZEA010000014.1:13650656-13663491 GCA_029783685.1 Heniochus monoceros | reverse complement strand
CAGACACACAGACACAGACACACACACACACACACACACACACACACACACATGCTGAGGTTCTCAATCACACTCCTACCTCTACCCCCATACCAGCCACTCTGTCCAAGGCAAGCAGGATAGCACCAGCGGGACCTGCTCAGGATGCTCCATCATTGGCTGAGCACCAGAAAACATTCACATGGACAAATCAGGGCAACGAGGAGAGTTTTGCCCTGAAGTGATCTGCACTTATTTTATGTTACTGTTGCCACTATTCCTTACGATGACATTAACGATGTAAGTTATATTATCGGGGTTAGCGCTGAGGAGATGAGCAGCACTGGTGCTTGTAGAAAGTAATGAGGCTGAAAGGTGTGAGATCTGTCCTCAAAGTGTTTTCATGCTGCAGTGCTTTTAGATCTGACGAATGCTGTCATTACACCTGTGCAAACACACACAAACACACACAGAGAATAGTGCAAAACTGCAGTAACATCACATCTTCTATGTAGGCTACACAGGTGGAGACACAGGAGGGGGCGGACAGGTGGGAGGGAGACCAGACGATGTGGATCCATGCGTAGAGAGGCACAAAGGGAAAAGTTGAAGCAATCCCAAAGAAAGGCATAAAAAATAAAAAAATAAAAAAAGTGTGAGAAAGGTGAGGAGCGAACGCCAAAATAGTGAGCGCAAATCAAACGCCGGCAGAGGAAAGCATCCCGAGCTACGCTTTGCCAAGACAAGCTGAGGTAGCTCATCGTCCCGATGATCTCGAAGTGATGTGACTGTGTCATGCAAAGGGGGCTTTTAAAAAGACAAGGAAGACGACAGAAAGCACGAAGAAACGACGAGAGGAAGAGTGGGAAGGAAAGAAAAGGAGGGGAGGCTATCAGGAGTTTGAAGGCTAATAGTAAATGACAGGCCTGAGCCATGAAAGCGACTTCTGTCAAGCAGAGGGACAGAGGGACTTCTGTATTTTTCCTACATGTTAGAAAAGGTTAGAATCTTGTCCACAATAAATCAAAATGACTCAAGATATACAATAATGTCAAAAACACCCACCCTGATGTGAGGTCCCAACACAGAGGACTTTGCGGGTGCTGTATTGGACTTTATAACGGCCACAGCTAAGATCATGTATTAAATTACTTTGTAAAACCATGCAGATGAGTTTAAGCTTTGTCCCATGCACGCATCAAGTCGTTGTTTTGTTCCCAGCTGCAAGAAAATGCTCTGCCAGATCATCTCGCAACCAAGACAGCTCCAGGTAACAGAACGTCAAGAGGAAAGCGACAGCAATGAAAGAGGAAACAAAAATCAGCTGTTGATACATGCGGCTCAACATGAAAACAAAATGAATAAAACACTACAGTGTTGATCAGATCTTATCCAGACCATTGGATCATTTTCTACTCAGACGTTCCTGAATTAACATACTCCCACGCCAAAACAATATTTCCTAAGCACTCTGTCTTTTCTCGTCTCGCTGGTACAGCATGAATAAAGCGAAAGCACCAGAGGTTTGTGATTCAACTGCGAAGCCTCCCCTGATTCGCAGGTTCGCCCTCGTTCTTTAAATTAAACTTTTGGCGACGGGTGGGGAAATCTTGTACACACAGGAAATAAGACGTCTGCGTTTCGATCTCAAAAAACCTGACGCTGAAATACAAAACTTGCTCCTCGACAACGGCGAGGAAGCACTCGCCAACCAACCTGAAATCAAAAACTGCGTGCAGGTCTGGGAAGAAATTAACAGTGGGATGCACTTAACATTAGCATGCTAAGTGCAGCTTTAAACTATTCCACTGCGCTGTAATGAATTTAACCATGCTATAGTTAAAAGCCAGAATACAATACAGCTGCTGATGAAACAAAGGCTCATTCATGGCCTCAGTAATTAAATCATACAGTATTTCATGATGGCAGAGCACAGTGGATTACACTGTAGATCTGAACATCAAATCAATATTGATCAATCCATCACAGCAGCCAGCCCTTTTTAAATATGCAGCAGCATGTCAAGCAGAGATCTACTGTGTGTGAGGAGTGATGGAGAAGCACTCCCTCCGGCTTGAACGTTAATAAAAACGTAGTTAAAGCTGTTCATCAAGCCTGCATGTAGCGCACAGGTGTGGATGAGTCGCTGCATGTGTCTGTATGCACATATGTTGGCGTAAGCGCCCGCTACAAGTGTATATTTGTGTGTGTGCGTGTGTGTGGACATGACTCACGATGTGAGCGAGACAAACAGCCTATGGGCACAGGAGGTGTGTGCGTGTGCGCAGCGATCGCAGGTAGCTACACGAGCGCTGCATCGAGGTGATGGAGAGGGATGAGCGGAGAGACGGAGACAAAGAAAGAGGTGGAGGAAGATGATAAAAGGAGGAGTAGCGATCTGTCACTTCAAACTTATTTATCTCCTCGGGCACCCTCTCCCTCCATCCCTCTCCTCACCGCAACGCGAAGGCATGCATGTGTGTGTGCGGTGACGCTGAATATACGATTCAGAGGCACGCTGTAATATTGGTGTGTAGTTTAATGCGCTGAATCCCCTACAGGAAGGCTACCATGTGTGACACCTGCCGCCCAATGACCTTCAAGGCCCGATAGAGTCTCCCTCGCTCTCCAGACTCTGAAATTAGATTTGGGAAGATCATCAACATAAATTTAAAAGAGCGGGAGTCAGAGATGGGGAGCGAAAGAGTGGGAGAAGCAAATGAGAAAGAGAGAGGGAGCAACTGTGAAAGGAAGTTGATGACAGAGAGCGGTGATTGTGTTTCGATGGATGAATGAAGAGAGAGAGTGAAGGAACGGAGGGAAGAGGGACGAAAAGACGAGCGCAGGAGAGCAGACAATGACTTGAATCTCGCCAATCAAGGGGAGAGAGAGCAGGGCACCGGAGAGCGGGAGCGCAATAAAGAGATAGAGAGGGAGAAAAGGAGGAGGTGTTGGGAGAGCATGAATGTAAGTGATATAACCAAGGAGAGATTGCCGGAGCTGATATTAGCCCTACAGGCGTTTTTGCATGCACGGCGGTGCGCTGCGCTCTTCCTTAACGGGACCCTAGTGGCGCTGTGTTTACTGCGGCACCATCCAGAAGAGCTTTATCATTACAGTATTACCACAGCCCTGCCTGGCTCTCTGTCACCATGACAACCACTGCGTTAGCCTCTGCTTTCAGGCACCAAGGACAGGACTGAGCCAAACACTGCTCCTACAGCCGGCGCAAAGGGCTGAATGCAGAGGAGCGAGATTGCGATCGTTCGCTCCGGCCGATCGCTCCGTGAAAGATTAACGTTCCTGAGGTCGAGGGTGAGTGACCTTGACGGAGATACAAAGACAAATAAAGGCTTTTTTTCGCCTCCTATTAACGGTGCCTTTGTCCCACGTGCGCTGACGCTGATGTTTGATCAGCGTTAGAATGATGATGAACAGCGCCCACGGAAAGACAGAAGGATGTGGAGTCTTTCCCAGAGGGCAAAGCGAATGGGCGACCACTACTGCAGAGTCAGCAGTGATAAGAAGACACTGAGGGATGGTGTGAAACGTGCACGTGAATGAGGCATGAAAAATGAACGCTTAAACGACGCGAAACACGGAACGTTGTCCTGAAGGGCAACCCGAGGAACGGTTCAGACCAGAATCTAGTGCTTAATCTATTATCTTAGGCGCACGACTGCGGCCATCACTCAAAGACTTCCAAAGTAGCCACTTAGCGTGCAGTGTGAGTGTAACCTTGGGTGGGTTACAGGAATAGCAATCACTTCTACCACCACCATGACTGTTGTCATCATCGCTGTTATACTGGGAGAGACGCTGCAGAGTAATTGAAGGTTTTGCTAAACCGGAAAAAAAAAGCCCCTAAACCTAAACAGTCAAACACTCTTGAACAAGACAAAGAGAACAACTAAAATGTCAAAAGAGAGAGAGCTCCATTTAGGGACATGGCGTGTGAAATGGACAAGCAGTAAAACTGAGTGGAAAGGCAGAGAGAGGGACGAACAGGGAGAGAGAGCAGGACAGAAAAGATGTCTTTCATTTTTTTTTTTCTACGTGTTGAATTATGAATTACTTTAGTGGCTTTTAGACGTTTATGACCCTCGACGTCGAGGCTTCCTCGTGTGACTTTAAGTTAGGCTGGCGCGGCGCGGGCACAGCGTCCAAGAATGATGAGCACAGTTAGTGTTCAGGTCATCATTTTGTATTACGTCCACTAAATACAGCTGATACTGCAATACTGGACAGCGACTAACTGCACTTCATTCAGGTTGAGATTATCTGTTACTGCCATTATTCTGAACAACGGCTGAGTCAAATGTTAAAAGAAGTTATTGATTTTAAAGTAGTAAAAACCAATATCTTTAAATCAACCATGGATCACACGACCACTTGTATGTGAAAGGGGTTCGCTTAGACGATTCTAAGTTCAGTCCGCCTGGGCTTGAGCCTGTTTTAGCATCCGTTAGCTCATTGTTTTGGTTTTTACAGTCCACGTCTTTAGTGTTTTGGTTCACTTTCACTGCTCTCACCAGCAACAGCCGTTTACAGCAAAAGCTCTGATAAAGCAGCCGTACGTTAGCTGCTCAGCACCAAATGACAGGCGGACTAGGTTTGTAATTGGTGGAGCATTTAGCAGCTCAAGAGCGAGGTATCTCCCTCAGGAGTTAGAGACCAAATACAGAGCTAAAAGGAGAGCAAAGGTGGACACGAACACACCTCCAAATGACTGCTGATGTTGCTCCTTGTGTGCAAACTGGCAGTTAATGTTTACAGGTATTCAATTTACAATGATATAAAAAGACGTAAAGCAGACAAATCTTGAAATTTGAGCTGCTATCGGCAAATGTTTGGAGTTTTATTTGATTGTCTATCCATTGTTGAGGTTATTTATTGATTTGTTGAGTGATCATTTTAGTGCTGCATCACTTTTTCTTGCCTTTTCTTTGTACTGCAATAACACGACCAAGGTTTCGATTATGGTGGTTCTACCATCGCAGAACACTCCAGATTTCAAGGTGCACTGATCAAGCGGCCCCTCAGATTGTGGATCCATGACAGCTGATAGTAACAGCCTGAAAACAAGATCACAGGAAATATCAAATTCATGTGACCCTTTATTTCCCTCTCTGTCCCGGAGGACAGTCTCGCCTCACAGGAAATGCAGTCGACATTGGTGGAGGATGGTCGGTGTCCGAGCCAGGACGGGCAGCTAAGGCAGAAAATTGTGAGCTCCTGCTAGGGGTCGCCCAACATGGGACGCTGCGGGATAATGAAGGGCAGGAAAGGTGAGTCGTGGAGAAGGGTGGGACTGGTAAGAGCAGATGCGGGGAAGGGCGGAGAGGAGGGACGTGACGGGATGGTTGCGTGCGTTGCATGACTGCATAGCATACGTGCAAAACACGGCTGCACGCCACGCGAGTCTCACACGTGCATCAGGCTCATCAAACACCTGAATGCAGGAGGAGATGAAGGAGGAGGAGCGATGGAGGTTGGAGAGAGGTGGCGCTGAACTGAGAGATATAATTAGCTTCTGCTCTGGGTAATCCTTGCATATACCTTATTTTCTGAGACACTGATTCTCTGAGGTCAGCACTCTTGGAAGTGATCCTGGTAAAATTTCAATCACAACACAGACTGTCTCAAACGTTCCCCGAATGACTCAACTCCTTGACATGCTACAGTTGGATCGGTAAGCTCTCCTAAACGCACACACAACCACACACACTGCTCTCCAGGCGGCACGTCACAGTGTCGTATCAGCTCTGCAGCCTCCAGGTCCCCTCTGTTCAATTCCCACTGCAGTCCTGTCAAACATTTCTGAAGACAAACAAATGCAGAGCGGAGGTGAATGAACTGTACATGCGTCCCATCCCGCTCATCTGTTTTGTATTCGCTTCAGATTACTGCAGCATATTACGTGTATTTGTCCTTGCGATGCAGGTCTGCTCTTCCTCAGCCGATCCTCCCTTCCCCCCCCCCTTCCTCACCCCTTTCCCCATCCATCCTCCCCTGTCCTGCTCGTATTGTTCGAGACCTGTAAGGCAAGTCTTGCAAAGCTGTCCCCCTTCTAATACCTGCCATGCCTTCGTGCATCCTCCTCTAAACGCCCTCCGTCCTTTCTCCCTCCATCTTTGTCCCTCTGTGCTTCAGTAATTGTCGTAATCTACCTCAGAGCTCCATCATACAAAAAGAAAATGAAACATCGTGGGACCACATGCATCAAACCCGTTCTCTGTCAAGCCGCTCCTAGAGTTAAACCAAAAAATACTGAGTTGTGAAACGGCAGAATTTTGAGAGAATGTCCCAACCTCAACAAACCTCCACGGGACACTCTGATACATTTCCATCCAAATCCAGTCCCGAATATGACTGTTACACACTGCTACACTCTAGATCACGTTTCCATTTAAAGTAGTGCTCTGCCTCCACTCCGCTGCCACTTGGACAGGAGGGACAATCACAAGGAAACAGATGGTCACACAGGAATGACGCCCTCCAATGTCATTTTCCAAGGGAATGAGCAGGGATACGGTTTGACTGTTTAAGTGCCACAGGGTAACCACACGTGGCCAATCAAGCATAGGCACTCACGAAACTGTTAGACAGATGGTTTAACAACAACACGGCAACCATCAGCAGGTTAGTTGTGTGTAATTTGTTCAGGACGAGTACAAATCAGCAACGTATTTGATCATCAATTAACTCGTTCGTTAAGCAAATATAACAAAACTTTACCCTTTCAGCTTCTCAAATGTGCATATTTACTGGTTTTCTACGATGGTAAATTAATCACTTTCAGTTTTGGACTCTTTGTCAGACAAAACAAGACAATTTTCTCTATTTTCTGACATTTTATAGACTAAACCATAAATCAAGAAAATTGTCCTCAGCAGAGCTAAAGTAATTAGTAGCTAAGTGATTAGTTGATCGACAGAAAAAACAATCGGCAGATATTTTGATGATCAGCTGATTGATTTTTTTCTCTTTGTGTTATGTGATGGTGAACTGCATATTTTCAGGTTTTGAAGTGTTTGTTGGACAAAATGGACAATGGACAAAAATCACCTTGGGGTTTAAGACAACATAATGGCTATTTTCTGTAATTTAAACCAAATGATTTATCGATAAAATAAGGTTAATAAAAAGCCCTAGTAACAATAAGAATGGTTACACTAATAATAAAGCAATAAGTTTTCGCTTTTCTTCCATTTTATTTAAAAAATTACAAAATGCTCAGCCACTATTATTCTGTTTAATTGTGTGATTGTAGCACCGTTATTGCTGAAACAATGAGTCGATCAATCACTTAAAGGACAAGCGTGTGGGATTTAGTGGCATCTAGTGGTGAGGTTGCACATCACAACCAACTGAACACCCCTTGTCTCACCCCTCCCTTTCCAAGCAGGCGGGAGAATCTATGATGGATGCTCACAATGTGGAAAACTCAACTGTAGAAACATGGCGGAGAGTTCATTCAAAGGTATACATGGATGCAAACATACCTATGAATATTAAATTCCATCTCTGCCAGAATATCCCCCTAATCCTACAGCCCTTTAAGTCATTTATTAAGCAAAAATTATTTTCTGGTGCTAACTTCTCAAATGTTATTAATGTTTATCTAATGGAATGTCCCCGGAGTTTCTGAATGTTGATCGGATACAAGAAGCTATGTGAAGGTGTCACCTTTGGCTCTGGGAACTTATATTTTTCACTACTTTCTCCCTAAACAATAAGTTGATTAATTAAAAAAAACAGAATAATTAATAATCAGAATATTTCCGGCCCTAAAAATTATGATTGCAAAGCTTGTTTGAGAAGTCACCTGTCAGCTAATTAACATGCAGTTAGTCTGTCTTCATTGTACGCTTGTATTTGTGACATCCACACGTGCGAAAGTGATCTGCAGGGTTACATGTGGAGGCGTGTCAAACGAGGTGATTTATCTGCGTGCTGTAAGCGTGAGCGCTCAGCAGAATGGTTTATGGACAGCTACACTTACAGAGTACGGGCCAGCGTGGGGAAGGTGAGTGTACTGAGAGTGATTTATGGCCGGCCAGGTGTTTGACGGGGTCAAATGTAAGATGCATGTTGCGATGGAAGTGGGTAAATGTGTTTCTATACCACATTAAGTCTTTAGTTACAGTGTGTGCTGGATATTTCTCATGAATAATTGACTATCTTGATGCAGTGAAAGGACTTTTGATTCAGCACGCAATTACAATTACATGTGCTTACGCGTGTGGCGGTCTGTGTGGTAGTACACAATACACTGCTCTCTCGTGCGATTTGACAAGATTTGCCCCATTTAGAGAATTCAGACTCCCACCATTGTAATCGGCTCTGGCACCGTGCAAGCTCTCAACCAATGCCAGTGTCCTGAATCATTTCGTTCCTGCAGCAGGAGAGCAAAGTGTCCAGGGTTTACCACAAGGTCCGGCTAATTGACTGTCCATACGGTGGTGTGGAGCACTGATTCAGCACTTAACCAGCATGGCTAAATGGACTGAGGCAGAGGATGATGAGGAAGGTGGCTCAGAGTGACATTAAGAGGAGAAGAAATGTATTTGGAGTGATGGAGGGGGCGATTTTTGCAGCATAATCACACATGTTAAATGATTCTGTCTGAAATGTAATGCGAGACTTAAAAGCAATAAGTTCATGTTTTGGAAAATATGCTTATTCGCCTTCTTGCCAAGAGTTAGATGAGAAGATCGATACCACTCTACGGTAAATATGAAACTGGAGCCAGCAGCCGGTTAGCTTAGTTTAGCTGGAAGGAGTTAGCTTAGCTCTGCTTAAAGGTATCAAAAACAGTCTACCAGCTCGCTAATCAACACGTTACATCTCTTGTGTAACAATGTGTAAAAGTGACTCGCAGTTCACGGTTATGTGCTACTATTTCTTGCCTCTGAGCTGTTGTCAGGCGACCAGGAGACTCCAGGAAGTTACGAACCCCAGCCAAGAAATGGTGCGGCACATTACCTCATTAAAATGGCAAATTCTAATTAGGGCTGGGCTAGCTGTTTCCCCCTGCTTCCAGTGTTTGTGCTAAGCTAAGCTAAACGGCTGCTGGCTGTGGCTTCATATTTACAGTGCAGACGTAAAAGTGGCGTCAGTTCTGTCATCTGACTCTCAGAAAGAAAGTCAAATGTGCATACTTCCAAAAATGTTGAACTATCCATTTAATAGTAATACTAGTGATTACTGGCGATGGATAAATCTGTATTGTTGCTCCACTTAAACTTTAATCACAACAGCAGGCCAGAACCATCCAGAATACCTCAACTAATGCAAATGCAAAATCTATTCACAACAAATAAATATAGTATTGCAGTAATACGACTAAAAAGTCCAAATCAAACTGTGCTGTTTTTCTGTTTTCACCCCTTAAAAGTACCTCTCGCTTGCTTAACACACGGATCGTGTCTCTGCCCTTGTTATGAGACATCAAGCATCTATCCGGCAAAGTATCACCAACAGACAGCGCTCAGGTTACGAGGCAGCAAACAGGGGGACTGTGACTTCCGAGGATGCGATCACAACACGAGAAGACCTGCGGTACAAAACTTTGTCAGGGAAAATTGAAACAGAACACGATACATTTACCATTTGCAGGCACAGGAAAGGCAGGCGGACTAATTATCACGCCCCTGACGGCAGCTACTGCTTGAGGACAACAGTTTACCTTAATAAACTCGGTGAGCACCTTATAATAACACCCTCCATCCTTTTTTTTCTCTGTCAAGACAGGTTTGGTTGGGTCGCAGGCATTGCTTGTGTGCAGAATGGTCATACAAGTGCATAGGCTCATCCTCTCACCAGTAATGGAGGAATAGATTTGCCACCAGCGAATGAAATTAAGGCCTCCTTTCCCTCTCTTTGCTATTTTCAGATGCAGCCCACAGGGAGAGGAACAAGAATGGAAGTGGGAAATAGGCCTTACAGCAGGGTCAGGGGTTTGAACATGAACGACTTGGAACACCAAAGCCCACTGCTGGAAGTAAAAGTTTAATTCAACGCACTTAAGACCTTTCGGTTCATAAAAGAGCGCCATTAAAGGAGCGAGAAATCATCTCTATTTCACATCATCACTGACACCGGGACACTGGTGAGGGAAGCCAAAGCTTTGAGGTTCAAAACAGGATGTTCGTACACTCAGGAGAAGGATGTCTTTGTTGCAGTTGCAGGGTGAGATGCAGATAATAGTGGTTGCTGCAATGTTAACTCTCCCTCGAGCATAATGGGTATACATAACAAATAACAGAGGGATAAGGCGAGGTATAGAGTCCAGCCTTTGCTGTGATTGGCTGAAACCTGCACAAACTTTCACCACAGTTCCCATTAAGCTCCAGTCACAGTCGGGAGGTACCGTACGTGTAACTACGTGGCTCTGGGGCAAACAAAACTAGCGCAAAAAAATCTCACAAGACTATTCAAAATTAGAAGCGACCTAGTATATAGTAAAAATGAGTGTCTGATACTGGTTAAAATCAAAAGAGGACAACACGCTTTATTGAGAATGAGATGTAAGACCTAACCGACACAGTAAAAACCTCACTTTCGTCTTTGCAAACTCACACAGAACTCATCTTCTCGGTCAAAAGGTCCTTCCCCCTAAAAAGGGGATACGATGTCCCTGACGCAAACCGTAATATCACCCAAACCCTGCTCTAGGCGATCTTCTTTTTCACCCAACACCGTATCTATATATACACTAACACCTATCAATACCTCTTTTTTTTTAAATTTTCTGTCCACCACAGTGATTTTCTACCCGGAGACGACCTGTTCTGAGTCCGTCCGGCACATTTGCAGGTCACATTTGTGTTTATGACAGCACTGTGCTCTCAAGCACTGTACACTGTGGAAAAGAACAGCAAACAATGGACCACAAGGCATGACCTTCAGGGAGAGGGGGGGGTGCTCCGGACACAGCACAGCAACCCCCCACCCCCACCCCCGAAAATGAATCAAATACAGGCACACAAAGTCCGATTTGGAGGGGGCAAAGGGGCATCTTGTACATGCTGAGCTACAAATGGCGCGTTGTCAGGAGATTGCTGACAAAGACAACTGTGCCCTTCTGGTGCAAAACTGGAAGTCACCGAAACACAGCTAAACCTGTGGGACAGTGGGGCTACAGTACAGGACATCATCCAGATAGTCAGCAGTGGATTATATACAGCTGAAATCTGTTCAGGTAGGCAGTTTTTAGACAATTCTGCATCTTATATTTCTATTTCTTAACATAGAGTTTGTCACATTCATTCAACTTCACCTCCTGTATACAGACTTTTCAGGACCTAAAAAGCCCTTTTCTTCATATATCTGTGTGTAACTTACACCTGACATATCCAATGTTAATGAAACTTTTTCTCTTTTTTTTGTACCATTTAATTTTTCCAAAAGACCCCTTATCTTAAGCGCTAATTTCTAACAATGACCATCAGACAATATTGTCTTCCTCTTAGTTTAACACCAAATATTCAGCCTGCTGAGAGACAAGTGATTACATCAAATTAGATTACCTCAGGTTCAATAACAAAACACTGACAAAACAATAACCACAGTTCAATAATACGGTGGATCCTTGGTTATGAAATTAGGAACGTTGTAATTCAAGCAGATTGAGTTTAAAAACACTATGAAAAAGGTTTAAACAAAGGAGGGAAAAACTAGCCAGGATCAAATTCTGTCAAACATGATAGAACAGCTCCGCGTCGTCTTAGCTGCAATAATCTATGTCGACCAGGCACAGATCAATAAAGAAATCAGATGCAAATCGTATTGTCCAACACCTCATCAAACAGAAACATAACCACACATCCATAAATTCTGGTAAAGCGGTGAACAGTTGTGCTACTGTGAGCATTGTCAGATTTTAAGTGATAGAGAAAGAGAGAATGGCTTTAAAAACAGACAAAAAGAGAAGATAATCAATCGATTATCAATCAATAGGCAGGCAGGAGGGCCGGGGTAGGGAGATTGCATGGCGCGAGCCTGCACAGATAATCGAAGATGCAAAGACAAGGGTCCCCACCCCCACCCCCATCGTGCAACGTCTTTCACTCTGTGGCTGTCACCTCCTCCCTGTTTATTCCAAAAGCCCTCTTCCTCCTCTTCGTCTCGCTCTTCCTCCCTCCGTGTCCCTCTCAGGCTCCCCTTCAGTCCCTTTTCCCTCTATTCCTCTCCACTATCTCACCCCTTCTCCATTTCCCTCGCTCTGTCTATCCCTCTCGCTCCCACCAACCCCTCCACCTCTTTTCTCTTCCTCCAGCACTCCCCCCCCCCCCCTCTCTCTCCCGTGTCTACTGCAGCAGAAAATCCAGCACAGACACCAGCATGTGTGTGTTTGTACATGTGTGTGTGCCACTACGGTAGATCCACAAGCGAGCCTCACACGATCATGGGCAAAGAGGGAGGTGAGATTTAAAAAAAAAAAGAAAGAAAAAAAAAAGCCCTGCATGCGTGTCGAACGTTCTGATCAAAACATTGATTGCTGATGCGTTACATCACAGCCATGCAAACAAAACCCCCTTAAATCATTAGAGTAATGCCTCTCCTCCTGCCTCCCTTTATTTCCTCTCGTCTCCCTCTTCCTGCCTCTGTCTCTCTCTCATCTGTCTCCATGTATTTCCACATCAGCATCTCATTTTCTTCTGTCCTAGCCTCTCTCTCTCTCTCTATCTCCCTGTGCTTTCTCTCCACATGTAATTTGCATCTCTCAGGACCGAAAGACCAAAAGGTTCCGCCACGTCGGACGGGATACTTTTAGAAAAAGCGAGGGTGGAAAAGAAAAAAAAAAAAAGCAGTGATCTAGGTCACAACACCGTTTGACGTATAGCGCTGG
>JAPZEA010000014.1:13522388-13533150 GCA_029783685.1 Heniochus monoceros | reverse complement strand
AGCAAAATGTTTACTTGCTAATATTCTTACACTTGGATACTTATTAAATACCTTTGGTTGCTTTCATTATTTCTTAATTTAAAGGAGAGCGTGATGGATAATGAGTAATTTTGCAATATGTCTTCCTTTTCAAACAGCGATGCACACACCTGCTCCTCCTGAACTGTTCATCTCTGGAGCCCTTCCTGGCTCTGGCTCCTTCCCTTCCTCCTCAGCTCTCTCAGCCTATCAGCATCCAGCATCCTTCTCCAGCCGTTCTTTCCCTGCCGCCTCCCTTTCCCTCCAGGACACGCCTACGTTTAGTCCCACATCCAATGGCCTGCTCTCCCCACATGACCCCCTACTGCACATCAAGGCCCCTTCCCAGTCTAGCCTGGGTTTTGATAGACTCCTGTCCTCGCAGGGTGCTGCTGCAGCTGCCTATAGGGGCAGCCAGGATCCCACGAGTGCCACATCAGCCCAGGCGTCCTCTGCCAGGCACCTGCAGTCACACCAGTTCAACCTGCTGTCATCACAGCTCCAGGACCAGTCATCCCAGCTGTACAATGCATCCGTCTTTTCCTCAGCCCAGCCCCAACCTCAGTCCCAGTCCCAGTCTAATTCGGCTCAGGAACGGGCCGTGCCCCGGCAGGACAGCGTTATCAAGCACTACCAGCGGCCCACGCCAGCTCAGTCGCAGCTCTCATCTTCTGCTGCCCACTCCCTTCAGCACTACCTCAGCTGTGGAGGGGCGGGGTACCAGCAGATTGCCACCCACCACAGGCATGCTGGTCTTTCTTGCAGTCCCTTGGGCGACCAGAGCCCCTCATCCGATCACAAGCCCACCTCTCGCACTGAACAGTATCGGCCAATCATCCAGCCTCCCTATTCCTCCTCCTCCTCCTCCTCGTCTTCTTCTTCAGCTGGGAAAGGTACCAAAAGCAGTTCCAGCAGTGGCTATTCTTCTGCCAGTTCAGCGTCATCTTCAAGAACTCCTCACACACCCCCTTCTGCCTCCTCTACCTCCTCTTCCTCCTCATCTTCTTCTGCCACCTCTGGGGCTCATCCTTCCAACTCAATCCCCACCTCCAGCTCCAGCGCAGCCCCTTCCAGGCAACAACCACCCCCTCAACCAGCTCCTCCTCCCCCAGCCCCTCAGCAGCAGCCCCCTGCCACTTCCACTTCAGCCCCCCAGTCTCTCCCCAAATCCTGCCTCTCGGGCTATGGTTCTCCTGTGCCCCCAGTGAAGACCCCCACCTCTGCTCTTACAGGTCAGACCCCACCCCAACAACAGACACAGTCATATTCCCCAAATCAGCCACCTACTTCCCACCTGGCTCAGTCCTATGGGGGCTTCAGTTCACCACAAGCCCAAGACCTGACCTCAGGTACGGGTGGGAAAGGCTATGGGAGTTTAGGGGGGCGAAGCCAGTCATACTCCACAGATATATATGGAGCTGACTCTGCTTATGGATCACTTCCATCCTCTCTGGGTGGAGCTGGAAGCCCATCACTAGGCTATGGAGCCCCAGGTCATTCCCCTGCCCTTTTAAGGTCAAGTGGTTCATCAGGTAGTGGAGCATCTGGGGGAGGAAGCAGTAGTGGCACAGGAAGTGGGAACTCTGGGTCAGGAGGAGGAGCAGGAAATAGTATGGCCAATGAGAGAGGTGGAGGTGGTAGTGGTGGAGGGTCTTATCATATTCCAGACTCTAGCCCCTCTCCATCAGGCAACTCAGGCATCATCCGTCCAGGGTTGCACTCCCCAGTGCCCTCCTGCCCCACACAATCTCCAGGGGGTGCAGGCTCTAATAAATATATTTCCTCAGTTCTCTCCCCCACCTTCCTCGCCTCCCCACAGGGTTACCCCGATACCAGAGGCCCCAGCTCCCAGCCTCAGTCCTATCATTCCACCTCCACCAAAACAAAGGCGGACACTTCCATGCTAGGAGTGGGCTCTCAGAGATCCCAAGAGGAAGTAGATGACGACGATGAGTTCTTGATCCAGCACCTGCTGCAAGCCCAAGCAAGCCCTGCTCCCCAGGCTGCTCATCACCATCCTCAACAACAACCCCAACAGACGTCCCAGCAAACACAGCCTCAGCCCCAGTCAGTGCCCCCAACCACCGACTCAGGCAAAGGCCTGAGCTATGACATGGGTAAGACCTCTGAGGAGAGATACCACCCCCAGAGTGTCATACGTACCCACAGTGCCACATCCGCTGCTGGAGTTGGTAATGCAGGGTCTGGAGGGTCCATCTCAGGGCTGGAGAACCAGCTGGAGATGTCACTAAAGAAACAACAGCAACAACATCAACAACATCATCATCAACAGCAACAGCAGCAGAGAAACGAGAGGTCTGTTGGAAGCAGCAGGAGCAGCGGAGGGAGAGGAAATGCGGAACAAGTGCACTCCCACCTCCATCACCATGACAACCTAGGCTCTGTAGTCCACTATGGGCGGGGTGATCCATACACCC
Organism: Heniochus monoceros; assembly: GCA_029783685.1. NCBI lineage: Eukaryota > Metazoa > Chordata > Actinopteri > Chaetodontiformes > Chaetodontidae > Heniochus > Heniochus monoceros. Next base: position 13,530,694 of record JAPZEA010000014.1, on the reverse strand, counting down.
AGCACTCCCTTGCTCCTCAGCACTCCTCACACAGTCAGCATGTGTCCTCACACACACAGATACCGTCCCACACCCAAATGGAGCTTCAAAAGAAGCCACAGGAGCGTGAAATCCCTTATCCTCGGAAAACACCGGAAGTCCAGCAACAGCACTCCCAGTCTCAGGCTGCTGCCTCCCTCATGGACTCTCCCACTGATCAGTCTCGTCAGCCGCCACACCTACTGCAGTCAGTCCTGTCTCACACCACCCGCAACAAGCTGGAGCCTCATCAACAGCACCACAAGATGGACTCTCATCGGCAACATCAACAGCATCACAAAATGGACTCCCACCAGCCACATCAGCAACACCCAAAAATGGACTCCCACCCTCAGCATCAACAGCACCAGAAGATGGACTCCCATCAGCATCAGCAGCACCACAAAATTGATTCTCACACACAACACCAACAGCACCATAAAATGGACTCTCATCCCCAACAGCAGCACTCTATCAGCCAACAGCAAGCTGTAATGGAAAGTGCTGGTGGGACACTTGGCTCAAGTAAACATCAGGCTCAGCCTCAGTCCCAAACCACCCAGCTCCAGCTTCAACTCCAGTCCCAGGCTTTGGAGGTGGCAGCGGCTCACTACAACCACGGGCCCCCTCCACATCAGCATGAGCAGAGCCAGGTCAAACAAAGCTCAGTGGTGTCTTCCTTGGACATGCTGGAGCGCTCCCTTTCTCAGACTTCCAGCACAGACGTAGCTGTTGCAGAGGACAGACGTGGTGGAGCAGGCAGCGGAGGACGGAGTGGAGGTAGCAGTGAGCGCCACAGACAGCAGGAGCAGCAGCAGAGGCAGCACCCATCCCACCACCACTCACAGCAACACTCAGCCTCCGAACTCCACTCTTTCCTCTCTGAGCCCGATATAGGCCTGTCCACGCCATCCCACATGCACCATCTTTCACAGCACCACCCACAGCAGCAACAACAGCAGCAGCACCCCAGCTCTCAGCACCAACAAACCCACTCTCACCACCCTCACACCCAACCCCACCCTCACCATATACCCCCACCGTCTGCCTCCGCCCACTCCCAGCCTCAGCCTGACCCACAGCAGCCGCTCTCCTCCCAGCTCACCCCTCAGCAGAGCCAGCTGGACCAGCAGCGCTCAGAGCAGCACCAGTTTGACACGGTCAGCCCGGTGGAGAAAGCAGACCAGAATCAACAAAGTAACCGCTTTGTACCCCTGACGTCCATCTGCTTCCCGGACTCCCTCCTTCAGGATGAGGACCGCTCCTTTTTTCCAGGAATGGAAGATATGTTTTGTGCAGAGGACTACAAGTCAAGCTGTGCTGGAGGTGCAGGACCAGGGCAGGAGGAGATGAACGAAAGCCACACCGGGCAAGAGGGAATGGACTCCATGAAAGCTGGACAGAGTGCAGGTGGAGCCGGGGGGAGTGGTGGAGCTAGCTATGACATAATGGGTCACCACGGTGGAGATCAGGGTTATGAACCATACTGTCATGGCCTGGAAGAACCAAGCAACAACACCATGACTCTGGATCTGGACTCCCTTAAAACCCATGAGCTTCCTTCCACCGTCAACACTGAACAGCTAGGATTGATACAGTCCCAGGCCCCAGCTATGGGCATGGGCTCCAATCCTGCTGGTCCTAACAACTCTGGACCTAAAATGTCCTCTGGGCCTGGAGGAACTAGCGCAGGACCTGGTTCTGGAGGCCTCCAGTCTCCCATTTTCTGCTCATCTCGTCCCAAGAAGCTCCTCAAGTCCAGCTCTTTCCACCTGTTAAAGGAGCGCCGAGACCCCAACACAATGCCTAAGAAAAGTTATGCTCAAGAATACGAGTTTGAAGATGATGAGGATAAAGCTGACCAGCCAGCTGACATCCGGTTAAATAGCCGGAGGCTCCCGGACCTGTTGCCCGACTTGGTGTCCAGCTGCAGAAAGGGAGGAGGTGGAAGTGGGTCTCTCAGCCCTTTAATGGGCGATATTGACTTCTACCACTCCTCTGGCTACTCCTCTATGGGTTCACACACTCTTATGCCTCAGGATGGACCCAAGAAGAGGGGCCGAAAGCCCACTAGACCCAAGAGAGAAGGTCCACCACGGCCAAGAGGCAGGCCTCGCATCCGCCCAATGCCTGAGCCTTACACTCCGCGGGGGATGATGGGGGAGATGGGTGGAACGACAGTCGGAGGGGGGTTCAGTGTGGAGGGACGAGGTAGGGGCAGGGGCCGCGGAAGCCGAGGTAGAGGAGGAAGGAGAGAGGATATGTACATGGAAATGAGCGGGAAGGAGCAGGATCAGATGCACCACCATCACCTACATCAGCAGCAGCCACAGCAGCTCCATCACCAGCCCCAGCCGCAGATGCACGAGCCTATTCCACCTCTGAAGGTCAGTGGCATTCAGTCTGGAACAGGCTTGGAAATTTTTAAACACACTGTCATTTATGTGCTGGTGTGTTGCTTATAAATGTAAAGACAAACACTGGTTGCTGAAGCTAAATGTGGTGGCTTGTGTAGTGTTTGCAAAAACAGGTAAAAGAAGTAGTTTTCTGTCTTTGAATTAGTGAGGATCTGCTTGTGTGGTGGAAGGGAGAGTCGGCCAATACCTGCAGTTTTTTTAGTTTGTGTTACCATTCAATCTCTTTCATTTTCACTCTCTCACTCTCTTTTTTTTTTATTTTCAGACTCGTCATGTTCAGGAGTAGTCTGTTTAAATTGTCCTGTTATTTAATTACTAATAATTTAAAATGAATTTCCCATCCTGGTTGCCTAGTTTTTGCAATGTACATTCAGGCAAAATTGCTTAAAACTTAGTGTTTTGTTTCCTTTGTTTTAGATCAAGTTACCTATTGGTACCATGTCCTCCTCTGACGCCTTGCTGAGGACGGACTCTTTGTCCGGCACGGACCCTGCTCTGTCGGACGGCTCAGTGGGCTCCGCTCCCTCGCTTGGTTTAAGTCCTGGACCCCCCTGCAGCACTGACAGCACCAGAAGTCAGGACAAGAACAAGCAGAAAAGCCAGATGATGAGTGAAGGAGTTGATGAAGAGGGGCTGGAGGACAGGGTAAGAGCTGCAGGATTATGGAAATCATTTGATTCAAGTTTATTTTGTGGATAGGTGTGGAGTTCACTACTTGAATGGTTGATTTTGGTTGAGTGAAAGTTCTTTTGTTTGACTTGTAGGGTGATGAGAAGGACTCAGAGTCCAAGGCTGGCTTCGTCGCTTCATTCTTGGACTTCCTCAAGACGGGGAAAAGACCTCCAGGCTTGGACATCTCTCCAGGAATGGAACCTGACAATGGTGAAAACTCGCCCTGTAAATCGGGTGGTCTGCGCCCCCTGTCACCTGCGCCGCCTCCTCCACCACCGCCACCTCCATTCGGGGACAGTGAAGGGAATGGGGGTCTGGCTCTGGGGAACTGCTCCAGCCCCAAGCGCTTGGAAGATGAGTTGAATAGGAACCTGGAGACCTTGCCGTCGTTCTCCTCTGATGAGGAGGACTCTGTCGGAAAGAACCAGGACCTCCAGAAGAGCATCTCCTCAGCCATCTCTGCTCTGTATGACACTCCTCAGCTAACCTCTCACATCCAGCCCCCTCTATCTCCTCCACCTCCCCAGCCTCAGCCTCAGCCTCCTCAGTCCCCACTTACCCCCACACTGCAGCCCCCCACGCTTAGCCCACAGCCCACCATGCATACCCCTCATGCCCTGCCCCAGTCCAATGAACCCGATGTCCTCCAGCCAGAAGATGGAGACATGGATGAGAACAAAGAGGAGGAGAACGAGGAGAACGAGGAGGAGAGGAGCACAGGAGGGGATGAAGAGAGCGATATCACAGAGGAGAGAGAACCACAGCTGGAAACCCTGGGTGCCCCTACTCTTGACGGTAAGGCTGAGAGTTAGCTTTTTATTCATCTCATGTCCCATTGGCACATTGATTTTTCTGCAACTCGGCTTAAGAAAATTAATATTTTCCTGTCAGACTGAGCTATTGCTTTATTTCTAGTCTAGTAAAATGTCCCATTATGCATTTGTTATTAAAATCCCCTCCAGTCAAAAACGTGTTTTCTTCTCCTTCCTGCAGTTGAATGTTTGAGCTTCACAGCGTAGGATGATGTATGTGCAGAGTTTGACGCTCGAAGTTTTCACATTCATCTGCAGAAAGTGTACATTTTCTCCGTGCTAATTGAAAATCTGATTTTTAAGAGGCGGCCCTACGAGCATGATTTGTTACACCGCAACTAGTTTGGAAGCCAGTCCTGGTCCAGTATTCTGTATATACAAGCATGATGTGGCAACCTGAAGAAAGGACTTTACAGTGAAGCAAGAGCCACATTGTGTCCAGCAGCTAAACTTGCATATTCATATGTTGTGGGATTTTTAATAAGGGAGAAGGAGTATGTGCCATTTAAAGAATTTAAATGTGGTGATGGTACTTTTTCCCTGCAAAAACCATGTCAGACACATTAGACAAATTTTCTGTATCCCTTAATACATGTGTGGAGGCAGTCTTTAAATATTTGCTGAAATTCTTGTGGCTGTTTTGACATTGTAGTAAATTTGACTGGAACCTTAATCTTGCCACTCTTTCCTTCCAGCACCCCTCCCTGAGATTCCTCCAGCACCAGCAACTCCTGAACCTCCCTCTGTCCCACCGTCTCCCGCCTCATCTTCCTCCCCCTCTCACTCCCCCCTCCCTCCCCTCTCACTCCCCTCACCCCTACCTCCGCCAGAAGAACAACAGGAGAGTTCCCAGCCTCCGAGCCCTGTCGCTCCCACATCCCCCTCTCCGCCGCCCCCACCGCCCGCCACTACTCTCCCTCAGCCGGCCACTCCCCCTCCGACTTCCCCTCCTCCCCCATCTTCACCACAGAAGGAGTCTCCCATGCCGTCTCCAGAGTCCCCCGCCTCTCCCGAAGAGCCCCCGCCTCCTAAGATCACCTCCCTGCACCTTGCCCAGAAGCAGGAGGATGCTGCCATCGCTGGAGAGAGTGAAGAGGATGAGAGTGAGAGTGGAGGGGAGGGCATCTTCAGAGAGAGGGACGAGTTTGTGGTGCGGGTGGAAGACATTCGAACTCTCAAGGTATTTGTTAGAATGTGTGTGTGTGTTATTGACAGGTGAATAAACACAAAGAACTTTGTTAGGCCAAAAATAGAAGAAAAAAAAAAAAAAGGGAGAGAGGCAACGAACCGAATAAATTATTTTAACTGAATTATTACGCTGAATTGAGGTGTTGGTTCAGGCTAAAAATAGAGTAAGTGATTATTAAATCCAAGGAAAAATCATTAGGGACAGTCACTTTGTGCTCCTTTTTAATCAGTAAAATGAGTTGAGACATACCTGTGTGTCATGTGTTTTGGCACAGCTGGCCCTGCAGACGGGCCGTGAGCCTCCGCCCATCTGGAGGGTGCAGAAAGCCCTGCTGCAGAAGTTCAGCCCGGAGATCAAAGATGGACAGAGGCAGTTCTGCGCCACGAGCAACGTGAGTCCCCCCACCCCCCACCCCCAAGCCCTCAGTAATCTAACCACACCTGCAAACAGTCATGTTGATCTGGATTCTTTTCACAGCTCCAGCTGCATTGTAGCATATGATAAAAGTACTGTAAAGTTGTGATATTGTACAATTAAATCTTTACAACCTGTTTCTTTCTCAGTATCTTGGCTACTTTGGAGATGCCAAGAGGCGATACCAGCGAATCTATGTCAAGTTTCTGGAGAATGTCAACAAGAAGGACTATGTGATAGTCTGCTCTCGGAGGCCTTGGCGCAGAGCCACACCTGCTCTCAGGTACCAGTATCATATCCAAAAGTCCTGTTCCTAATGAATTAAGGTTTGCTTGATTTAGTTGGGATAAAGTCGCCCTGCCCACATCAGGAAATACCAGGGGCCCCACCTAGAGTCAGGAGTCCAGGCTTAGACTCATGGGGCCAGGAATATGTAGCTACTACCATGCGGGTGAAGGTGCAGGAGCCTTGGTTGACAGAACCCTGCCTATAGAAACAGGCCACTGATACCTCAAACATCCTTTCTAATGATTTCTACCGTTTTTAATTATAGGTTGTTGGCAGTGTATATACATTAAACTCTGGTTGTTTCATCTCTTAAACAATTTCTTCATGTGTCACAGACGTCAGTCCCTCCCCAAAATGGCTTCCCCTCCTGCCAGCCAGGTGCCGCCAAGAGTAGTCGAGAAAGAGGAGAGAGTGGCTCCACCAATCCAGCGCGAACAGAGGGAGAAAACAAGAACGGCGTCCGCGACGACAAAAGAACCACGGGACAAGAAGGAGGCCTCGGCCGCCGCGCTCAAAGCTAAGGAGAAGGAGAAAGAGAGAGAGCCGGAGAAGGAGAGGCGAGCGCAGCTGCAGCAGGAGAAGGTGGAGAAACGTGCCGCAGCAGCAGAACGAGGGAGAGCGAAGGAGGAGAAGCGAGCGGTGGAGAGGAAGGAGAAGGAAAAGGCTGAGCGCCCACCCAAGTCCAAGCCAGCCAAAGTGAAGGCAGAGCCACCGCCCAAGAAGAGGAAGAAGTGGCTGAAGGAAATACCTTCATCATCTGACTCCGACTCATCGGAGGAGGCAGCTAGTGAGAATGAAAGTAAGATGCCTTTATGGTTCTTCGTTGTTGACGTTTGCTATCTTATCTGAGGCCATAGCAAGAGAGCACTTGCTATTTATGTCACATACCATGGTAGAAGACTAGTTCTGTACAGTGTGAAACTCTGCTTCTCGTCCATTCAGTGCCGGTGAAAGGCGGAGTGAACAACCGTGCCATGAGGGAGATGTTCAGGAGCTACGTGGAGATGCTGGTCAGCACGGCCCTGGACCCCGACATGATCCAGGCCCTGGAGGACACAGACGGTGAGAACGGCACACACTGCCTCCTCAGCGTACTGACAATTGAAGCCTCCTTTAAAAATCTACTGACATGTAGGAGACAGACACAGAAGCTCGTATGCAGCCTGCATTGTGTGAGAAGATGTCTCTAACCTAACCAGACCTTCCCCACCTGGCAGCGTGTTTTCTGCAGCTTAAATGTCTGCATTGAGGCATTTTGATGATATTTACAGAAGTGGCTTCAAGGATCAGCGTGCAGTTTGGGCAGGTTGAATAAACATCACCACCGCTGACAAGAAGCGGGGGAATTGTTAGAGAATTCTGTAGCATATCTAGATGAATCTTTTAATGGTTTCGGAAATCCATATAAACAAGGTGTGACAGGCTGAAGGGAAGCCCCGGGAATGCTGACAGATCAGCAGCCAGCAGAGCTGCTTTGAATCTGCCCTTGGTATTAAAATGATTGGCAGCTACATGAATGATGACTAATGAAACTTCCTCTACCTTGATTGGCCACCAGATGAGCTTTACCTCCCACCGATGAGGAAGATTGACAGCATCCTCAGCGAACAGAAGAGGAGGTTGTTGAGGAGAGTCAGCATGAGCTCTCAGCACCAGGTAATCTGTCCTGAATGCACTGCTCCCCTCTCACTCTCTCTCTCTCTCTCTCTGTCCTTCAGAACTGAAATAACATCTTTGATTTTTCTTTTTGGTTTTATTTTGCGTTGCTGTTTTTCCTTCATTCAGATTGAAACTGCTTTTTATATTCTGTATTCTGTGCTGTTATATGTGGTGCAGGAAACAAATCCAGTGTTAAATGGCCCGGTGGTGCTCCACCAGAATAATACCAGACTCATTTATAAGCTCTGTCATTATAATGGATTCCAGGCTGAAACAAATAGTAGATTAATTGATTAGCCACTGAAAAGACATTTGATTTACACTAATTGACTTATCATTTCAGCCATTTATCCTGCAAAAAATGTCAAACGGTTGCTGTTTCCAGCTTTTCAGACCTGAGGATGAGCTTTTTCTGTAGCTGTTTCCGTTTTATGACAATGTAAATTCGCATCACCTTCGAGTTTGACATTTTGCACGCTAGATGATCATTTGAAACAACAATGGGCAGATTCATCCGTAGTGAGAATAATCACAAACTCAAGTTACAAAGTCTGATCTTAAGATCCCTCGTTGTCCGTCTCACCGTGTCAGCTGCTGACCTGTTCTCCTCCTTTTTCTGCCTCTTCCCTGTCAGGAGGTCCTGCATGCTTACCCACAGATCATTGTAGACCCCCTGGACTCAGGAGTGGTGAGGGTGCGGCTAAGCGGGGATGCTTACAACCGCAAGACCCTCAACAGAGTCAAAAAGACCCTGCCTAAACCACAGGTAGGTGTGTGTGTGAGTGTGTGTACAGAATGTTTGACATGATTAAATCACTGCTTCAAAACATCACTTTC
>JAPZEA010000014.1:13431625-13443827 GCA_029783685.1 Heniochus monoceros | reverse complement strand
TGAAGGCTCATTACAGTAATCCATGCAATTGTAAACATTAATCAATTGTTAATTAACAACAACAACACAAATAATACAACAACAAATAAATGATAAATGAATAGATTTTGGTCCTCTTGGTCTGCAGCCCTTTCCCAGAAGGTAAGTGCTCCAGCTGTATTTTGGATGAATTCCAATTGGTAATCCAGCCAAGCATTTACATCGACTAATATAAACTTATTCCAGATATATCACAGTATGTGTCGGCTGATAAGTAACAAGAAATGTCAGAAATGTTTACGTTTATTTTCTAAGAATTCTTTGCCACAAGTCCTTGAAAAAAGCACACATGGTATTATTATCAAAATGTTAATGTTTTAGTAGAAGTATTGACTCTATACAAATCCATTATTTGGGTTTAGCATGGACGCCAACTGGTTTTTGGACACTGCAGCAATTTCCATGACAGATCGACTCCCCCACCTCCTCTACGACACATAAAGCCCCGTTCACCTCTGGTTCAACAGGCTGGTCGGTTGCTGACATTAAAAGCACTCAGCAACACTCAGTAATTGGATCTTACTGACATTTTAATTTGAATTTACCAGTGTATAATGGTGAAACTGACAGCCACAGAGTGCTGTAAATATTAGAATATGGTCGCACAAGCATAAGTATTATGTGCCTTTTTACATATATGGTAGTATATACTTATAGTATAGCTCCTACACTGTTAAATGTATTATCTGAGCAGCTCTTAATGACTACCCTTACTTACATGGATTCTTGATGTCATTAAGAATTGCTCTGAAGCACAATGTACATTTTCATAGTGTTGATCTACAGAAGATCTGGTAAGGCAATATTAGAATGAAATCATATTTAAATTTAAAAAGAACATTCATGAAACTGAACCAAACAACTCTCTAGAAAAACAAAATCAATCAATATGTGGTTATACCAAACAGAACTGGTGACGGCGGCCGAAAACTGGAGCGGTAAAATGTTCAGTTGAAATAAACCCCCCCAGAAATTAAGCTTGAAAGGTAGTTTTCATTTCCAACAGGAACTTTTGTTACCAGTGTTATTCACATCTGAAACTCTGGGAAACTGATGACACTGCATTAAGCTGGAAGTGCACTGGCATCTCACATCCCATCTTAGAGTCCCATTACGTTTGTGGGTCATTCTCTCTGCAGACCATCACTGGTGTTATCTTTCCCTCTCTCTCCCTCCCCCCTCTTCCTCCTCTCCTGTCTTTAATTCCCGTCGATTCTCCGGGGAACCAAGTGAGTCATGCCATTAGCACAAAATACTGCCCCGCTAATGGCTGGCCAGTTTACTTCATGTCCACTTCATGTTGCTGCACGAGTGGGCAACATGGAAGTCTTTAGTCGTGTTGATTATGACAAACAACATATTTATGCTGTTGTTCCAGTGTGCACAGTCACACTGAAGCAGTTGTTGGCAATAAAATCTTTGTTCTACTGTGAACATTGTCTGAACTCTGGGAAACTCAGAGCTTAGAAAACACAGACATCAGGTTTGCAGTTTGTTTGTTTGGTTTTAACAATGTCTCAAGCTGAAGTAGAAAAAGCGCCGGTTAAAATAGAATATCTTAAACCTGCACTAACTGATTTTTGGCCACTTGGGGGTAGCAGAAACAAGCTGTAAACACAAAACTGACATTCACTTTTTAAGTTCATATTTTGAACTTGTTAGCAGACCAGTAACAGAGCAGCATTAACATTTAAGTTGTGTTTCAGTCCACCTGATTAAATCCCATATTAATTCTCCTTTAACTGTGTTTTGCTCTCCATCAACCCCTGAAGGAAATTGAATTAGCTCCTAAATGCTTTGCTGTGTTCACCAGCCAGGCACTAATTTGGTCAGCGTATTTGGTGCTGGGCAGGTAGTGTACAGTGGGCTAATAGAACGTATGTACTGAAAGCTGCTGTCGGCCGATAAGAGTGGTGACAGTCAAATAAAAAGTCAAGCTGTGGGCAGAAAACCAAAACAATGAGCTAAAAAATGCTAAAAAGGTCCGTAGAACTGAGAGGAACTAGAGAGCTCGGTGATGATCCTTTGTGGGTTTATCACTCTGAGCGACCCATTTTACATAAAAATAGTCATGTGATCCATTGTTAATATAAAAATATTAAATACAGCAGCTTTAAATAAACCAAATCTCAGCAAGTAAGAATAATTTTGACACCATCATATTGAATTTGGCAAACATTCAATTAAAAAAAAAAAGTTAATAATTTTGTAAGAATCAAATTTGTCATGTGAAATAATGAACCTATTTTTGTTTTTCATCTTGACCCACACAGACGGTAAAGAAAATGTAATATAACGTCAGAAATAAACACCTTTGAATTCTATTCATTACACACAGTTTTTATTTTCATTAAAGGGATCCAAGGCCTTCACAAAAGGGTTGACTCTTGGTAGCTATACAGTACTAACACAACACACAACAACAACAGAAACAACACAGAGGACTTATGTGAACGAGTGAAAAGACAAATATAAATAAGAGCTGAAAGACATTTCATATGAGTTTAAACTGAGATGCATCAACAAAACCAATAGTCAGAGGAAAGTGAGCAGAGGTTAAAACCCTGCAAAGTACAGTAACGCTTTTGTACAATACTCGATTCATGTCTGCAAGTAGCTGATTGTCTATAGCGGCTTATTTTGGTCATGCACAGTTGATAATGTCATTTCTTTTGTACGGACGGTGTCGCAGAAAAAAAAAATTCACAGTTTTTCCCATTTTTACCTCCCGTACCTCCAGCATTGATTGTCAATCTCGCAAGCAAGCGTTTGCATTTGATGGTTTTAAGCCTCATTTGTGTTTGCAGTGTCACGATGCTCGATTGTCACCGGCTGATGGATGTGGTTCGTTAGTGATGTACAAAAAAATTCCCTGCCAATCCAACTATGTATCACTGCTGATTGTGTTTTGTCTTTTGATGGATCGGATAAAAAAAATGTACTCATATATATTGTGTATAAAAATTGCTTTACTGTAGTTTGTGGAGAAAATCTGTGATACCTGTACTGTAAATGTATGATTTTCATATTTAGCCTTGTATCAGACAATATATAATACCAATACTGATATGGTGCATCCCTAATAATTTACCTTAACAAATGAAATTTGTGCTTCGAGGATGATTTGAGTCCACAACGTGCTACATTCTTCCCTCCAATAATATCTGACAATATTCCACGGCTATCTTCATCATACACAGATGTCTGTACAAAAATATGCAGTATCAGTCTTAGTGTAATGTTGCTGGCAGGGTAGGTAGGACTTACTTTTTTTTTATGGTACATTTTTAAGTTTTCGTAAAAGTGATTGCCATAAGCAAGTCAAAAATCTTCACAGTAGCCTCACACAGCTTAGGGAACAAGCTCGCTGTCACAATATCGTTGAGCTGCTCGAGTTACAAGAAACTGTGGTCACACTTCACAATACAGACATCTGCTGGTATTTACTTAGTACTGCTGAACTTACTGAAGCGCTCCTGAATGGTAGAATTAGAATCATGACGCTGCCTTTTTCTCAGCTTTCGATATCTGTAAACGTCAAGGCTGCAGCTCATGATGCTGTTTTTTTTTTAAACTTTTTTATTTATTTCTCTAAATAATCAATATCATGATTCAAATCTAAAAGCAGTCTTCTGCCACCTTTATGGATAGCACTTGTTAAAACATGTGTAACAAAATAATCCAAGTTCAACAATCCATTTACTGGACTTTCAAAACTTTAAACCAAGTCTCACAGTGTATCACAGCGCTGCACAATGAACATCATTTTCCTTTGTTTCCATTGTGTTTAGTTTTTGGATCATTAAATATCTGACACAATAATAAAAGATGGCAAACCTTTGACGTCGGGTCCGATGACAAAAAGCGCTTTCACATGTAGCATCTGTGTAACCCAAACTCTGACTTTAGCCTGATCCTAATCCTGACTCCATTTGTAATCCTAAACACACCTCAAACTATTTACAATCCTGACCTCAGCCCTATGATTAACACACTATCCCCCCCAAAAACTGCAACCTGATAGTACTAAGCAAATACCAACATGACCAGAGTACTGTCAAGTGCAACCAAAGCTGCTCTTGGCTGAATTTGTAAACATTTAATGCATTTCGGGGTCTGCAACTCATTTGAGGCCCCTCTATAGCTCAGTCCTGTGCTTCCTTAAAACCTGTGTGTCCCCCGTAATTGTTTTCTTGACACTTTTTTGTTACATGCCCCTTTTTTCCCCGTCGTCTTTTGTGTTGGCAGCGATTGTCTGTTGTTCACTGTAATCTGGCCCAGTACTGACCCAGGTTATGACTCATGCCCTGCTGCTCGGTTCCTGGAACCTGGACCGGCACTGAAACGCCGGGCGATATGAGCCCTGAGTGGACGAGACGGAGAAGAAAACAGGGACAGTTAGTCTGCAAAGTTTTATTTATCATGCATGCAGTTGGAGACATAAAATAAATCAGTGCACTCACCGGTGTTGGAGTTGGCCGAGGGTGGAGTCTGCAGATGAGGGGAGGAGTACGCCGAGGAGTCAAAGCTGCGCGGGGCAGAGGGGGATGGAGGTAACATGCAGGAGTAGGAGGAGGCCGACTGGGGAGGAATAGACTGAGGGTGGGCATCAGAGTGGAGGAGTGAGGGAGAGGAGAGATTTGAGTTACATTTATATTGAAACAACAAAAAAAGAGCATTTTATCTAAGAAAACTTAAATTTTAGTTCAGCCATTGCTGTGAGCTACACCAGGCAGTTTGAAGCAGCGACTGCATGGTTTCAGTTTATCCACATGGGGGTGCTAGAGTAGTGTTGTATGGCAGGAGGGAAGCACAGCAGCAGCAGAGATGGGCAGTGTTTCTGTTACTCTTGAATATTCTGTCATTTGTATTTTACAGGGAGGACAAAGGTTTAAAAGTAATTCATGATAAGATGCTTTTAGAGTGGAGTAATTTTGTATTTTCAATGTACTTTCTCCATGATTCATAAAACATAAAAAACAAGACAAGGTCAGAAGTTAGTATATGGCTGGATCTCATGTATATACTACAGGGTTTTTCTATTTCAAATGAGTGCTTTTAATTTGAAACGGATACAGGAAGTGGTGGCAAAGCTGAGACCCTTCATTTTCTGGAGGGCAGCAGGAGAGAGCTGCTTTCTCTGGAGCTGTGCTCACTGATCAAGCTCCTTTTTGCTCAACCTAATACAACCCTCCCCTCTTCAGCTCTTTTCAGTATGTTTTTTATTTCATTTTTTTCCACTAGAGACAATTCTACTTGCTGTTCTTTCTTCCTGTGGGCCTCAAACTCTCACCAGAGCCTTGTGTTCAGAATGCTCAGCATTACAGATGTATTGTCCTGTATTTTGAAAATACAAATTCCAAGTATTTTATCTTAATACATTTCCTTGCACCCATATTTTGTATATCATTTTGCTACATTTATTTAAGGGGTATTTGGTATTTTGTAACGAGATGCATTTTGATGTATCTTTGCCCTTCTCTCGGTATAACATATACAAAATTATTTCACTTATTTTCTTGATATTGTGTAGTCTTAAATTGTTGTTTTTCATTACGTCTTCTGTTTATGGACCACTTGGAGACTACCAGTGTTGGAAATTAATTGAAAAACAATGCGGAAAAAGAATTTACTGCACGGACATGGACAAATTACATTTGTGCAGACTTTTCAGTTTGTGTCTTGTTTCCTGTTTTTGCCTAACATTTCATTGCAAGAAGAAGAGAGTCGAACACTTATCTCAACATTCATGTAAAGCTAGAAATGCTGCTGTTGAGGCTTGGATGATAATTTGGTACAATCAAAGCAAAGTGGCCGCCTCTCGCCCAAAGTCAGCTGGGATAGGCTCCAGCCCCCCCGCGACCCTCACGGAATAAGCGGGTACAGAAAATGAATGAATGAATGCTTTTATGTGTTTCTTCACTGCTCTGCACTAGTGGAAGCTTATTCTTAGCTGTCCTCGCCACAGGAGGACCCTATTTACTGCAACCACTGTGCCTTAATGGCAAGGCAAGTCATGTTTGTTTACATAAGGCATAAAACACATTTCAACAAGATATTCAAGAAAAATGACATAAAACCACACATTTAAATAGCATCTACTGACTACTACGGGTGGGCGATATGATCTAAAATTTATGTCATGGCTTTTCTTTGTTTTTTTAGTGAGTAAGTATAGTGAGCTAAGCTGCCAATTAATCTACATTAAAAGAAGCTTCTCTACACCCCCAGAGAACTGTAGCAAGCTCAGCTGCAGAAACATGGCAAAAATAGTTTACTACATTGAAGCTATTTTTTTTTTTACATTGAAATTAAATCATTCTAAGTCAGTTGTATCTCAATGATCAATAAAACAGTCAGTCAAACGGATAGGTAGGCAAAAAAAATGTAAGTGTAATTGCTTATTAAACAATAAGCTGTGCTAAGCTGCAACAAAAACAAGCAATAAACATAATAACAAAAAGTGGGTGTTGAGAGTGTATGTTCATGTTCGTGTATGTTTTTTGTGTGTGACTCAAATCACTGTAGAAAAAGAATAAAAATCCCAGCTCCCTCGGGATCGATTCCTCTCCGTCCTCACCCTCTGCCATATTTCCATCAAGTAAACTTAAGCTCTCGTGTCTGTTTTCCCCTGACGCAGAGACATTGTAGGCATGAGCCCAAGGATTGCTACGTGATGTCACCGTCATATGGAAATGCTTTTGTCTGCTGCACATACACGTCCATGTATGGTGGTGGCATCACTTACTGAACTTTAGCAGTTTTATTTCAGACTGCAGCAGAAAGCTCTGCTGCTTGTGTGGACCCTACTGCACTATACTTGATCAATAGAAGAGCTAAGCTACTGAAAAGCTCTTTGATTCAGAAAACAGCGATGCTATGACCACACTACTGAGAAATGTGATTAAAGTAGTAATGTCGCTAGTTTTAGCACTGCTACTGCCCAACATTGATAGACACGCATACGGACATAATACACTTTGGCAGAAAACCCAAAGTATGTTATATAAGCACAGCAGTCAGTGTACTGTGAGGCATTTCTATCAAGCAGAGGAGGCTGTCCTGTAACAACAAAACCAGCTGAGCTTGTGTTGCAGTATGAAGTGTGATACACAAAAGGTTATGTGAAAGAAGTTTCACACATCCAACCAACCACTCTGGTTATTTAACTGTCCCTCAATATTAAATGCGCACCTTTGCTCCGGCATGTGAATCTACAATAGATGCTACTAGCCACATTAGCCGCGGAACATGCTAATGCCAAATTCAACTGGCTAACCAGCAAAAGAAACAGGGAATCAACTTAAAAATGGGAAAACTTACAGGTTCTTAGTTTGGAGTCAGTATTGATCCATCCTTGAGTATTAGTGTTGAAGCAAATCCTTCTTTGTTTTTGCCCTCAAAGCAGTCTGAAGTAAAATGATTAGCGCACACATATAGCCAGAGTTTTCCAGTTGTTGTGGGGACATATCCAGTTCCACTTCACTTCTTCGGATGGTGAGAGTAGATGAAGACATTAGTTTTGGTTCTTGCAGCCAACAAGACAGAAATTGGGGCACGTTGCTCATAATGTTACCTTCCACATCTTCCTGTTATCAGAGTCGGCTTTATAGGGAGGAAAATAGCAGTTAGTGGTTGTAACTCCAGTTCTGTGAGTATGTGCGTAGCCCTCTACTTGCGTGATATTGCAGCCGCAGTAAAGCGCATTATATTTAATATGACTGTATTGCAAAATCCATGTCATGGCAAAACCTGATACCAGTGACGGTGACAAAACTGGCATACCGCCCATCCCCGTGTCATCAGAAAACATTAGCTGTAGGATTTTCAAGGTGCTTAAGAATAAAGTGTATTACAGTGTTAAAAATATCACCAGTGCCTCTACCATCTTTATATGCAAATGATAGGCGTGGAAGAGATTTCGTACTTCACTTGGTAGGTTCCCTACTAAAATATACCATAATGCATTCCAGTGATTTCATCACTATTGATGTAAGTGCTACTGATCTAAAATCATTATTTTAGCAGCGAGCTGGTGAACATAGTGGCATAGCTGTTACTGTGTTTGCTCTACCACTGGCTTTGCAGTCGAGATCAAAAACAGCTAAAAGAGAGAACAGTGGACTTACGCTCACCAGATGGCCACAACCATGACTCCAAATGAATGGTAATGTTGGTCCATAACTTCTGCATGTGTAAATGAGCAACTGTTTGCAAACAAACTCACCATATCAACTTAAAAGGTGATGCTTTGTCAATGTTGTGGCCAAAAAAGTTTTAAAGAAAAGAAATGAAAAAAAGAGAAGAGAAGCAAAAATACAACAATTAGTTATTTGAATAAGAAAATCTGGTTTAGTCAGTATTTTGAGTTCATACTGCACACTTTAAACGGTTGAATCAATGACACAGATACACCACTATTATTACAGATGAGCTTTAAGACCAAATGGCTCAAGTTTCCTGAAAAGCAAAACCTTTCAAGTCAGGTCAGTTTCAGCCATACAGCCCAAAACCACAAATAAACCTCTATGGATTTCACAGTGGGTACACCCTCTATCCTTAGACTCATATTTTTCCCCCCAGCTCATGTTGGTGTGACAAAGTGATTTCTGCAGTTTTGATCACCAGTAACAGTGAAATCTGGGAGCAAGTCTGGAGCAAGACAGACACATTATTAATACCCACGCTGTCTGACTTGTGTGTAACTGCATGCAGCCCATCTCTCAAAATAGATTGTGTATATGGAACACATACAATTCCTGCTGCTGTGTTTAGTCTGTCGAAATGAAATGAATACACACACATAAGACATCATACATGCCATTGGTGGTAAGATTCCAAAATAAGTACCAAAATTGAACTGTGCCAGCTTGTCTGTATTAACACAATTTTAGCTGTGGTGCCACTTCCAGTTGCCTCCTAGTTGCAGGCAGATTTTAGGGGGGCTGCAGAAAACAGTTAGAGCTGCAAAATAATTGAATTTTAAGTTAGGAAAATGGCATTGTTACTGTTTGCTCTATCACTGGCTTTTTTGTAAAGAGGAGCGTGAGTGCAGCAGATTGATGTGGAACACTGGGTCAGTGAGCACTGACTCTGGGGGGGGTAATGCTCAGGCCTGTGGGGGAGAAGAAAAGGTGAGGGACAACGGACAAAAAAAGAGAGGAGAGAGGGGGAATAGGTCAGAAGAAAATACACAGAGTGAAGCCAAGAGGTTGCCTCAGAGACAGCTCAGTTTGGATCACTGTCAATCTGTGTCTGTTTATTCATGTGAGCTGTATAAAAAATTGGCGCACATTTCAGTTCGCACAATTGACGGAGTTGAATTGAAGCAGATCTGAGGCACATCGCTGCAAAACATCTGCATCCTGTCCTTTTGTGAATTTTAGCCACCTCTCCACAGTAGGTCCAAGTGCAGGTCCACAGCACCAATTCAGAATGTTTAGACAAGTGTCTGAAGCACCATTTGTTTCCTTTAAATGGCTGCCCAGGTTACTGTACAAATCACATGGCAGTCATTTGTATGGCAGTCATTTTTAGTGAGTGCCAAAGAAAAAAATCCTGCACTGTAAACACATCTGATTTACAATCAGTTTCCCACCAAAACTAACAAACTAAACTGAAATGTAAGCATGTATTTCATTTATTTTAGATATTTTTCTTATATATATGAATAATGTTGTACATTATGAAAACATGGAAAGAATTAAAACCCCAAAACTGGAATAACTGTCTTGGACATTATATTCTCGAGCACACTGGGTGGCATAAATTAGAAGACAGCTCTGCGGGTGGAAACGAGGCCAGTGAGAAGTAAACGGTGGCGGGGGGCAGGTGTTTTGGTAAAAAGAGGCCTGGTCACATGTTGTTTATCTGAGTACAGCTCCCTCTTATTCTCATGACAAGTCATTATGTCTCCCTGGACACAGTTAGAGGATTGTTAAAACAAACTTGCTCCAGCTTGCACTCTAAGAACCAACCTACAGTACTGTGGTGGGGTAGATAGATGGAACAACAGATAGAGAAAATATACTCTAACTGATGAATATAATGCATAAATAGAGTAAACTGATTTGTTTTTGCCACAGTCACAGCTCAGCCTAATTAAGTGAGTAAGATTAAGGCACTTACATTCATTATTTACTAATCAAATAATACTTTTTAAAGCTGCACCGATCAATATTTTTATGATAATAATGGAACAAGTGGTCACTGGTTCTTTTAGCTATACTTTTACTGTTTTGGTTCACTCTCTCTGCTCTCATTGGCATCATTTCCAGGTGTAGAGAGCAGATGTTTTAGTGAAAGAGCTCTAAAAACTGACTGTATGCTATTTGCGCACCACCACACCGCTGACAAAGTGACACATTTCACACATTTCTCTCAGGAGTGGCAGTCAAAACCAAGCTGAAAGCTAAGAGAGTGATTATTCAACTTATTTGCTAAATATAAGTGGCCAGGTGGCCAGAAACACAACACTAAGTAAATGTTAATGTTGTTCTGTGTTTCCTATACATACTCGTAAGCAACTGCAACATGTGCTAAAACGTTTGGCATGTGAGTTTTAAACGATCATAATATTTCAGTGTATTTGCAGATTGTTGCCCTGCTCCCAATGGCACAAAAAATAAGTGAATGCAGGTTTAAGTACTGATTATGAAAGAACTGGTGCTACCTCTGAGTTCTGCTTCACTTTCAATCTGAATGCACAACAAGGAAGGCGTTGGATATGTGCAGACCAGATGCCAGCTACCAGCTGCCATTTGTGCAATATCCCAGTTTTCCTAAATTGTGCCGTATCTGTCATGTTGCAAGCGGCACCTACATTTTCAACTAATGCATATCTAATGTTGGATTAAAATGTCTCACCTGAAGCGACAGGCAGCAATACAGCGGTCTGTCTTGTCACTAAATGGCTTGATGTGCATTTAAACACTGAAAACCCTCTCGCACGTCTGTCTTAATCACTGCATCTTAACCCACCTAAACACTGACAGACGATTTTCCACCATCAACAAAATTATATTGATGCAATTTTTTAAAGAAAGGACTGCAAGTAAACGTTCAAATCTTCGAAGAATCCAAACGTATTAAAGCTGATCTGGCATCATATAGCGGCTCAAACCCCTTTTAGACACTCAATGATGTGGTTTTATTTACCCAAGCAGTGCTTAACACTTTAGTATCATGTAAACAAATGCATTAGTCACATTATTATCTGTGGCTGCAGTCACAATGGGTTTATGTAAATCTCCGTTTTCCAATTACATCCATGAATAATCTTCATACAACATGAAAACCAAGCTTTGGAATTTATTCACACTGGAATATCTTATTTATTTTAAGTCGGGGGGGTTAGGGGGGGGTGATTTATGCAAAATATAAAGACATTCCTCAAGAGATTTTGGGCTCATTTTGCAAAATAGAAACATATACTGTTTGCTGCCATATACTATTTTAGCTTTCTTAAAATTAAGAATGTTGTTTCTCCAAAATTTGAAACATCATCTCGTGCTGAAACATCATAATGAGGCCTGTGACCAGTAGTTTTAAAACTATGCTGATGGACTTTCACGCGTTCCACTCAGCTGGGTTAAAGACTGGAAACAGTTTGACGCGTGTCACGACTCCTTTCTCCCCTTGTCTCTTTCAGGTACATCACCCAGCAGGGTCATAAATTAGAGGTCGGGGCTCCTCGACCTCCTGCCACCGTCACCAACGCTGTGTCTTGGCGGTCAGAGGGCATCAAGTACAGGAAGAATGAAGTTTTCATGGACGTCATTGAGTCAGTAAATCTGC
This sequence comes from Heniochus monoceros, assembly GCA_029783685.1. Lineage (NCBI taxonomy): Eukaryota > Metazoa > Chordata > Actinopteri > Chaetodontiformes > Chaetodontidae > Heniochus > Heniochus monoceros. Next base: position 13,431,992 of record JAPZEA010000014.1, on the reverse strand, counting down.
TGGTGAGGACAGTATTTGCTTTGTCAACATCTTACAAAAAATGTTCTCAGAAAGTAAAAACTGACCCAACAAAGAGACAGAAAGAGCTACAGACATCCTGGGCCTGCAGATTTTGATGCTTTATGTTGTATGACAGGCATCACCCCTATCATCCTATACATGATGTTTACTAAGGTGATATTTTAGTGGTGATGTTAGTGGAGCACTTACTGCGTCCATTATCAGAATGAGGTTTTTATGGGCACCAGTGGTGGCTTGCTGGTCACCTTGCTGGTGGGAATCGAGCACATCTTGCAACAAATGCAGTTTGATTTATCTCATCTTACAAATAAAGCACTTCATTTACAATCAGATCTAATTATGTCGT
>JAPZEA010000014.1:13420714-13431525 GCA_029783685.1 Heniochus monoceros | reverse complement strand
AGGGTTGCGGGGGGGCTGGAGCCTATCCCAGCTGACATTGGGCGAGAGGCGGGGTACACCCTGGACAAGTCGCCAGTTATTTCCTATTATCATATTTATTATTGTTGTTGTTATTAATAAATAATCACGACAGGAAATTTTCTATCTTTTGTCATTATTGTTGGTATTTTGACCTGGATTACAGCAATATTAAGAGTTTTGATAAGAAGAAGAACAGATTATGTCATTGTAATTAATAGTAAAAGCATCAGTAGTATTCATATCTGCAGTAGTATTTATATATTTTTTAATTCTCCTGTGTTTTCTACCCTTGAGGTAACGTTCAGGAGTTAACAAACGCGTCCTTCTCTGAGACGATGACCTGCTTTGGGAAAGTTTGGAAGGTGCTGATGAATGATGAATGATGATGAATGTCCAACCTGGACTCCAGATGAGAACACTGACAGGGAGCTGTAGCTGGGCAGGGACGACTCAGCCTGACTCAACATGGACCCTGGAGAGAGAGACACACAGAGCGAGACGGTAAGCACACACACACACACACACACGCACACAGGATGGGAACATCTCGCAGTGGAAATGTTGTAATATAGATGCGCTCTAATGGAGAAACTCTAATGGTTTGCCTGCCTCCAAATGTCAAGCAGCAGCTCTGAGGTTTGTAATTATAAACTAGTAAAATATTTCTGTCACCAAATATATAAATCATAGAGAGCTTTAAGTGCCACTGATGTGCCGCATGAGCCAATCAACACATAAACTGTAATTATGAGTAGCAGTAAAGAGTCGCCCGGCGGGGCGGCGACCTGCTGTTTACCTGAACTGCTGCCGTGCTGCTGATGATAGACAGACGTGTTGAAGGAAGTGGTCAGAGGGGCTTGGCTCTGCGAACAGGAAGTCACGCCCCCTGACCTCCTTTGATTGCGCAGCTTCTCCTCCCTCCTCCACTTGGCTCTTCGGTTTGAGAACCACACCTGTCAATCAGAGAGTTCTCTTTATGCTGCAGGAGCATAACAGCCGGCGAGGAATGTTTTTACAGGTGGAGCATCGGGGTTAAACAAATGAAGAGAGCTCCCTCACCTGTATCCTGGCCTCTGGTAAATCAATCTTGTTCGCCAATCTCTCCCTCGCAAAGACGTCTGGGTAATGCGTCCTTTCGAACTCTGTGGAAGATATTAACTAATGTCAAACACGCAGTGTGAGCCGTAATGGAGGATGACAGGACGACTGGAGAGCGGCTCGTCTGATAACCCTCGCTGTGCGGTGTTAACCTGTTCTTCATCCGCATCTGTCTTTTGTTGTGAAGAGAAAATTCAAGCCAGATTCAAATGTGAATGAATCTCAGTCGGCTGATTAATTGTCTGATTATTTCCCTGCATGTCAGATAATTACTGCTCAAGATCAGCATCACTAATTAGCTTGCGATGGGATGTACAAATCCAGGAAGCTGAGATGTATCCTTACAACCATACTTGAAATATTTATCTGTTGCACTTTGTATAAATTATTTATTATTATGGAACACGCAGAAAGTTCAAATGAAAGGATTCAAGTTGAGACGCTGCCTAAGCACTCAGGCTGACTAAAGCTAAGCCGAAGTGGAAAAAAACCCTCATAGGTTTTCATTTTGTCATCATTTAGCCTCTAAATTCTCACTCATCAGCATAGGCCTGTTATTAAACTGATCGGTATTCCTCTCCGGCCTCTATAACACAGAGGCTTGAGGTGAGCTCACTCCTGACTCAGCGGCCGTTTAAACAACAGCGACTTTGTGTCACTGAGACTTTCTGTTTGGGAGTATCACTTCTCATTGTGGCAGTTAATTTATAGTTGACAAACTGCTGACATTTTTGTTGTTGACAAGTCGAAACGAGAATACGCCTCACCCTCTAACTGACAGTCTGACTCATCCTAATGAACTCTGAAGTTTCAGGTCTGGTAATGGAGACGTCTTTATGGATTTAACCATCTGCGCCTCTTATGGCAGCTTAGCGCGGCAGTAAAAGGTCAAAGGAGAAACCAAAACAAATGAATCAATTAAAATTATGATAGAATAGAATATTAACAGATTACCAGCACTGTAAATAACTGAAGACTTAAGTTCACACTGGTGACACATGGTTAATAAATCCATTTTGCACAAGATAACAACGCTGGCTCTATGAATTAAGTCTGTCTCCCAAATTGTTATAATTGGCTTGGTTATAATTGGCGTCTGTGTCAACACATGATTGTTATTGTGCCTTGGCCGTGCACTGAGGTCAGTGTACCTCATTAATGTCATTTGCACAGAGTGACCACACTGATACTCTTCCACTCGGCTGCACAGTGGACATTGCGTCCTTATTTAGCTCAAGGGCCTGCTGCAGCCATATCCAGTCAAGGGTGGCTTTCTGATCCCTCTCATCGGATATCAGGGCTACGAGGGCCAGATCTCACTGCATAATACAGCCACAGTAATGAAGCATTATCAAAACTCTGCTGTGCGCGCTGCCACAGGCTTTTTGGAGCATATCAGGAATATTTGAGTTGAGATTGTGGATAATTTGCATCTGGGAGTGATCAGGGGTGGCAGTGTTTGCTCCCTCTTGCATGGATTGATACAAATCCAGGCACAATATCTATAAACAGCCTGATTTGGGGTGTAATTTCCCAGCTATTTAGAAAAAAGCTGTAAAAAAAAAAAAGTGTAAAACTATAATCCAATAACAAAGGTGTTGGCAGGGGAAAAAAGCAGCAGGATAAGCTGCGTCATGACACACTCTGGTCTGGCTGGTGCCCATGGAGGGCAGCGATTGGCTGAAAAGCGCTGTGCGTGCTTGCATGGCCTGACCTTTCTCCAGAGCCTCGATCTGCTCCTGCGTGAAGCTGGTCCTGTTCCTCTGCAGCTTCCTCTTGAGCTGGAGCCTCAGCTGAGACTCCTCGCCGTCGTCCCTCTCCACGGGGACTCCTCCCCCTCGGCCCGTTCCCCCTCCCCCCGCCTCTCCCCCCATGCTGCCCTCGGTGTCCAGCAGACAGCCCTCAGACACTGGCAGGGAGGAAGGTGACAAAAGAGATGTGGGAGTGTCAGGGGAATTGCTACCACGGACTCACAGTTTAGAATGGGATTCGTGCTTTGACAGGAAGTTGGTGAGACAGCCACAAGTGCCACAATTAACTGATGATCTGTGAGCATTGGCGTGTGCTGAGAATTTCCCCTCACCTGTGCTGTGTTGTGTCTGAACGCCGGTGGGGTCATGGTACCAGTTGTTAGGCCCACTCCAGTTTGAGCCGCTCTGCAGGTTCAGCATGGTTAACTTCTCATACATACTACGAGAGTCCAAACCACCATGAAGAGAAATAAAGAGTCCTGCCCTGTGTGTGTCCGCCCCTGATTAGAGTCACCTTTGGCTCCTCTCTGCCTCCTTCGATCCTCCGGTCCTTACTCTTGGAGGGTGGGTGGGTAGGGGGGGGTGGAAGAAGAGAAGAAGAAGGAGGGGTTCATATCGCATGAGTTCACACATGGTCGGCATTGTGGTGAATTAGCCTCATGATGACAGACAGAAATGGAGTTAGTTACACGCCCGCTGTCGTAACGTGTGTGTGTTATACATTGGTATGCTAGTATACCATGGGGAGCTAAGGTACATTAGAACCCACTCTGAAAGCCATGACATTTATTATGCTACTTGCTTTTAGCTCTATCTGTGCTGATGAGCCTGAGCACGCATGCACACACACACACACACACACACACACACACACGCATGCATGAAAAGACACTGCCTTTAAACGTAGCCGCAAACTGGATCGCACACACACACACACACACAAGCTTCATGAACGAGATCTCCACGAAACATTCGAACAAAACCCATATTTCAGTACAAGACATGAGGTGAACAAGTACGCCCAGAAATATCATCATCTATATAAACAAATATACGCCTAAGTTAGAGGTGAGTAAAAGCTTTTCTCTTCTCCTCTTATCTTACATTCCCCCTTTTATGGGAAATGTCCTCTTTGCAGAGTCAGACAGGAATGCAAAGGTATGTCAATACTGAGCCAAATCTCACAAACTACTGCAGCAGCACGATGTCAGAGGTCAAACTTCACTCATTTGGACGAAGCAGCCCCGGGACGACAATTTATTCCCCCGATTTTCAGCTAAATTCCAGACATTATTAACTTGTCATCGACCCCGAAGCCTCGAACAAAGTCTATATCAGAGAAGTGTCTCAGCGCACACACACGAAAGCGCTGCAAGGACTAGATTTTTTTTTTTTTTTGCAAACTTACCAAGTGTCCAGGTGAAATGACGCGGGGGTCCTGTGCGTTACTTTCCTCCTCTGTGGACCTTGATTCCCCTGCACCCCCCACGTCCCTTGTTCTCCAGCTTTGTTGACAATACTGTGTGTGTGTAAAGGAGAGAGTAGGAGAGAGATGGAGAGAGTTAGACAGGGTGAGAGAGAGTGAGAGAGGGAGAGGGGGGGCTCTGGAGAGAAATGCGTCTGCGGGCACTCTTGTCCTCCAAGCGATGGAGAGAGAGAGTGAGAGAGAGAGAGAGAGGGGGAGAGAGGGAGAGAGAGAGAGAGAGGGAGCCACCGAGGGGTGACAAAGTGAGTCAACATCAGTGTCAAGTTTGAACTTAATGCCAGCGAGAGGAGGAGGGGAGGCCGAGAGAGTGGAGCATAAAGCACAGATAATGGAGAGATAGTAGATGATAAATAGATGATGGAATTCAAGAAATTGCACATAAATACTGAGCGTAACTGGCGGTCAGGTGTGTGCGCTCTTTTTTTTCCGCAAACACGTGTGCAACCAGACAACTGACATTGGTAGATTAAACTCAATGTTCACGCCATTTTTTATTGATACTTACAAGAGATGCTTTAAAACTTTGATAAAGCTGTGACATATTCACGTGCATCTGCTATTGTTTTGTATTGTTTTGTACTGCTGTTGTAAATATTGCATTCAGCTGCCAGATATTTTTAGCCGTTCGTTTAGGAATTATCACGATTATCAGGAAATGAACATTGGGCTTAACAGCACGCTGCTATTTCGATTTTTCCTCTCTGTTTAAGCCGCTGAACTTTTAGATAGTTTTCCACGTCGCAGTAACACAAATTCACGTGACGAGAGATATTTCTCTGGAATCAAAGTAGTAATATTAGGCTTAGTAATACATCATTTTATTGATTTTCTGTCTGCTTGAAGCACTGATATGATACCAAACATCCAAAAACATCATAAAAGCATTTATGTAATAAAGACACACTTGTAGATGAAGAGAAGCAGCAATATCGCTACTATATTATTGAATTTCTATTTGAGACATGATAAGATGAAAAATCAGAAGATCATGTTAATGTATCATTAATCATTAAAACATATTAAAACTTCTCTATAACCAGATATTTGTTCGGTAATTAGGTAATCTGTTCATGATATTTCTCAATAACTGGCATTGAATTATTTTATTGAATTACTGAACTTATTTGATGTGCTAATGTTATAAAGATGTCAATGACTAAAGAAATAATATTAAACCCTGCTGAACCCCCAGATATTTGTTTGATAAGGATGAGTAATGATGCATAATTCCATTTGATTTTTAACTAATTTAACATAATAAACCAAAGCACGTAATAATAATACTACTAGTATGATAATACTCATTTTAAATAAGATAAATTCTTGGTATGGACAGTGTCATTTAAAGTTGGTGTTTTATAAAAGTGCCTTTAAGCTAATTATTGATTCTCTTTGTGATTAATTGATTAATTGTTTGGTCCGTAAAACACCGGAAAATACTGAAAAATCACAATTTTCTTTTTCTTTCTTCTTCTCTTTTGCTTTGTTGATAAATATAAACCCAGAGATAGCCAATTGAATTTACAATAATCTAAGAAAATGAAGCACATTCTCAGATTTAGTTATTATTTTATTATTTATTTATTTATTTTTTAATCCTAGCACCAGTGTTTTAGGACTGCAGTGCTGTAAACAGCTGTTAACACAGTTTATTTCTTTACACAATGGCTAAAAAATGCACAGAGATTGAGTAACAGCTTTTCCCACAGCACCTGTGTATTGTTCCCTGACTGCGGAGGTATTGTTCTCCTGCTATAACACACCGGCCTTAAAGCTATGGGACAATAAACAAAGGCTCTGTCTGAGCAGAGCAGGTTAAAGGAGCACCATACAGAAACCCTCGGCGATGGACACACAAGGTCTGATGTGAGGCCTAGGTAATGACGCAGGTATGACGGTATGTATGGGAGAGTCAAAGAGCGAGAGCGGAGCAGAACCGGGGTTTAAATATATCTCTTTGCAGCAGGGAGAGAAGAAGAGAGAGATGGAAGATGGAGGCAGAGGAGAGAGATAGAGAGAGTGAAGAGGAAGTATGTGACTTTGGGGTGGGTGTAGGGGCTTGGGGATGGGGAGGGTGCCAGCTTGTTTTATTTCCGGTTGACAAGACTTTGCGCTCCCTTTCTCTCTGTCGCTCCCTCTCTCTTTCATACTATGCTATTCTTTCTCCGCTGCCCCCATTGCTCTGTCTCTCTCCCCCCCTCCCTCCCTCTTTCTCTGTTACTTCCCTCCGAGACGTGCCTCGGAGAAAGGAAAGGACTTGACAAGTTCAAAGGTAAAAAGGAGTAAGAACGGCAGAGGAAGAAGCAAATAAAAGTACCAATATCACACTGGAGAAGTACTCATTAAAGTCCTGCAATCAACATTTTACTCAAGTAAAAGTACAAATGTATTATCAGAAAAATGCACTTTAAGTATCAAAATTAGTGCTCATTATGCAGAATGACTATATATCATATTATTGCGTCATTATAAGGGATGCATAAACGTATAAGCAGCATTTTAACGTACGTAGCTGCTACTTTATCTAATGTCGGCTACTTTCATCTATTACAATGCTTCATAGTTTACAAGATCATCATATATTTAGTGTCAAATCAGAATCTGCACGGTAACGAGTGACTATATCTGTCAAATAAACATTGTGGAGGGAAAAATGTCACATTTCCCTCTGAAATTCGGTGCAGCAGAAGAATAAAGTCGTTAAAAATGGACGTACTCTTGCACAAGTGCCTCAAAATTGTACTTTTGTAGAGCACTTGAGGAAGAGCGAGCAGTTTGAACATGAGGGGGATGAAAGAAAGCGAGGGGAAGTTGAGTAACAACTGCCTGATAAATGTAAAACTAAACCTAAAGCTGGGGCATTAATCCCCATCACACCCTCCACATCCCCCCCCGTTTTCTGGCTGGTTACCCTTTTTGTTTTTCCTTTATTCAGAAATCATGGTTGCATCTTATTGTGTTCCAGTTGTTGGAATGTGGCTTAACCTATGTGATCCCTGTGTGCTGAGTGCAATAATGTGTGTGTGTGTGAGAGAGAGAGAGTGAGAGAGAGAGGGGCGGCCGCGTGCTTCGCTGCAAAGATTCATGTAGCTCCAGGACATGCATTTTTTTTTAGTGCATCTTGTTAGTTCATTCCTGTCACCTCTCTCTCCCTCTCTCTCTCCCTCTCTCGCTCGCCATCCCTTGCTTTTTCAGCGCTGAAGGGGGGATGGGGAAGGGGTGGTGGACAGGGCTGGGAGAGGAGGGAAGGGTGGAGGCGGGGGGGGGGCGTCGGCGGCGGTGGAGGCAGTCACCATGGTTACAATGCCACGACAAATATTCATCAAGTCGTTAAAATAAAAACAAACGGGAGTGCATTATAATTGCTCTTACTGACTGGATCCTGTAATGCGTTCATATATTATGAGTGAGGGGAGCAGAGTGGAAGGGGCTCGCGCACAAAAAGACGCTGTTAGTGGTTAAAAAAGTGATTATCCGCCGGCCTGCAGGCAAACGCATGTGTGCCACACACATTTCAACTCTTTGTCTATAACTTTATCTTTCCGTTACCTGTTTATGGAATTCCCTGTGAGTACTTTTCGTGAGTCCCTCCTCTCTTTTCTCTTTGTCCCTCCATCTCTCGCTCTTCCTCTACTGTTGTGTAGCCCCGGGCGATACTGTGATGTGTCCTCCCTCTGTCCCTCCCTCCCTCTCCCTCTCTCTCTGTCCCTGTCACCTTCAATTGCTCTGTGAAACTAGACACACTGCCTGGGGCAGGGAGGCAGGGAGGGCGGGAGGCAGGGAGGGTGGGAGGGAGGGAAGGGAGGAAAAGAGAGGGAGAAGGAAAAAGAGAGAAGGCTTTATAGACAGACAGAAGGAATAAACATTTGGTGTCATGTAAAGGGGGGAAAAAAAGGATAACCATGCACAGCCCAGATGTGTGTGGCATACTCTAAAAGCCAATGATTCACAATAATGTTGACACAGAAAACATAAAACACTCAGACTGTTTAATGCTGGAAACATAATCAATAACATCCACCCAGGTTAGGACAGTGTTTGACCTTTGACCTCTGTGTCTGGCCTCATCCTACATGTCTTTCAGTCAGTGTGTTCAATCAGGATTCTGCTTACCTCGTGTGTGCTATAACCCAGCTGCTTCTCCTCTAATACCTGTTAAACTGGTTTCCACCTGGAGCTACATGGAAACATGGACTATTGAGTAAATGTTTAGTGCAACCACAAGCAGTTCAAGCAAGTTCTAAAGAATGGAGTTTAATGCCTGGAAGCAATGTAAGGCCTATTACAGTAGGTATAATATCAAAACTGATCTAAAATCAGGGGACTAACAACTTTTGACAAGAACATAAACTGCATGCTTTTATGATTTACTGTTGTTTGCATTGGTGGGAGTTTTTGGGCAACAAATTGCTCATAAATATTGAGCACAACTGGCAGTCGAGTGTTTGTATTTCCACAAGAAAAACTGAATGCTCACATTTGAAGAGGTTCATTTTCTTTGACCCTCATTTAAATAGCTAAAACACAGAGTTGATCATGAAACTTTGTTAAACCTTTGATAAGTCCATATAGGAAAAAATAATACCTTGCTATTGTAAAGTATTGCATTCAGCAGAAACAGATATTTTTCAGATAAAAATGAATATTTGCTCGAGCCACTGATATGATAAAACGTAAATATAAATAAAATATATAACTCTGATAAAACATATATAGCTAAAAGACAACATCACATATAGCACATAACATGTGAGTACTCCTTGTTCTATACACCAACACAACATACATACTGTTATATAGTAGTAGGTATAATAAGTAAGTTGTCACGAAGAATGTTTAATACTAATACTGTATAAACGTTTGCATAAAATAGGCAAGTTAAAAAAAGATTTGCATAATGACTTGCAACAATTCATCAATAAGTTGCCAACTAATAAATTAATCTGCACCTATTTTGATAGATTAATCAGTATGAGTAATTTTTTTAACACAAAAAAACACAAATGATTCCAGCATCTTAAATGTGAATATTTTCTGGTTTCTTTACTCCTCTGTGACAGTAAACTGAATATCTTTGGATTGTGGTGAAAACAAGACATTTGAGGATGTAATCTTGGACTTTTTCTGACATTTTATAGCCCAGACAACTAATCGATTAGACAATTAAAATAATCGTTAATTGCAGAACTAATGAGACTGGACGGAACAGTGAAAAATGTCATTTTATTGAGCAAAACAAAGCGAAAAACATGTTTTACCTGTGACCAAATCAGGAGGATGATCTGATTTGTCCGCGGTTACATTCCTTCCATTTCATTGGCTCAGGTGGATTCGGAGGGCGGGACGAGTTTTGATTGGATGAGGTAGAGCACACGGTTAGCAAGGTGTTTGTGATCCAAACGTTTACTTGAAATTTACCTGAAACCGGATTTAGTCAAAGCTGGAGCCGCTAATCGCTTTTGTCGACGGTCAAACGGTTGGAAACGTGTTTTTATCGAAGGAGATGTAACTTTTTTTAATGACCTGCGGGGCTCGAGTCACAACAAAGAGGAGGAAGAAGCGGACAGGTAGAAGTAACGGCGCTGGAAAGAAAATTTTGGTGATTTAGGCATCATAAATAACCGTCGGCTCTGCTTTAGTGGAAGTTGTAAACATTATTTGGTCACGAAACCTCGCAGAATGTCGCTCAAAGTGCAGTTTCCTGCCATTTTTTGGTGCGTATCAGGTGAGTATCAACCGTCATACCCCCCCATCTCCTACCTGCGCTCCTCATATCTGTTACCTCTTTGTCCACCTGTAAAACACACTAAAATGTGCTCATAGCTCATCCAGTAAAACATATTTTTTGTGCCACACTGTAAAAAGTTCAGCCTCCTCGCTTTGAGAATCAAAAGTGTCATTTATGTTTAAATTCAGGTATTTTGGCTTCATACGCCCAATAATGTGGCCGACCATCGATAGTGGAGAACAGGATTGTGGGTGGGAAGGACGCCACAGATGGGGCCTGGCCGTGGCAGGTAGATGTCCAGGTAGGTCCCTCTGACACAGGCTTCTTATCTGCTATCAGATATGGCTGTGGGTGGATAAATAGTGGTTTAGTCTTGTTCATCAAACTGACCTGCTGAGAGAGGTGTTTGCCTGTGATGCGGAGGTGACTCACTCTTTTCTCCCCTCGGCTTGCAGACATCCACTGGCGGTCATATCTGTGGAGGCTCCATCATCACAGAGAACTGGGTCCTATCGGCCGCTCACTGTTTCCCCAAGTAAGAAAACTCTCCTCAGGCCAAAAAATCAGCAGGTGAACTCACAGTTGAGGACAAGTCCATAGGTGCTCTGCTTCTTTTTGAGCCATCGGACTCATTTTGTTGGAATTTTTGTTAAAGCCCTTCTGTTTATATCCATCTTTGGCTATTCAGGAAAATTACCTCCATCATACTGAACATCTAATTTGAGAG
>JAPZEA010000014.1:13248521-13263746 GCA_029783685.1 Heniochus monoceros | reverse complement strand
CCCACAAAAGGAAATGAAGGAATTCAGAAAATGTGGGGCTGCGCTTGGCCTGTGTGTCACTGTTAGTATGTTTCATATTTTACTGTCTGCTCTAATGTCTGCCATCCTAAAAGTGTTGTCTTTCCCAGAACCTTTTAACCGTTTTGACTAAACTTCCTCCTCTTCCTCCAGGATGTGGAGCAGTATATGCTGCGCACCGGCACAGTCAACAGCATGGAGAGCTCCCACTCTCTGCCGTCCATGTCAATCAGTGCCAGCTCCCAGAGCAGCTCGGTCAACAGCCTGGCAGACGGCTCTGACGACAGCGGGGAGATGGCCATGATGCAGGAGGGAGAGCACACCGTCACCTCCAACAGCTCCGTCCTGCACAAGCCCCTGGTCAGTCCATATGTCTTAATGTCTGTAGGCGGGCATGTTGAGGAGGAGTGTGAGAGTCCTGTCCCTCACAAACCCCACTATGTCCATCAGTCTCACATCGAGCCTAGTATGTTTATTAATAGAGAGAACTGTCAGGTTTTCTTTTCTGAAGAATGTAGTAATAGAAATAGTTACCCTCTAACCCCACAACCTGCAAACGGGTTTTAAAGACGTTTTCTTTACAAAAATCACCAAAATTACACCATTTATCATCCCCAGAAACTGTAAAAACAGAAATTGTAGTTGTATATTCAAGTTTCCAGCAGTCCTTGAATGAATCATGTGCTACAAACGCTTCCATCAGCATAAATAACCAAATCTAACCTTAAAATAGCGACATTCCATCAAAATCACTTTATTCTACATGTCTCATTTGATATTTGAATGAATCAGATCCTGAAAAAACATAAAATTCTGCGGCCCTCAGTGCAGCTGGAAACCTTTAATGACTATGCTGAGACCCTAAGTCATGTAACAACAATTCAGCAAAGATGACTAAACTGAAGGGCGAGGAGACAGCAGCAAGGAGCAGATGACAAGAGAGACTGTTTGTAGAGGTTGTAAAAATGTAAATATTTCAGTATATGCAGCATGTGGAGCCCCCAGTTTTTGTTTTCCAGTGCTGGTAAGACCTGTGGGCTTACTTCTAGCCATGATTGTATTGTTTCCATGGAGGTGCAGGACTTTTATATTGTAATGAAAAAAATGAACCCACATTGACTAAAAATGTGACAGGAGCGAAAAAACACCCAGAAGGAGTTCAGGGCAAAGATGCAACAAATCAGCCTTACTTCAGTACTGAAGATGGACAAACTGTACATTGGCTGCATGGGGTGCACGGGGGAAGCTGTTCTGTCATCATCAGACCAGTTCTACACATGCAAACTTGCACCACCTACAGGAAATGGAAGGTAATAGCAGCACCAGTTCAGATGCACAGCAGACATGTCAGCGTTGCCACCTACAGAGTGGAAGTAGAAAATCACCACGCAGCAGACTGACTGGCAAAACTTCAAGACCTGTTGGACTCTGGGGACCACAGTCATATTTAGTTAAATGGCCAGTGTATTTCATTTTTGGTACAAAGATGACATTTAGACATCTAGTCAGTTGATGCCTTTCCTTAAACCAACACTTTCTTTTTCCTCCTCTGCTGGTGTCCACTCTGTAGAGCCATGACAACATCTACGATGATCCCTATCAGCCAGAGGTTGACTCACAACAAGAAGCCTCGTCTGCCGGTGGCAGCGGCGGAGGGGGCGGAGGAGGAGGGAGGCGCCGTCGAGGCAGAGACCATTTTGCCACCATCAGGACGGCCTCGCTCGTCACCCGTCAGATCCAGGAACATGAGCAGGGCTCGGCCCTGAGGGAGCAGATGTCTGGGTAAGGGGCTGATTGTGACTCAGGGCCGGTATACGTGCCATGTACCGCTTGTGTAGCTCTTACTCACACTCACAGTTTGAAAGGACTTCTAAAGCTAGAAATAAAATGGACGCCTCTAATGTTTGAACCACCAGTGAAAACCTTGTCACAAATAAAAGTCAGTCATGATGTGTCAGCGTCTCTCGAGAGCTTACCTTCTTCTCTCTAGCTGACTTCATGCCCTGCATCTCCTCACAGGTACAAGCGAATGCGACGGCAGCACCAGAAGCAGCTGATGGGCCTGGAGAACAAGCTGAAAGCGGAGATGGACGAGCACCAGCTGAGACTGGACAAAGAGCTGGAGAATCAAAGGAACAGCTTCTCAATGGAGGGAGAGAAACTGTCGAAGAAGCACCAGGTTATCCTGGAGAAGGAGGTGAGCCGGTGGAGGAGGAATGAAGTAAATCTGTGTGCTTCTCACAACCCTGATGTTAAAGAGAGGTGTTTTTGGGGTTTTTTTTAGACAAAGGCAGTCCTGACTGAGGAGAAGAAGTTCCAGCAGCACATATTGGCTCAGCAGAAGAAGGAGTTGACCAGTCTGCTGGAGTCCCAGAAACGACAGTATCGACAACGCAAGGAGCAGCTCAAAGAGGTGCTTCTAGGTTTTGTCCTGCATCACACTAACACCACACTGACAGCCCCGATCTATCAGCTTGATATCGTGCCTGTTCGCCTAATACTACTCTACTTTCTGTCGTTTTGTTTCCACTCAAGGAACTGAACGAGAACCAGTCAACTCCGAAGCGGGAGAAGCAGGAGTGGTTGGTGCATCAGAAGGAGTGTCTGCAGCAGCTGCAGGCGGAGGAAGAGGCGGGCCTGCTCCGACGGCAGAGGCAGTATTATGAGCTACAGTGTCGCCAGTACAAGAGGAAGATGCTGCTGGCACGCCACAACCTGGAGCAGGATCTGCTCCGAGAGGTACCATCTTTAGATTGGATCAGCATGTCCAGCCTATAACTATAATAATCTAACATATTTTAAGCAGCAAGCACACTCCGGTAGGATCCACGAAGAAAAACAAACTTAGATGTGGTCTTAGAAAGAAACAGTAAATTACATTATCAGGTAGCCAAATCATCTTCAGGTAGTAAAGTAAATTTTACTGTAGTGTTTCTCCTCTCTGCCTCTGTCTCATCATCTTTTCCTCTGTAGGAACTGAACAAGAAGCAGACTCTGAAGGACTTGGAGTGCGCCATGCTTCTGCGTCACCACGAGTCCACCCAGGAGCTGGAGTTCCGCCAGCTGGGCTTGGTGCAGCATACGCGGGCCGAGCTGATCCGCACGCAGCACCAGACGGAGCTCACCAACCAGATGGAGTATAACAAGAGGCGTGAGCAGGAGCTGCGTCAGAAACACGCCGTGGAGGTCCGCCAACAGCCCAAGAGCCTCAAAGTGAGTGAGAGCACCCAGGGCCAGGGGTCTCCCGAGGAGGGACAGAGCCAGACAACAGAGGACAGCGAGGCGGGGGTGGCGCGAGTAGAGGTGGAGGGCGAGAGGGATGGCGAGTTAGAAAAGGAGAGTGAGGTGGTAGCTGAGGAGATGTTTGACGGTCAGGATGAGCTTGATGGAGCAGTATTGGAATTCAGAGGTGAAGAAGTGGTTGAAAGGAAAGATGAGGTTGTTGATGGTGGTAGCTTAAAGGGAAATGATGACGGAGAGGAGGAGAAAGAGGAGTGGAAAATGGGTGAAGAAGGCACAGAGGTGAGGGAAGTAGAAGGGGTGCAGTGGGAGTACGAGGATGACCACCGTAAAGCCGCACACGTAGACACTGATGACGAGGAAGAGGAGGGCAGGGGCGTAGCCGACGGTTGCCCGTCAGAGCTCATCTCATCCCTGTCCCCAGAGAAGAGACGGCTCCGCGAGCGAGACATGGACGAGCTGTCCGAGTTTTACTTCCCCGACGCTTCGGAGGAGCTGGAGCCCATACCCACCGCCCCCCCTGCCCCCGCCCAGACTTCCCTCCCCTCACTCTTCTCTCACGCCATCTGCCTCCTCCTCTCCCTCTCCGCTGCCGCCCAGCCCTCCAACCTCACTCTGCTGCTGCTCTCCATCTTCCTCCTCTCCCTCCGTCGCTCGCCTCCCCTGCCCTCTGTGGCCTCCATCCTTCTCTCGGCCGAGCTTGCCTTCTTGGCGCTCTTCTTCTCCTACCTCTTCCTTCGCTCCTGCTGCTCTCTGTCTCTCTCCACCTACCTGTCGCTCAGCCTCTGGGCCAGCGGCCTCTTCAGTTTAGGTCTCTCCTTCAGTTTGGGGATTTATTACATCCCCATGATTTTAATCTCCGCCTCCTTCCTCAGCTCTCCCTCCCTCTTCCTCTCTCTCTACCTGGTGGTGGTGCTGGTTGTCAGGCCGGCCCGCGACTTCCTCCAGCACGCACCCCGCAAAGTCAACCGCCTCTGCATGCGCGTCCTTTTCCGCCTGCCTCGGCCCCTGTTCGCCATGTGTCAGTCAGTCCTGGGCGGTGTGGCTGAGCGTAACCTCTATGAGATGTTTCCCAAAGCGGGGCGCAACTGGGGTGTGCGCCAATCCAAAATCCCAGTCCTCTTAAAGAGCTTGCCTTTAGAGTATCAGGCTCGCTGCAGCAACACCTCACCCCTGGCCAAGGGCCTTCTCTGGGTGAAGCGTTTCAGTAGACGCCCCCTTGGGGTCCTGGCAGACCTGGCTAACTCCATAGTGCTAAAGCTAGCCAGACAGCTGCTTAAAAAGCTGCCGCTCACAGTCAGTATCAAACTCCAAACTCTGGGCCTCTTGAAGAAGGAGGTCCCGAGCAGGCTGCCGCAACTGCTGCCCAGGGAGGTGAGAGAGAGGAGGCAGAGGGAGAGGAGGGCGAGAGAGAGGGAGAGACAGAGGAGGGTGGAGAGGGAGAGGATGTTTCGCGAGGAGGCGAGGTGGGAGTGTGGGTTGAGACGAACTTCATCCGGAAGGTTTGTCAGGGGGAAAATTCGACCGTGGAGATAGAAGAGCGCGAGACAGATAGAAGGAAAGAGTGGGACATGTGTGCTGGTGGTGTGTGTGTGCGTGCGAGAGCGTGATCATGCTCCATCGTTCAACCATCGTCTGTGTGTCTCTTTGATTTGGGCCCACATGTCTCTCTTGTTACGTAATTCCCAAACTGGTTTTTGGTCACATTTCTTCAAGATGAGACATATTTTACCCTGCACACACATCTGTGGCTCAAAGTGATTTTGGCTGCTGAAGCTTATCCAAACGTGTGTTCATGTGCGCGCACAAGCTGTACTGTCGAATCAGTGGGCTCTGCAGCAGCCAACATGCAGCCAAACCCACGGTTCCTGTACCCAAACCCAGTGAAGTTTGAACATTTCATTATTGTGCTTTTTGTAAAAGTTCCTTTAAGTTCCTTTAATTTTATTATTTTGCTCTTAATTTGTAAGACAAAGATTTTCATGGTTATTTTTAAGACCGTTTTTGTGCAATCTTTTGTTTTTCTTTATTAGTGGTCTTTTTTTCATAGGGCGCGCTGTTATCTCAGTGCTTAGAACAAATATTACAGTGTTGCATAGCTTCATGGCTATAATTTCACTCCACAAAGCTGAATACTGTGAAAAAAAAGCTTCACTAACATCACCCTGAACACTAGCTGTCAGTCAGTAGAAAAGTGCAATAGACATCGAAGCAGAGATATCTGGGACCACTGTAAGACATTTGTTAAAGTGTAATTCCTAAGTTTAAAAGTGGAAAATAGCCAACAGGTCTTACTTAACAGGACCTAAAGTAACAAAGTTTGGGTCCATTTAGCCAGAACTTAAAGTCTATACAGTTTGTTTTTAATATTCAGACATCATTAGATGTTATTTACAGCCGGTGAAATCATTGTAGTTCTATATACTGTTTTTATTGCGCTTTATGCAATAATCTTTATATGATTTACCATGTAAACATTTAGATATGTCCCCTTTAATAAGCATATAAATTTATACCAGTTGAGTGCCTAGTTACAACTGTTTGCACAAACATAAATAGTCTGTTGTGAAGTGGCGTATCCTAAATTTATTGTGGAAACATAAGAAAGCAGGATATAGGTAGTAAAAGTATAATATAATAAAAACCTATTTAATATTTTAATGTTGCTTAATTTATATGAAGCCATATAGACAATCTTTTGAGACACGCAATCATAGAATAAGTCCAAAGATTGATGCAACTACTGAATGTGAAAGTTAAGATTGAGACTATCATATGAAGAGAAGATATCCAGTAATAGCAGACATCTGGTTAATTTTGCACTGTCCCAATGACCATTTAAACAAAATGTGGGAGAACAGATCACCTCAGTTTAAGGCTGCAAGTAACGATTATTTTCATTAACGATTAATCCGCTCGATTAAACGTTTAGCCTATGAAATGTCAAAAAATAGTGAAGAAATGCTCGCAGCCTAATGTGATCTCTTCCAGTATCTTCTTTTGTTTGACCCAAAGTTCAAAACACAGAGATATTCAGTTTACGCTGATATATGACAGAGAAAAGCAGCAAATACTCTGATGTAAGAAGCTTGAAAAATGACTGAAACAGTTAATCGTCAAAATAGTTTCCGCTGATTCTTTTATCAATCAGCCAACAGATGGATCGTTTCAGCTCTGCGTCTGTCGGACCAAAAGAAACTTGACAGTTAACAGTGCCGTTTTATGTCGCGCTCTTTCAAACACCAAAACGCTCTGATGTGTACGTTCAGCTGAATGAAGTGAAAACCAAATGTAGGTGACAAGTTGCAGTTGTGACATGCAAATCTGAGATTATACAGATTTTTAAATTAGCATATTTGCAAGGGAAGTCTGGTGAAGATGAGTAAAATGCATTAGCGCTTATCAATGCTTTTTATGGAAGAAAAAGTGCCTTGTATGTCACCGAAGGACGAAGTTTGAGCCATTTACATGGAGGAATATTACTGAGTAGGACAACTCAATCTTAACTGTGTTTGACCCAGGGGGAACAAAAAAGTAGGGCACTTGTTTTGGGTGACCTGCGTTTGGGAAGTCTAGCTTTAAAAAATTAAAATTAAAAAAATTCACAAACACCATTGTTTTATTTGAATGTAACTTTATTTGCCATTGATTTACATTTGTGTTCCAGTATCAGTTATTTCCTGTTCCTCTGTGTATGTTTACATGTTTGTATTCTGTTTTGTTGTGACACCGTCTCAGAGTTTATCACCTTGAGTTTGTTTTTTTTTTATATATATATATTTAATTTATGCAGTATTTATCAGATCAGTACTGCATTGTGTTTGGCAGCCATTTTTGTTGTCCTTTTATTCTCATACTAGCTGCATGAGTGTTGCCGTACTGTATGGCTGCGTGCTCGCAAGCATAGATAAAAAAAATATTTTGTCATACTTCCAGATTTTTCTCGACACAAAAAAAATAAATTCTTTTGTGTGAAAATCATTGTCTTGTTTGTTTTTATGATTTTCGTTTCCATCATTACCACGTCTTCATTTGTTTCCTTTTTCCCCTGATTTATCAGCCAATCGTCTCATATAGAAAGATTCCTTTTACCATTTTGTTCATCATCATTCCTCCTGTATCATCACGCATTTTATTTCTGTTGTCACCCTCCCCTTTGTCTAAAATCCACCAAAAATAATGTCAGCAGGTTCTGTGACTTTAAATGCTGTTACTAATCAGCACATGAGGTCGAAATCTGTTTGAGGACGAGGATGTCTTTCATAAGACTCCATGTAGGCCGTGTTATTTTAAATCCACATCCTATATGACAGATTATGACGGGAAGGGATAGTCGTTTCAAATCATCCCAAGATTTTATATGGATGAGTTTGTTTCAAGCTTTCACAGTCAAAATATTCAATCCGGAGTCATTACACAGAATATATTAAAGGAATTCAATGCAAATAGTAATGTAAACATGGTTTCTCACTTTAGATGTCAATATAGATTTATTTTAGTTCTGTTAAAGGTGCAATTTCCAATCCAAATGTAAAAAAAACAAAACAGAAACAGACCAGAAGTTATTTTCACTTGTTCTATATTATTCATGTTTTCTGTTTACATCAGAAAACATCAAGATTTAACAGCCCCATTTATTAATTTCCACACCACAAATGCACCCAAGGCTTATTTTACATCTACGTCTTAAATTAACTCCATGAAAATATCTTAGAGTCAAAAAAACTGTTGATTTGTCCTTTAAGTATTTATTCTATATATTAACGCCTGTTTTTACATAATTAGAAATTATATTGAAGGCATTTAGCATAGAATTATTGCATCTATTTACACTCATCCTCCTCAGTGATCAGTAAACACTGATTTATTTTCACCCCATTGAGTAACCTGCAACAAACAGGCATAATGTCCATCACTCATAAAATGAAAGAATTACAAGAAATAAATGCCGGTAGACATCTTGGATTCATTGTATCAGAGTATGAACTGAGCTCTATGAATATATCCATCTCTCTTAAACTGAGCACCGCCTGTCACATTTTCATCTTTATATCAAAGGACTGGAGATGAAGTAGATTGTTCCATGGATTCAGTCCTTGTGAGCTGAGCATATCTGAAACTTCTGCTGATCGCCTGAATTTCTGATTTACAAAATTCTGCAACTGCAAATAATGATCATAATAATAATTAAGCTGCAAGATGTAAAAACAAAGAAGAAGCATGCATGCATTTGATTTGTCAAACCTTCATAAAACACTGATAAAAGTACAACACATGTACAAAATAAAGGCAGAATTAGTGAGTGTATGAACCATCATCAGTGTGGCTGTGGTGGTGTCACAGGCAACGATTCAACATTTGACAGGTATTTGTGCTTTCAGTTGTGATTACTAATGGTGCATATTTACATCAGTCGTCAGCATTTTGCTAAAACTGATAGCAAGTCAATGCAAAATTTTCTTTTGGCATTAAAAGAGTTGTTTTTCCTGATTTTATGTATTGAACACGTCCATCACCATGTTGATTTCTAAAGCCATAGGAGCACTTTAGCCCAGCTGCCTCCATCTCTCTTCTCTCTCCTCCAGTCCAAAGAGCTACAGATTAAGCGTCAGTTCCAGGACACCTGTAAGATCCAGACCCGTCAGTACAAGGCGCTGCGCAACCACCTGCTGGAGAACACGCCCAAGTCGGACCACAAGGCCGTGCTGAAGCGGCTGAAGGATGAGCAGACCCGTAAGCTGGCCATCCTGGCAGAGCAGTATGACCACTCCATCAATGATATGCTGTCCACACAGGCTGTGAGTAAGGCAAGGAGACGTCGTTCACTTCACACTCGCACCACACCACCACTGCTGTGCCTGGCCTGGGGGCCGCCCTGCCCGCCTGCCTGCCCGCCCGCCAACGAGCCTCCTCCTGGTCCCTCAGTGTTAATCTCCACCTAAACCCACATTTCCCAGTTTGATACCGAATGATGTACACCATCCTGTTCCCACCTGCAATGAGTCCTTTTCCAAAGCATCCCTTTCCCTGAATTTCTGGGAGAAATGATCATGATCTGGCCTCCCTCAAGGGAAGATGACACCAGCTTTGATGAAATTTGACAGTTCAGAGGATAAATATTAGAAGACTGGAAAAGAAAGAAAATGAGGTTCAGCCGTAACTTCAGGACAAAGAACTGGTATTCAGCCATATAAACAAGTCTGTTTTATCTTTAAAAGAGTACTCCACCACTCTAATATATTGTTAGACTCAAGTTTTTAAAAGATGATCAAAATTGGCACAGCAAAACCTCTTTCTTACTCCACACATCTGCCAAAACCTGGTGCCTACATTACCCACAATGCAACTCAACTGCACAGTTTGGTCTGTAAGCTCACTCCTTTCTAACTCCACACATCCCAGATTTTTTTTTTTATTTTCAAACTTGCACCATCAAACTTTAATGTGTCAAATCGGTGGAGTTTCCTCTTAAATATGACCTAAAGTATCTTCCAATCCAATGTCACATGACCTGTGATGTATGTGAGCATCACACTTGCCGCTACTTTGACATAAAGACAGCAGCAAGCAGACAAGCTGAATTCTTCACCTCTTAGGGATTGTGCAGAAATTATTGTCCGGTTGGAAAAGGTGGAGCGTTATCTCTTTAAAAAGCACGTCATAGCTAACAGTTGCCCTCACTTTATTCTCCATCATAACAGAGCTACTGAGGTTAAATGTATCATATTGATTTAAATGATATAATGCATATTCATCATGATCCCACATGTTTTAATAATGGGTGAAGTGAAAATATTTTAGCGCTGAAGCCGGCGCCCTGTTTGCTTATTCAGTAACGCCGGTAAAAACTGATCTTTGAATAGCTCCTGTTTTCAGCCTTTTCAGCCTTGTAAAATTTTTTTGTTTCATTTACGCATTAAGCTTGAAATCAGGGCTGAGTTGATATTAAGGTGGAGGGTTCAAAATAAATATTGATAACCCTGGAGATCAATGGTGGAGGATGTATTACAGCATTTACAGCATTTTAATGCTGTGGCTGGTTGAGATAGAGCTAATTGAACTATTTCATATAAAGCTGCCACTAATGATGAACCTGTTTTTATTATGAATTAATTGATAAATAGTTTGGTTTGGTTTAAAACTTCAGAAAATAGCGAGAAATGCCATCACAATTACTCAGAGCCCAACCAATAATTGGGCATAGGAAACTTAAAATGATAAATAAGTAAATTTGAAATTGTTAAAATAATTAAAAGGAAGAGAAAGAAGCTGGAACCATGAAGTGTTTTAGCATTTTTGCATGAAAAACAGCGTACACATTTATCATTAAAATACTCAAGTAAAATACAAGTACCTCAAATGAGTACTTAAGTATAGTACTTTAGTTACATTCCACCACTCTTGCTTTTTAAACAGTCAAATAATTTTTGTGCAGTCCCTTATGGTCAAACTCCCAACTCATCCACTGCCCTCTGAAGCTCAGACTCACACACACACACAAATCCCAGGCTTTTAAATGAATGAAATATAGTAGGAAGAGGACGGGACGTGACAAAACGTCTCATTCCCTTCAGTGACATAATGCCCTAACGCTACTTTAATTACCTCACATGGCAGCGTGCCATGTAAGCCCCAGTAAGCCAAATCCCCGCTGCCCTTGTTTGTCCGCATATCTCCTCACGCTGTGGTTAAAGTCTCTTTGGGAAGGTTTCCCACTCTCTGATTAAACTCCACCCTGAGGTCAGAAAAAAAAAAAAAAAGTTTGAAATGAAGAATGTCTTCTGAAATAAGATTGAATCTTGTTCCTGGAGCCGGGCTTTAAGACACACACAGCTCAAGGCGGTTCAACTGTTGTGCAACAGTCTGTAATATTATACTCATTTATTTAGAGAACTTCTAGCTGTGCAACTTTTTGAAATATCTCAATATAACGCTTCACACAAACACCAACAAAACTTCTGCCTGATGCATTCTAGTTCATCAGACTTTATAATTAATATTTCTTGGTTGTGATCATATATTTATACTAAATTTCATGTGTCACTTCTTCATCCTGTTGAATACAGCACAAGCAGGCCCAGACTGATCAAAGTTACACCAGACTGAACACTGATTTAACAAAACTCTCCTCTCTTGTGCATCTCCCTCTCTTCTCTTCATGTTTCTAAGCTTTTCCTCGTCTACCCTCGTCAACACTGAAGCACAATTTGCAGCCCGTACAATCCTGCCAAATCCATTTTTCATCACGCTCCCTCTCTTTTCTCCCTCTCAGCTGCGATTGGATGAGACCCAGGAAGCGGAGTACAAGGTGCTGCGGATGCAGCTGCAGCAGGAGCTGGAGCTGCTCAACGCCTACCAGAGCAAGATCAAGATCCACACCGACACGCAGCACGAGCGGGAGGTCAAGGACCTGGAGCAGAGGGTGTCCATCCGCCGCGCCCTGCTGGAGCAGAGGGTTAGTGGCCTTTGGCAATCGCCCCTATGAAAGCAAAGCTCCTTAAAATGTAGAAAAACCTCTGCTGAGTTTGAGGAATCCGGTCAGGTTCGTAGAGAGTGAAGCAGGTAGCTGTGGACTGCTATTAGTTATAGCATCGTTAGCTTTCGCAAGATTCAGGTGAACTTCTTGCTGTAATATGTGGAGTCTTCTGCAGTTTAGTTTTCTACAACATCAGCAGAGTCTTTTAAGATGATTTTTCACCAGAAGTTCCTCTCAGCAGCTGCTCTGGAGCTTTCAGTCGCGTTGCATCTTCTTTCAGGACGTCTCTTCCGTGTTAGCTTAAAAGTTGAGTTTATTCTTGACCTTGGAAACGGCAGTTGACAAAAACCAATCGCACCACAAGGTCTTCTCAGCAGATGTCCAGAGCTTTCGATCATGACGCAGAAACAAATGGACATTTTGATCAAGAGCTCCAAAACAGCCCCTAACTTGTGGTGAGATTCAGTCAGAATTGAGTCAAGAGTCTAAAGATTTACAGGGATTAAAGGGAGTTCCTCATTTGCAAATGCAAAATCTTGAATCTTGGATCAGGGGAATATGTTAACATAGACTATAGACTGTGTTTAATGTGTATTCTTTTCCTAGATCGAGGAGGAGATGCTGTCCCTGCAGAACGAGCGCTCAGAACGTATCCGCACCCTCCTGGAGCGGCAGGCCAGCGAGATCGAGTCCTTTGATTCGGAGAGTTTGCGTCTGGGCTTCAGCAACATGGCACTGACGGGCATCCCCAGCGAGGCCTACCCCATGCAGGGCTACTCCAACGCCCCGCCCTCCGGCTCGCGCTCCGGCAGCCACTGGAGCCACGGCATCCACCCGCAGAACGCCCCCCCGCAGCAGCACTCCCGCCGCAGCCACAACAGCAGCAGCAGCGGCGCCGGGGACCGCAGGAGCGAGTCCTCCTCTTCCTCCCACGGCCTGGGAATGGCCCTGGGGCTGGGGCGAGACGGCAGGGAGGTGCACCACTCTTCCCGCTCCTCCGCCTCCTCTTCCTCCTCCTCCTCCTCCTCTTCCTCCCACCACCAGCGCCACCACCTTCCCCAGCACTACCACCACCAGAGCACGCCGCAGCTCTACCGCGAGCGGGAGCGGGATCGGGATCGAGATAGGGAGCGGGAGAAGGAGAGGGAGCGGGAGTGGGCCGGAGTGCGAGGCTCCGGCGGCGACCTGGCCCACCCACACCCCCTGCCCTTCTCCCATCACCTGCCCTCACGCTCCTCCTCTCAGTCCCTGGCCATGCTACCTCCCCCGCCACCTGCCCCTCCCTCCATCTCCGGCCCATCCTCCTCTTCCTCCTCCTCCTCCTCCTCACAGGGGGGGATCTACGGGGGCGGCGGGCTGGGCGTGCGCGGCGCCCCCAGCCTGATGGCCCTGAGGAACAGCCCCCAGCCTCTGAGGAGGACGGCATCCGGCGGGGGGCCCGGAGGCGCCGGGGGCAGCGACGGCGTCCTGAGCCGAAGCACTTCAGTCACTTCACACATCTCTAACGGCTCCCACCTCTCCTACTCGTAGACGGCAGGAGGGCGAGTGCGGACAGGGTGGTAGCACGAAGGGTGGGAGCGATTTAGGAAGGTAGCTATCACAGGTTACATCTCAATACTCTCAGCTTGCCACCTTGCCTTGTGTCCTTTCTTGGACTGATCTCTCAGAATAGCTGAAATGCAGAGGATTTAGGGACATCACCCTTCCCTCTTAATGCCCAGAGAGACGAAGAGATCAGTCAACATCAGAGGCAAAGAGAGGACAAACTGACATTATTGAGCTGGTCCCTGCTTCTTTAGACTCAGGGTGGGTAGAGAGGTTTTCTCCCATTCTCACAGGTGTAAAAGAGGGAGGGAGGAATGTAACCACCTGTAATACCACTGGATTAAGGTGATATTAGATCAAAAAAAGAGGAGGTTTGTGTTTAATGTTTTTATCTTTGTTGCCGCCTGTATAAAAGTGAGACAGGAAGTGTGAAAGGTGGGCTATTTTTTGCCTTTTTTTTCCTCCCGGAGCTGCAGAGAGAGGGGACGGCAGCCATGTCTTCTTCTATGATGTTCTATGCTGGAATGGAGAAAGAGAGAGGACAGGGGGAGGAAAAAAGGAAAACAATGTGTTTTTTTTTCTTTTGCATTGTGTGTGTACTTGTATGTAGTCCGTAGTGTCCAGATATATCTAGCAAGCACTCGTAACTTCTGCTCCAGAGAGGAAAAAAGGGGAGAATCACAAAAGATGGGTTACTTTAGTCTCCAGCCTGCTGGGGGGCTGGAAAAACACTTTTTATTGATTTACAAGAGTTGATGTTTTGTTCATTTTTCTTTCTTTTTTTTTTCCCTTTTTGTATTAAGTGTATAAACAGAAAACACAAAAACAAGTTGCTTGGAACGTCACCAATGCCTTTAAGGGGTTCTTAAAGGGATGTCGTGCCATCAAAATTTTTATTTGATGACTGCAAGATGATTTAAAACTGAAAAACGCAGAATGTTTGTAAAGGCAAGAGACTCTGTTCTAAAAATGCAGCTGGGATGAGGAGACACATTTGTGTGGACATGTACAAATACAGAAGACAAGAAGAAAAAAAAAAAAAAAGCTTTCCGGCATCCATGACATATTGAGTATCTAAACAACATACTGTAGGTGTCTACGGGAGTCACTCCAATGCATGAGATAGATGTACAAAAAAGCATTTGTAAACATGACCAAACACATTTGAAATGTACCGTACCTGTCCGAGTTTCACTGGCATTTAAGGTCACTCGTCCCACATTTTTGATCTTTACTGTACATATTTATGGGAATATTAAAAACAAAAACAAGTCATTGGTTTTATAGAGTAACGAAGATAATGATAGTAATTTTGATATATTCAAATGAGTATTGAATTCAAGATTTAGAGCGACGACTCCAACTGCATTTTCTATAGGTGTCAATATTACCATAACTAATCCTGATGTAATTGTTGTTGTAATCATGTTCACATTTTTCTTGCGAGAAGAAAAGGGCCCACTTTTACTGTAAAAAAAACAGATGATGAAAAAAACTGTTGCATTGTCAGGTACGGTGTGTGTTCAAGGTATTAATGATTATTAATAAGGGATTATTATTAATAATTGTTAATGATTTATGTATGTGTGTCGAGCGGTAAAGTCTGGTTATATTGCCACTTTTTTTTTAAAGACAAAAACAATTTTAAAAGACACTCCTACAACAGCAACACCCCACGTGAACTCTGACCTCCTCCTCTGGACTCTCGTAGGAAAAAAAAAAACAATTTTACAATTGGGCACTGGAATGTAAATGCTGGTTTTCCTTTTTTTATTATTATTTATTTATTTTCAGTTTAGGTTTCCACACAGAACCTCTCAAAGGACGCATGGAGAGAAAAAAAAAAAAAAAAAAGAGATGAAGAGAGACGTGCACAATCCGAGCTGATAATCTGACTGCTGAAGGGTGCAGCATGCGACCAGCGCAACACGCTGGAAGTGTGAAGA
>JAPZEA010000014.1:13223508-13233977 GCA_029783685.1 Heniochus monoceros | reverse complement strand
GCAATGCATATTTTGCTAATGGACTTCAACTTTTTAATGAGTCAGCTAGTTTAGTGTAAGCAAACTGCTAAACCGCATGGAACTACCACACGGTCGCCGTAGGAATAAATGGGAAAGTGAATAATGCCTACGGTGTCATCAGATGGATAGGGCAGCATGCTGCACAAAAGGGCCTCCTATCTGATATTCTGCCCCTGCCACTGTGCTCAGCATTTATATAGTCCCCCCTGCTTTTGATCCCATGTACTGCCCTCTTTCAACATTGATATAAAGCTGTTTTCCACATTGTGCCTGGGCTGTCTTTGATACCCCCGCCATCTGCCCCCTTCATCTTTATTGTACATATGGCCAGATCTTCAGTGGAGCTAGAATACTATATTGCCACATATGTTGGACTTTGATAATGTGCTTTGTTTGTTATCTCAGTAAGCGCAGCCAAATGTGTACCCATGGGAGTTGCCGCTGTAAAGATCAATGCTAAACATTTGCTCACCAATTGATATTTTGTGTTTTTCAGAGAGGGGAAAGAGCAACGGATCTCGAGGACCAGATTGCCCACTGAACTTTTTGCCTCTAAGACAGATCACCAGGGACCATGCTGACCATCATAGCTGCTGGGTCTGTGTTCTTTCCAGGCCTTTTCCTGCTGTCCAAACAATGCCTGAAGACAATCCCAGCGCTGAGGTGGAGTGAAGGAGATGCAGTCATTGTATCTGCCAGGTGAGACCTTCTGAAAACATGGTGTTCTGTTTCTGTGTGGTATTGCATGTGAGCACATTGTGGATACAGACACATGTGGATACTCTACACTCACACTTCTTATAGGGGCACAACAGTGTACTGCCAAAAGTTCCATCCAAGTTGTTTTAGTCTTAGACTCACGCAGTTTTTTGCATGACATTGCATGGCCGGTTGTTTTTTCAGCTATATTGTTTCTGCATATAAGAGTAAGAGCACTACTTTCTTACCATGCATTAATTAGACAGTCTAAAAGGTTTCACCACATTGGCTAATGAGAAATACATTTGTTTACCTGCTGTTCTCTGCTCCCAGGTTGGTGTCGTCAGTTCAGGCAGTCATGGCTTCTTCAGCTGGCTACATCATTGCTTCTTCCTGCGAGGACATCATTGAGGACCAGTAAGTCAAAAAAACGCTCATCAGAACATTTTCCAGCCCGTTTGACCAGCCTGTCTTGTCTCTTAATCAATGTAGCATGTCAGCTGTCAGGATTTCGGATTTCTGAGGTTTTAATATGCACCATGCAAAGGCACTTAGGGATTTGGACTTCTCGCCATACATCAGCTACAAATGTAGCCCAAACATTTAATTGGATGTTGATGTCTTGACGTGTGATTTCAGGTGCTGTATGTAAGCAGTTTTTAGTTCAGCTATCCCTGAAGTTTTTTCTCCTTAAAACTGCCCCAAGCATATTATTACTTTTTTTTAGATGGTTGTAAATTCAGGTGAGACGGGAATCCATTGAGACTATTCTGGGTTGCAGAGGGGAAAAGCTGTTCTTTTTTGAGAGTAGGAACTGTACTGGTTTTTATAGATAAGTCAGATAAGACAGCTCTGTTTGACTGAATTCTTTGCTCATGCTCTTCTATTGACATCTGTTCTTTCCTTCCTGTTTTAAAAGTATCTTCTCTTACTCTCTACACAGGCATTGGCTGACTTGCACTTACATCATGTTTGCTGTTCCCTACTTCGTGTATGACATCTACGCAATGTTCATGTGCTACTGGTACAAGCTACAGGTCAAAGGGCACGAGGAGCCCTCAGCAGCACCCCAGCACATGAGCTCAGCGCTGACCAGCTACTTGCGTCGAGAGTTCCTCATGGTGCTGCACCACGTTGTCATGGTCACCGTCTGCTTCCCCGTCTCTGTGGTAACTGTCACACATTGGTCTTTCTGTTGGGCTGAGATTTGAGTGAGACAAGGGGAAAATATAGCGCTGAATTATCTATATGCAAGTACCCACTCGAAGGTTCGTTTTTACCATGTTTTAAAAGGACTGTGGTCATGGGGAAGCTACCAATTTCTTTTCTATTTTTATCCAAAGTGAGACTAACGAAATAGATACCTTTATGTCTGTGTGTGCAGAATGAAGATATGTTGAGCGATGTGTTAAGACATCTCCTTAGAAACTGGGAAATTAACTTGAACACTGAGTTTTTAATACTTTATACATATTAGCCTGGTACTTACCATTTGTTGTAAATATTTTATTAGCACACATAAAGTCTTAAAAGGTGCATTTTAGTCAGAATTACTTTTTCCAAAGTGATTGCATTATCAGGACTGCAGCTAAACCAGTGAGTCTTTTGCATTGTTTGCTTAAAAAATAACTGAAACAATTTGTTGATCAGCAGAAAATCAATTGGCACCTATTTTGATAAGCGATGAATTGCATAGGTATTTATCGCTGTGGCGGTGCACCGTAGATGTGTGCATGTAAACACGGGTTCCAAGCGTGATATAACCTTGTTATGCTTAAACTAATTAAAACAATCCAGTTTAACCAGAGACATTTTAACAGTATACTTCCTTATTTTTGAGACAAGTTATGACTTGATCGCAGGCATTTTTGAAAGAAGCTAAGTTATGCAAACCCCCATGCATTCAGACTGCTGGTGGAGACGTGAAAAAGCCATGCACAAGTTTGTCTGACTCTTGAGAGAGTAGAAATTAGGTCTTCAAAACATTTCACTTGTTGGCTCCAGAAGATGGATTCCCAAAGGTATAATTGCATTCTAGACAAATAACCAACCTCTTTTTCTCTCTCTAGTTTTGGCGACAAGGAAAGGGAGATTATTTCCAGGGTATAATGTTCATGGCTGAGCTCAGCACTCCGTCTGTCTGCTTAGGAAAAATACTCATCCAGGTAAGCGTCTCGGTGCAGCCTCGGAAAAGATTGGAGTGTGTTTGTTGCATGTGCATGTGTCACACTAAAGTTCCTCTGCGCTCTCCACTTCTCTCTTCTCCTTTTCACTCAATGGACAATGTATTTCCGGTCATTCCCGGCATGCAGCTTGCTCATGCCCGTCGGCTCCTGTTGACTGTGTCTCACACGAACCACACTGTCAGAAACATCAGTCATTAATTGGTAACGCAGTTTGCTTGGATACACATTGTAGGAGCTGCACTCCCACCCCACCCTCCGTGGTTTTGTTTCCAGTTTGTGTTGATGTGTGTACACTGTCAGTGTCCGGGTGAATGTTGCCCCTCCGTTGCTTACTGCTTGTCCCCCATCTGGGACTCCTACAGCTGTTAGCCTCTGAATATAGCCCCTAGTATGTAGACTGGATATTCAGCAGATACAATATCAGCTTGTCCTTCTACCCTCTGCCACTCAACACCCTGCCCCTCCCGTCCATGACAACAGTGCATGTGATAAACAACAGTGGGGTTAAAAGCTGTGACCTCGTAGAGCCGCCCTCTTATACCTGTAGAGTGTCTGTTTGCACCCGGGTGAGAATAGTCACACGGCGGCTATCCGGCTGTTTACACCCGTAATCAGGTGATGTAGCATAAAGAGTGACAAAGTTCACATAGGGACGTGGTCATGGTGGATGAAGGGGTCGAACACAGGACTTTGATCCAGGAGATTGGGGTTCCAACACCCCTGTGAAACCAAAACTCAGTGCTGACTTTTTTAGATGTAGATGACTCATTATTTTCATTTTCATCTTCTTCTTGTTTTCAGTTGCTGTTTGGTTAGGTTTTGGCAACAGAACTACTTGGTTAGTTTTAGGAAACAATCATAGTATGGGTGCAAATGGCATTGTTGGCTACAGATACTTGGGTGCCAGTGGCATCTGCCTAGGAAAAAAAACAATGAATAACAAGAAACAAAAGAGTATTTATTGATGGGCTGCAATGTAATTCTAGGATTTGCGACTAGTAAATGGACAAGTGGAAAAAGCTTTTTTTAGTTAAATGTGTGTAAGCTTGTCCTCAGCGTTATCTCAGTGCCGCAGCTGCACATGGCATCCTGCGCTCTCCCGTCGCCACTCGATCAGTCCGTGCAGATACTCTTAACACGTATAACAATGCTAGTATTAACAATATAACAATGGCAAATAAGATTAACCGCTTTCACCAAACTGTACTGCTTGCTTTTCTTTCTCCCTCTCTCTCTCTCTCTCTCTCTTTTTTCCGCTCTCAGTACAAACAGCAACACACTCTCCTGCACAAAGTGAATGGGGCTCTTATGCTGATCACTTTTTTCATCTGTCGAGTCCTCCTCTTCCCTTACCTCTACTACGTTTATGGAAGGTATGTCTGTCTTTCCATCTCTGTTTTCTCATGTTCTTACCGTCTTGCTGAGCTTGGGTCGCTAACTCGCACGCCTCATGATGTCTTATCTCATGGATTATGGAGCCGAGACTCAGAACACGCGCTCACAAATCCTTTATGTCTCCCTCCGTTTTCGCTCCAGGTACGCGTCCATTCCCTTCCACATGGTTCCCCTGTCAGTGCCCTGGCACTGTAACCTCGGCGCCGCTCTGCTCATGGCCCCCCAGCTCTATTGGTTCTCCCTAATTTGCCGGGGCGCCCTGCGACTATTCATGGGTTCCTCGCGCTCTCAGAGACCACATGCGAGCACAGCCGCAGCCAAGGAGCGGCAGACGGATGGCAACGCACTGCCCCAGCCTTCCAACGGCTACAGCGCGCGCTCCACAGAGCCCGAGCTGGCCACTCACTGAGAAGAGTGGATGGGGAGGGTGGGGAGGGAACAGGAAGGAGAATGTACCAATGAGTATGTAAAGGAAAAAAAAAAAAAAAAGCTTATGAGGGGAAAAGTGAGACTTGAAACAAGTAGCAATATGAAGAAAGCTACAGACGATGGCCTCAAATAGTGCTGAAGTGTTTGTGTCCAGCAGCCGAACTCTTAACAGCTAATTGTTTGGTTGTTGGCCTTCAAGCACTTCAGCTGCTCAGTTTGTAGGAAACAAGAGTGTTAGTGACTCAGTATATAAAGATGTCATCAGGCACCGTGACAGATAGGAACATGCACTGACCTGAGAGGAATTTGCCTGGATGTATAGCAAGCATAGGTGGCTATTTCCCTCATGTAGATCAAATTCAGTCCTCTCTGCCTCACGGTATAGGAAGAGCAGGAAAATAGGAATGTATTATATTGTATGTTAGTACATTTGCTGTAGATGGAAGGCCTGATTCAGTTTAGTAATGAAGAAGACCTTCAAAAAAGAAAAAAAATCCCGGCTAAGCAGTATTTTGACTTGTTAGTGTTTATTATCTGTATCCTCTATGTAGTCACTGTCACTCTAACAAAATGTAACCAACCTGCAGACTGACTCACCTTTAGAAGGGAGAGAATCTCATAAGACTGTATTCTGCTGCCTTATCCCGTTTCCCCCATTCTTTGCAGTTTCTTTACATTTTTATTTATTTGTATCCTCAGAGGAGAAAGCAGAGGCTCCCTCAGACAGAAAAATGTGACGGGTGTACATAGCAGATGTAAAATTGTCCTTATTTCCATGTCAGTATTAGGCCAATCTTGATTTTTCTTCTTTTGTTTTAGGTTTTGTCTAATTTCTGCACCTCGTTTTCGAACAATTTCGGCGTTAATACAAAACATTTCACTGTTTTACAGCTTAGTGTACGCAGACTCCCCCCCCCGAAAGGTTACGGCAGCGCTTCTCGTTTCAGTGTAGATATGACCTCATTCCATTTACTGGTATCACAACACAAGTGTTTTTTGCATTCAAGGAAGTGATGCACAGTAGCAGTCGCTTTTAAAATGAATTTTTATGTGTTTTTATTTTTTTAAGCTTGGTGCTGATGTGAATCTCAATATATCCATTTGATTGGCTGGAATATTTCACTAAGGGATCCATGAGATTTGAGTATTTATAGCTTTGTTAGGGGACTGCTAATGTTGCAGTTTGAAGGGAAACAAAAGTGAAAAATAATCTTGGAGGGAAGCATTCCCTTGTGGTTGACATGCAGCACATTTGTCCATGGCAACTTCTTTTAGTGATTATTTTTTTAACCATTATCAAGCCCATGAATTCCTTTTAAATTGTATGATTTGCTTCGATTCATCAAGCCACTGGTTCCATAAACCTATGAACAAACCGGCTAGTTTTATCATATTTAAAGCAGCTTTGCTGTCCAGGAAAAAGGTCTTTAAAAAAATGAAAAATAAAACAAAGCTCAGAAACCATTAACACAGGGCAGCGTGTGCCAAAACATCTGGACAACTGTGGGCATGTTGAACACAATATCCATTCCCCTTTTCCATGAGTTCATAAGGTACTGCTTCTTGACAATACTAAAACATTTCAACTGATGTACTGTATATTCCACAAAATGCTCGTTATTTATTTGTAAGTATTTATTTATTTATTTATTTGGTTTGTGGTTTTGAATGCATATTTATGCATACATATACTATATGCTTCTGAGCCTTATGTGAAGGCTGTATTGTTACTCAATCTTAGCTAAAATATACTTCTCTGTCCTGAGCCTGCCTCGAGTCTTTTTTTCCCTCAAGATTTGTGAATGTTGAACAGAAGAATTTATCAAATGCCTTTTAAAAAATCATTAACGAATGTGGACATCGCTGCTCCAACATAGGGTGAAAGTGAGCCATTAGAGGGTACCAGAATCCAAGAATTTCTATAATGATTTTAACACTTCAACTGTCAGACTGTAAGCATTGACCTAAGCCTAGATGTGAGCCTTCTTCAGTATGAAAAGACTTACAAGAGGCTTTTTTATGAAGGGAATATCACACATTGTGAGGAAAACTGGTAGAAAATTACATCCTAACACCACGTCAGCACGCTGCTATTAGATGAATTCATATTGTCTCAGTGCAGTTTTGTCTTAAACCAGACCGTGTCTAGTATAATAGATATCCCTTTAATATCTCATCAGTGTGGAAAAAGTATTCAGATCCTTTATTCAAGTAAAAGTACTAATATGTCACTACAAGTCCTGCATTCAAATCCTTACTAATGTCAGAGTATTACTGCTGCATGAATGTGTGTGTTGTTTTACTGCTGTAGATGTTTAGTGATGTTAATTTCAGCTACTTTATATACCATTTGGTAGTTTAACCTACAGCAATGCATCATATTAAATAAGATCATCATACGTTTGTAGCGTTGCTGTCCTGTGAGAACCACAAATCTTTAAAAAGTCTGTTTTTCATGAGCTCAGAAAAACAGCCCGTTTTCAGCTTTGTGACGATGCATTTTCCAGCTAATCCAATGAGGGTTTTTAAATAGTTCATTTAGCTTTTTAAGTAGGTAAAGGAACACTTAATCCTTCAGTTTATCAGAAACATTCAAAATCACCAAATTTGGAGATACATGGATTACACTGGACAGGAAGATGAAAAACTAATCTGAAAAGCAACTAGTAACTAAAGCTGTCAGAGAAATGTTAGTGGAGTAAAGAGTACTACATTTGCCTCTGAAATGTAGAGGAGTATAAGTATAAAGTTGCATAAAATGGCAATAAAAGTACAAGTACATTGAATATAAACTTAAGTACATGTACTTGGTTGCATTCCACCACTGGCAGTAGGCCATTGTTGGCAATGTACATTAATGAGCAGGACTGTACAATATTGCTTTTTTTAATACAACTTTTGCATTAACGTGATGATGTACCGTAACGTGCCTGATATTTGGTTGACTGCTGTAGCCAAAAATGCATCCCGAGCTTGTAATTTTACACACAATCGTATGCTGTTACAGAGGAATTTTATCCAAATCATCCACCCTTAGTGCACACTGATTACAGATCAGTTAACATTCTCCAGGGTTTAAATGTTTATTGCCAATATACAAAACACAAATAGAAAACATACAAAACTCGTTACATTAAAAAAATTCAAGTTTTGAGAAAGCCTCTGAAAGCTCATGGCCTCGTTTGCCTCTGGGCAAGTCCTCATCTCTTACTGCTTCAGTATCTCCTCTGTCTCGGGGAGAAGATGGTGTTGGGGTTGCTGTCTCGTTCCATCTCCTTCTCCCGCTCCTTCTGGCTGTTTGGAGACAGAGCCTCCTCCAGCTTCTTGTCGGTCCGGAAGAGATCTCGACCCGTGCGCATGATGTGCTCCTCGATTTTGCGGTGCCGCTTCATGTCTGACAGTACTTTGTCCAGCCGAGCTTCCCTTTTCACAGAGGAGCGAGCCGAGGATCCTGGGAGGGAAGGAGAAAACGTCAACCGGATTTCCATAAAACCACCAAACCATCACTTTTCCTGTGCTTTCAGAATGTAATGAGTTATCACTGCCTCTCACACCTGGTGTTCTGCGTCTGTTGATGAAGGCATTTTTCGGAGTGGCTTGCATTTGCTCTTCATCAAAGTCAAACTCAGTTGGAGTTGGAGGCCTAGGGGGGAAAAAAGGAAGTTACTGTACAGTACCTGTGCACAAACTAAAATCCTTAAGAGATGAAATGATGAAAAGAGTGATACTGACTTGCGTTCTCTCTCCTCCCTCTCCCTTTCCCTCGCCGCCTCTTCCTCGTCGTCTCTTTCAGGAGAGGGGGTACGTTCGGGTGTAGGGGGCCTCCTAGGAAGGGGCACAAAGTCCAATTCCAGCATCTCCCCCTTAGCGAGGAGCTCGTAGAGTCTTTTGATCTCAGCAGGAGGGGGCATCCAGTTTTTGGGGTCCTCCATTTCCTCGTCGCTGTACGCAAGCTCCCATTCGCCGTCCACTTCCACAGCCTGCTTTCCCTCTTCGCCGTCCACCCCGGTGTCTGCCTGAGGTTCATCCTTGTGTGCCTCTCCTTCCGCTGCATCTGTGTCTCCGTCTGAGAAGGTGGCAAAAATGTGCAGAAAGGCAGTTTAACAAAAAGCTGTTGAGTGATAGGAAAATCCATGCTGGGAATAACAGTACAACCTGATTTTATTATGCATCAGACAGAATTATAGCACTTCAGTAACACATAATATGTAGATTACTATTTATACGCACCTGAGATAAGTAATACTGTGACGCTGTGTGTAAAACTATACAGTACTACATATATTACATATCAACTGCTGGCTAAAACTCACTGGAAACATGATTCAAATCTACTGGTGAAGGAAAAGTCATAAGATTAGAGAGTTATTAAACATCTTTTGAACACACTTAGATGCTGTCTGTCCTTTAAACAAGAAACTGGAAAGATTTCACTGAAGAATGTTTCATAGGCTTTTAATTCTAGGAAGAGCTCCATCACGTACAGAGTATTTACTTTCCATCAAAACATTTTTTGTTCATTTTGATCGTGCCTGTGCTTCCTTGTGTTTACTTCAATGATTTTTTTTTCAGGAGGAAAAACTTCTTAAACTGACACATACTGATGAATTAAACATATTTAGTGTTTGCATGATTGATATCTCTTCACTTACACCTTATATATATTTACATAGTGTATAATGTTATATATACATACATAAAAGTACTTGTGCATTATTTGTATGCATCAGTTATACCCCGTTTTCTTGCATTTTCTGCTCTTTACACTTCACACTTATACCAAACATGCATAATTTTAACTTATGCAGTTATAGTTTTCCTACCATTTACTGTTAATTACTTTGTATTATTCCCTACATTACTCATACTGTTCTTGGTCACATTAGATATTAATCAGTACATGTGTACTTCTTCCTTAATGGTAACACTTGTTGCTTACTTCTGCGAGCTTTCAACATGTGTAGCTGCAGATGTTTCTGTCTGTGCATGTTTCTCAGAGGAGTTACCCTTCTCATCCTTGGCTGCAGTATCCTCCTCCGTGGCAGAGGTCATCTCCGTGTCTTGCTGCTCCGTGTTGCCCTCTTCCTCGGTGGCTGCTGCAGGTTTTTCTGCGTCCTTCACACCCAGAGCCTCTATGCCCTCTCTCAGCGAAGAGTCTGTGGCCTCAGCCTGCATCCTTCCTACTGCTGCTGGTCAACTTTATAGCCACGGATCTGCTAAACAGAAGCATTGTGGGAAAAGACATTATAGTGCGACTGGAAGTAACCACAAGTGTGCAAGTAAGAGGTCTTTGAAAGTGCTAGCTAGCGGAGAATAAAATCAAGCCTGTAACAGGTAGCAGGATGATAAAAGTTAACTTTGTGGCTTCGTTGACTGCTTAACATTCTGTAAATTAAACCCGATCTGCCCATATTTGACTTAACTAAGTTAGCTAGCTAACGTCAGGCCTAACCGTTAGCTAATTCTATACAGCAAGATGCAATTAGGTAACATACCTTCAATTGTCATTACCGAACGTCCGGTTTATCGTCGATCACTGGTGTTGTAGCTAAATGTTGTGAATAAAATCACAAAAGCTCTCCATGAGACTAGCTAGGGATAATGAACGGTTATGTGGAGACGTAAACATAGCGCCATTTTGGATTAGAGGAACTGAGTGACGGTCTGTTTGGTTCCGCTGGACTGCGCATTTCCACTGATCAAACATCACATGGATGGTCCGTCCGCGGCGCGGTGAGC
>JAPZEA010000014.1:13168781-13179455 GCA_029783685.1 Heniochus monoceros | reverse complement strand
GTCTAACGTCACACGTGTGCTTCCTCCATATTTACAACTGCTAAAGACAAAACTGCTCAGTTCATATAGAAAATGAGCTTCATCATTTTGTTTTCTAACATTCAGACAACACATGAAACAAATCGGACTTTCTTCTTCTCGACTGACAAACTGGTTTCAGACCAGTTTCAGTAAGACACCAGTTCTCAGCTTAGCACATAAAGGTTTTTACTTTTTAGATAAAAAATTATAAACAACATAATTCTCATTTTTTCATTCAGATGGCTGATCGCTGACTCTGAGCAAACAAATGTTCATCTTTTCATTATTAAAAACATCAAACGTGGACTTGTAGAACAAAGCAGAGACATCTTCTGGTCAACAGCCCATAATAAGAAGTCTCTCCCCTCTCAGTTGTGCTCTTCACAGGCGAGCGATACAAACCTCAACCCACTGCAGCCGACTCTGATCCTCATGTGTGCACACAGAACGATTCACAGAGTTTACCTGAAAAGTCGCATCCTTCAGGTTTTTATTTATAATGTACAAAGTTACTGTTCAAACAAACGAAAGTGTGCTCAGAGTGAAATACTTCCACGCTGCTGCATCGAGCACACACAGCCGCCATGTTTCTGCTGGAGATGCCTTACCGCTGATTTACCACCGCGTGGCGCTAAAACCACAGGTGAATGATTATTGATCAGGATCAATCCAGGTGACGACGTCATGAAGCTGCTGAGAGAGCAGAGCTGCTAAAGGAGGCGAACAGATTTCACTTCCTGTTCTCGTCTGTAGTTGAACGTGATTCCACATGTTCTTTCAGATGACGTCTGATGTCGTCAGTGTTCATGTTCAATAAAGAAAATAATAATAATAAAAAAGAAAATATAGACTCAGAAGGTGCATCCAAACCTTGACTGGTACTGTTTATCCTGTTGAACTGATCGATTGACTAATTGGTTGACTAAGGTATTGATTCATGTGTTCACAGCTTGCGTGTTGCGGTATAATGGATTCTCTCTGGTCTACGTCCTGCTGCTGCTGCTGCTGCCGCTGCTGCCTGAACCCTCCACCTCCTCCACCTCAGGTACTAATGCTGATCAGTACTCATCAATATTCAGTGACTTCCATTGACAACAGATGTCTGAATGAATGATTAGAGTTTTAACACAGACTCTCTGAAGCTGTTCTGTTTGAAGGTGTCTCTCTGCTGGTGTCCATGAAAGCTACGTTAGCTAGCAGGCTAAATAGCATAGAATCAGAGTCGTCCAATCACAGTTCAGAGCTGCAGTTTCTGACAAACAAAACTTAGAAAACTGATAAATAATGAACAGAAGACACCAAGACAGTGATATTTCAAAATAAGAGCATGACCTGTGATGCGATTGGCTGCCATCATCAGTCTGCTGTTGTACTCATCAGTAATTTATTTCCTCTGATGACAGATTTTAAGAGCAGTGTTAATAGTGAACTTGAGTAAACATGGAGCAGCACTGAATGATCACAGTGTTTTGTCTCGCAGTTCACTTCAGTCCACATCCCGGATCCATCTGTAACAGCAGGTCTGAGAACTCGGTTCATTTTAAAGTAACCAGGTGAACTTCCTCCAGTCAGATGTTTTCTTAAACGTCATGTAAACCAGGAACCTGGTTTCAGGTGGATTTCACCAGGAGCACTCCTCTGGTTTACAGGTGATTTCCTCTTTCCAGGTGATCGTTTGCAGAATAAAGACTGCAGACAGACGGAGGAAGAGCTGAGTGGCTGCAGAGATCATTAGAGAGTGACGCGGCTGAAAGAAACACCAGTAATCTGGTCTCTGAGTAATCTGGACTCTTTGAGTAATCTGGACTCTTTGAGTAATCTGGACTCTCTGAGTTATCTGGTCTCAGTGTTTGTTTCCACCTGGTTTCTGTACAATGATGTAAATAAAAATATCCATTAATTCTTTCATCTTGATCAACTGAAGCTGACTACATGTTTTAATGATGACATCATCATAATAACATGTTATTTAGTGATGATGTCATGCACAGTGATGTCCTTAACACCAGGAAATAGACCAGACCCAACCTGTGTGTGTGTGTGTGTGTGCGTGTGCATGTGCGTGTGCGTGTGTGCGTGTTTGTGTGTGTGTTTGTGTGCGGAGGGATAATCTCTCTGCTGCCTGAGGCTCTCTCTCTCTCTCTCTCACACACACAGCAGATCTCAGGTGATGACAGGATGTGAGTTGTTTCCTGAAGGATCTTCCTGAGGAAACACAGAGAATGGTGTGTGTGTGTGTGTGTGTGTGTGTGTGTGTGTGTGTGTGTCTGTTTGTACAGGAAATGTGACATCACTTCCTGTGTTGTAGTTTTTCTAAATGTGTAGGGAATGAAATTACTGAGGTTACACCAGTTTGTATGAATATATATACATAAATATGTGTGTGTGTGTGTGTGTGTGTGTGTGTGTGTGTGTGTGTGTGTGTGTGCGCGCACATGTGTGTGTGTGGAGTGATAATCTCTCTGCTGCCTGAGGCTCTCTCTCTCTCTCTCTCTCTCTCTCTCTCTCTCTCTCTCTCTCTCACACACACACACAGCAGATCTCAGGTGATGACAGGATGTAAGTTGTTTCCTGAAGGATCTTTCTGAGGAAACACAGAGAATGGTGTGTGTGCTTTGAGGAGATAATAATGATTGTTCCTATGAATAATACATAATCCCTCAAAGCACACACACACACACACACACACACACACACACACACAAATATATCAATACATTCACACAAGCATGCCAGCAAACATACGTGCAGATACACTTTCATCAGATCATTAATTCATCCCTCTACACACACACACACACACACACACACACACACACACACACACACACTAGGCAGCTGTTAGGCTTGAGAGCGAGTGTCTGTTGATATAATGTGTGCAGTCAGTCGCCTCGCAGTCCTGGCAGAGGTGGCCGTGAGCTGGAGCAGCCGGAGCGCCATCACCAGCACCATCACCAGCAGCACACGTACAGCCTGGGAGGCCTGGTGGCTCGCAGCTCGCGGGGAAGCAGAAGCTCACAGCGAGATCATGATTGATCGCGCTCGCGCTGCCAGTTGGAATCTCTCTCATCTCCTCTTTTCATCACCATCTCGTTGCCGAGACGTGTGGCAGTGCACACTCGAAATAACAAGGTACAGATTTCCCCTCGCACTTCACAGATTTTTATGCGCTAAAACCTCGTTTACATACATGACTCTCAGCCTTGGAGCACATGGCAGAGCAACTTTGCATAATTCCTTTAAGCTACAAGATAATGGCCCAACATGTCCACAGCAGCTACATACAGCAGCCCTGTGGCTGTTGGTTATGCAACCACATGCAGAATGCAATATATCCTGCATGGCCCTCCTTGTACATACATTTGTAAGGTTACATATGTTTCCAGCTTTGAGAGGGAGGAATGGAGCTGCCAGAAGCCGGCAGTCAGGAATATCTCTGTGCAACATGCGACCTCCCCTCCTCCTCTTTCAGCTCCTTCACTTTAAATTAGAGTCACATCACAGCATGGATGCACTCTCCCTCAATCCCCCACCTCTATCTTCTCATCTCCACCTTAATAATCCACCTCTTCTCTTCACCCCCCCTCTTTATCTCTGTCATTATCACTCCGTCAGTCTTTCTCAGACACTATTATTCCACCTGTAGGTATGCGAGGATCTCTTTCTCCCTATCTCGCAACTGGTTTCCGTCTTCTTCTCTTGTGTCCTACATACAATGGGCCCCTGCGGCGGGCTCCGTTCACCTTTAAATAACAAGCTGCTGGCTGACAGGCAGATGGTATAGTACAGTGCCGCACACTGTAGCTACTCATTAGAGCTTGACAGTCAGCACATCATTTATAGCAAACCATAGTGACGGGAGCACTTGTCAATTAGAGCCAAGTTATTTTCAGGCAGCCAGGGATGAGTTAACTTCAGAGTGTGTGAGAGACAGTGTGTGTGTCTCATGTGTCAGTGTGTGTTGGAAGGTGTAAAAGAAAAGTGATGGATCAGGTAAAAAGATTAAAAAAAAAAACAGGCTGCCACATGTTGCACCTGCTTGCCGTGTGAGAATAGTGCAGGATAAATGTGTTTGTCTCTCAGTCTGGGCTTTGCTGCATTAGTTTTTATTTCTCTAATGCAGTTAAGAAAGAAAAAACACACACATAGATCCAAAGAGACAAGAAAAGTGAAGATATGGTGAGAGGGAAGGAAAGAGAAGATTTTTAAATGAGGAGGTGTGAAATATAAAGGTGCATGTCATGCAGAGAAATGAGGGAGGGATACATATAAATGACAAAATTAACATTACAACCTGGCTGCATTTCAGAATAAAAGACTAAAAATGTTGACTTACCTCACTGATAGTGCAAGTGTGAAACTCCTCATAAAAAAAGAGGGGATTCCAGCGCGGAGAGGAGAGGGAGACTAACTAACAGGTGGCGAAGAGAGGAGCAAAAACTAGAGAGAGAGAGAGGGAGAGAGAGGGAGAGAGGGACAGAGTGAGCTCTACGCATATCATTAAAAATTAAATGCACCAATAGTTCAAGTTGAGATGAAAATGAGGAGCAGAGGGGAAGAGAGAGGAGAGCGGCATGCTGGAGGAGGAGGAGGAGGAGGAGGAGGAGGGAGGGAGTCAAGAGGAAGAGAGAGGGAGGCAGCGGGGAGTTATTCCTTGACATTCTGTTGTGCATGTGACTGTTTCGCCTCACTCCCCCCACCATCCCCCTACACACACACACACACACACACACACTTGTTTTTGTCACTTGGGAGGACGCTGCATTGACTTGCGTTCATTCCTTGAAGACTTAACCTGAACCACAACGGACAAAGCTGATGATACTCCGTGTTTTTCTTCATGTCAGCAAATCCCAACCAACAATGGATTTACCCTTCTGACAAGCGCGGCCTGATACGGCAAAATAAAATTGAACATTTACAAAAATATTTACACAAATGGCATCAGTTCAGGTAATTCAATCGCACAGTGTGCTGCTGGAGGTCTCTCAATCAAAACAATAACAACAGACGGAGCTTGATGACATCATGAAATAGCGTGGAATCATGGGAGCTGTTGTCCTCTTTCTTAAGCGACCACCATTGCTGCTGAAAATAAATATCACGCACCATCACGACCGAGAAATACAAACAGCAGGCTAGCTCGTTCGTCAACTTCCTTCATCGCCCTCTGATGTATCAGCTGGTCTTTCCCTAGAAGTTATAGCAACTAGAGGGGGTAAAGGGGATATGACGCCATTGACAGCCAACCAAATGAAACACACTGTTACCTGGAATAAAATTTCTGTGGGTTTGAACATTGTGTACACAACTCAACAAATTATATAACACAAGTCTGCTTGGTTTAAGAGAGTTTAATGTGTAAATGTTAAATATTATCCCTTTAAAAGGAGTTACACACTGGTTGTTTGTACTTGCCTTCATTTGCTCGTGAACAGCAGTGCCTCGGTCATTTTAATTAACCTAATTTGAGTAATCGAATTAATAATTCATTATAAATTATTACATTCACTGCTAGCTCGAAGAGGCTAGAACTCTATATTTGACAGCCAGGGAGAGTGACTGCACCCAGCGTCCTGAGGACGTCACAATGAAACTGCCAGTTTTGGTACCATCATGAACAGAGAACAAGCACAAAAAAAAGAGACCACTGCTCTCTGGCTGTATCAGGCAACCAGCGCTACAGCTGGAGAAGGTGCAAAAAGGTTCTGAGTGGATGAATAACCTGTTGTTCATCAAGAAATAGTCCCAGCCCATCACCCCCTTAAAAGCCCAGTATCCCTACAAATCAATATCATATTGGACCAACCTGCAATCATAATTTACAGCCAATGCAGGAAGCAGTGTGCCACCTGTAAGTCCCATTTTTATTTTTTGTTTTAACGTAGAGATTTAACAACTTGTTAATGAGTCAGTATTTTTCAGTTGTGGACAGAGCTAGGCTAGCTGTCTCATGCTTCAGGGCTTTTATGAGAAGCTAAGCTAATCACCTCCCAGCTCTAGAGCCATACTTCATGCATGAGAGCGGTACCAACCATCTCATGTCACTCTTATAAAGACAGGGAATAAGCACATTTCCCAAAATGTCGAAATAATCCTTAGCCATGCTACAAGTTTAAGGTTAACCATAATAATTCATTGGTTTACCTTGTGCAGACCTGTTTTGTGTCCCCAAATGAGAGATGAGTCTGAGTTTGTGTTAATTTCAAGGGTAAAAAAAAAAAAAAAAGACATCTCATTAAATCTCTCCATTTTTCTGTCTATGTTAATTCCAAACTAATACACTGTGTCTAAATCTCTCTCTCTCTCTCTCTCTCTCACTCACAGTCTCTTCAGTCTCAGTTCCTCCATATAATTAAGCTAATGGTTCTTTAGTCAGTGATAGACAAGGGGAAACATGCTATTTCCCCCTTGTGTCTATTGAAGGGACAAAATTGGTGTTCTCTCTGTGTCTCTCTCTCTTTTTATCTGGCTTGTCCCTCTCGTATTTTTTTATTTTATTTTTTTTGCCTCTTTCTTTCACTGTCATGTCCCTACTCTCTGAAACTCTCCGTCTATCAAAAAGAGGAGCTAGGAGAAGCTGTCACACAGCACAGGCTGTTGAATAGACTTACTGGTGCTTTTTTTGTGTGTCTTATCTTCAAAAATTGCCTGATGTCTTTGTTCCATGGTGTTCTTCATGTCTCTCTTCTTTGTTATCTCATGTCCCCTCTCCAGTTCTCCCTCTCTCTAGTTCTGTAACACACACACACACACACACACACACACACACACACACACACACACACACACCCTCTTGCACTGTATGTTCTGTTTCCATTAAATTGATGCCATGGCACAGACATGCATGGATGCATTAACACAGCAATATAACGAGTTCAAGCCTCCAGAGAAGAATGACTCCCACTCCTTCATGCAAACAGCTCATGCAACAC
Organism: Heniochus monoceros; assembly: GCA_029783685.1. NCBI lineage: Eukaryota > Metazoa > Chordata > Actinopteri > Chaetodontiformes > Chaetodontidae > Heniochus > Heniochus monoceros. Next base: position 13,172,499 of record JAPZEA010000014.1, on the reverse strand, counting down.
ACATTTACCCAATCACACATCCACACACACACACACACACACACACACACACACACATACACACAATGCGATTTAAAGCCACCACTACGCCAACTCTGTCAAAAGACCCTTCAATCCCTTTTTCACCATTTTGGGCTTGATTCCACTTCCCTCCCTCTTCCCTGCTCCTCCTCGTCATATCTCTACTCTCCTGCCTTCTGTTTATGAGAACTGAAAATCTCCTCATTATAAATGCATAGTCGTTACGTGCTCTCTCCACACCAATTATGTTGGGGATGGGTGCTAGTGCTTCAGTGAAAACAGCTGACCGCAACAGAGTCCACAATGGCTCTGACAAGAACAAATGACATCAGCGAGCCAGTTGGCCTGGTTACAGACAGATAACAAACACTGACAGGATAAAATGGGAGGCACTTATATTGAACAACTAGACAATTTATGCATTCTGTTAAAACAATAAATATATGGTGATATGGTGTATTGTTATATTATTTTTCTTTTATGATTCTAACCAATTTCATACATACAACTGCATTTCTTTGGAACAATGTTCTTAAACCAATGAACAGGTTTAGAAATACAAACATACGAGACATAAAAAAGACAACATGCATGCTGAAGATGCACAAATCACACAGAACAACATGCATTTGTCCTGCCTAGTAAAAACATTACAATACCAGAGGACTTTTTTTTTTTTTTGACAAACCGAGCGACTTATAGGCGCAACAATGCCTCTGGTAAAGCAGGTGGTGGTAGTATGTAATCTCAGGAGCAATGGTTGCAATCTGCCATGAAACAGAAACAGAAGAAGCAACTATGCATGGTTGATAACTATGGAGGAGCCTGCCAGGAGGAAAAAGGAGGAGGAAGTCCGACATTAGGAATTATTGGGTGATATTAGACTCCTGAATTTTGTGTTTTCCTTTATATAAAGACATTTCCACAATAAATTGATGCAGATATTGGGGCATAAAAATTCACAAGAATACATGAAATGAAGTGTTTGATGTTCAAAATTTCCCCCGCTTATATGTTTCAGCCTGAATGTTGAAATGAAACCTACACCCACTATTTGGTGTAGCTATGCAAAGCTGTATGAAACAACAAACCACCAATGAGCAATAGCCTACTGTCAATAAGATGCACTACCAAGCGTCCCGTTGGCTGATGTTCACTGACACCTGCCACTCACCTTGAGTTGAAAACCTTCTCCAGCGCACACAAACAAACACACACACACAAAGACAAGCATAGCATTTTGTCATGCAGTCCGTGCAGTGTGCCGTCATGTGGTTACCTACATCAAATGCTGCCTTGTGTGTATATTTGTGTGAGAAAGCCGTGTGTTGTTCTTTCCCTCTCCAATTACTTGCTCCAGCCGTCAGAAAATAATGGCAGTCTAATCAAGGCGAAGCCTGGTGGGTTTACACGCTGGTGCTCCAACTTCCTCCCTGCCTGCAGTCCACTAACAGGACAGGAATGATGGCTCCCATATGGCCCAGACACACGGAGAAAGACAGAGTGGGTTTTCTTGGATGTGCAAGAAATTGTTTGCACACGACCTGCCAGCAGTTCAACTTTCTGCTTAGTCATCAAGCTTCTTAGCGCAGTGTACTGAGACCTCCATCTTCCTTCATCATTTCGAACCATCACAGTTAAAAAGAAAATGAAGAGAAACTCCTCCCTCGGGCGTTTTTCAAATGTATCAGTCTGCTGCGAACGCTCACCGGCCCACAATAGGCTGCATTCACTGAGCGTTACACGCAATCAGAATATAGTGTGTGGAGGTGGAGAGCGTGATAGCAGCAGTGAAGTCAGGCTCTTCAAATTACAAACATGTCATGTGAGGGGGGACTCAAGTTCATGCTACATATATGAACGCATTCTGATCTATGAAGCTTGTATGTCTGTATTCTCCACATATGTTTAACAATGTAAATGTCTCTGTAATTTTAGCATCACAGTTTGTTCACACTGTGATTTTTTTGTTGGTCTACGCGTTACAGACATCTATTGCATCCCTTTGAGGCGAGTTTGTTACTTGTGATTTTGGGCTATTTAATAAAACTGACTTGACTTACTGCAAAAAACAACCCTAAGACAGGGATTCCGACTCATGCACTGACTGTGAGACCACGCGTCTCTTTTCTCATGCAAAGAAAAACACATTCAGAGCTGAGAACGTCGCTGTATGGAGAGAGGCCACTGACAGCACAGCACAGAGGAGAGAGAAGCACAGCGCAAACGCAGCACAGTCTCACTATACAGATATGTATTGTATTGTAATTTCTTTCCCTTGCATGCTGCAAAGAGTTATTATGGTTACAGGGACACTCTCTCTGCTTCTCTAAATCTTTCTCATGATTCTGAGTACATCTTTTAATGCCATTAAGACAGGTTGGGTTAGATTTACTCTCACCAATAATGTGACCATATAACCAGCTCTGGAGGTGGGGTGAATCTGATCTGCATCATCAAATCATCAACATGCACTGGTATTTATTGCAGCTCTTATTTCTCAGGCAGTGCCATTGGTTAATAGCTTAATTTAGCTGCCAAGATGTCAGAAGATGAACTGCCTTTATAGTCCTCTCAGTATGTGTGAAAGCACCTGTGACATAATGAGATGAATAAGACAAATGCAAACAAAAGAGTTCAGCTAAGAAGTCCTTCCTTCTCTTCTATCCTGAGGCCGGCTTCATGGTTTAATAAAATCTAGCTTGTTTCCTGGATGAAATCATCCAGCAGGATCGACGGTCTTTGAACAACGTGCTGTTCTCCTTCATTTATTTTCCATACAAAGACTGTTTCCTGTTTGTGGATGTGCCTGATTCCACCCCTCCAGGTTCCCCTGAGAGTCCCATTTTTCAGTGTCCCCTTCCCCCTCTCATCCCAACTCTTTCTGCAACAAAATGACTTAATAAATGGAGTAAGAGAATAGAATGCAGAAAAAAAAATGTCTCGGAAATTAACAACTTTCTTGGAAAAGATCCCTTGACAGAATCTACCCTGGTTAGGCTGCACAGTGTGAGCGATACTGATTTCAAGTACTCTAACCATGCGCTTGAGTTTAGGCCAGAACATTAGACTGCCCACCTTCAGCTAAGGAAGAGAAATAAACAAGACTAAAGACTTCTAACGCCATGCTAGCAGCTCTGTGGGGCTGGACAGGCTTCCTCACTAACATGTACATGTTCGCCATATTATAATGTTTACCATGCTTACAATCTCAGTTTAGCATGTTTGCATGGTGTAATTCGCTAATCAGCGCTAAACACAAAGTACAGCTGGGGCTGATGGGTCATTAGTTTTGCAGGTGTTTGATCATAAACCAAAGGACAAATTAAACTTTGACCTGATGATGGCGCTAGATCAAAAATCAGGAGATCACCAGCATAATAAGGATACATCAAATGTTGTGGCAGTGAAACAAGAGGCAGTATTTCACTTAATAATTGAAAGATTTGACTTACTGGTGCAATGAAGAAAATGTCATGGAATCGTTCAAATTATTACCATGCATTCTCCGCAGACCATAGCTATCTGTAAGAAAATGAATTCCACTCCATCCAATAGTTGTCGACATATCTAACCAAAATGTCAACGTCATCACGGCACGAGCGGAGAAGTCAAAGGATCATCAAAGTCATTAGGATTCATACTCCGACAAGGAATGTCTGTACAAGATTTTACGGCAATGCATCCATTAGTTGCC
>JAPZEA010000014.1:13137700-13147931 GCA_029783685.1 Heniochus monoceros | reverse complement strand
TTAATGATACAATAAATTAAACAATCAAGGCTTTGTAGTTGAGTTGAAAACTTTATTTTTTGGTCATTGTTGTTTTAATATTTTTTTTGTCTTGTCCATTTTTTATTAATTATATTTTCCTACAGGAGAGAAGAAGGGCAAAAGGGTGGTTTTAACTACTGGATAGAGTTAAAAAAAAGAAAGAAAAATTTGCTAAAAATCTCCCTCCTCTTCAAATCGCTCCATTCATGCTGTATTCATGAGAATTACCGCAACAGTCTGCTTCCCATTTGTGTCATGGTACATACAAAATCCCACAAGGCTAAAAACACACTGCTAGAAGTGTCTGCTGCTGTTTTTCATCTGTGTCTTTTCCTCTCTGACTGGTCCGCCCAGCAAGGTGCCTTGTCTCTCTGAAAAGGGAAGAAGTCGGAGCAGGATGGCAGCGGGGGTCGGACGCTGCTGCTGTCGTCTGCCACCTTCATCATTAGCATTAAAAAGGTCCTCCTCGTCTGGGCTTGACACCGAGGTTTGTACCGATGAAGAACAATACAGCAGAAGCATAAGGTGCTGTGGGACTCTTTGTCCTCTCCTCCGTATGATCCTGTCAGTTTGTTTTTTGAGTCGCGTTCAGTCTGGGCCTCACATCCAGCAAGCAGTGGGGATGTTGGGGCTCATTCCTGGGAACAGTTTTGTAGGTACGGTGGGGAGGGGGGCAGGTGGAGTTTAGTTTCCAGGTGGATGGAAGGGAGCAGGGTGTGTTTGTACCTGCATTGCTGTGGAAATTAAACAAAAATCAGTAAATGCTACTCTTCAAACCACAGATAAAGAATCTGAATCATTGTTACTTGGCATTATGTCTTGTACCTTGTGGATGTCCTATGTAAAAGTGTTGGTGTGCTCCTTGCTGAGGTCCGTGCTGGGGGTGTTGGGGCACAGAGCCGGGGCCCTGCTGAGGGGGCGGCTGCAACATTACTATCTGGGGCTGACCGTGTCCCCCAGAGTGGTGGGGACCCGACATGGCTCCCTGTACATGGGCCTGCGGGGCCAGGAGATTGACAAATCAAAGTTTGAACTTTCCAAATGAAGTAGCACTCGCAAAAATGACCACATTTTCATGCTGAGTTTGTATTTTATTCAGCAAATATTCATTTGAAGTGATGCATGAGAAGGAAAAGTAGCAACTATGCTGCAGAAAAAGCAGCAGATCCATACCTGTGCTATCTGTCCCAGCGGATATGTTGGGGGGATGCCCTGGTGACTGTGGATGCTATAGCCCTGAATGGGGTAAGAGCCCTGTGGAGACGTGTGGCCTGGCGGCATGTTGGGTGGGGTGGGTGCCGACAGGGGACCTGAGTGGTACAAGGACTGGGGCTGTGGGCCTGACTGGGCGTTCTGAAAAGAGGCATCATAACATCAAAACGTTAAAGAGATATTACATCGCAACACCTGTGTCCCAGAGGGTGGATCATCCGAAGGATGTGGCCCATGAAATTGAGTCCAACAGAGAGCCTAAAGACCAGCTAAACAGGCCTCATTCCCCAAATGAGAGAAAGTAGTGCATTTTTGCACTTCTCTTGACCTTCTAAAGTCCACATTTCCAAGTTTATCACCACAAAGCTATCATAAAACTGTAAAACCACCTATAAATACCAGTGTCAAACTAGGGTACCTAACTAGTTTCTTTTTCTTTTTTTAAATGGGCCAGGCTTGTCTCCCCATTATAATGTAGTTCATCTAGAAATCAAGATTTTTGAGGATCTCGCCTCCAAACTGGGACACAACAAATGCATCTTGGTATATTTTGGGAAATCTAAGCAGTCCTGTAGGGGGTATCTCACCTGTCCAGGGCTAGGTGCGGCGTGCTGGGGAGGGGGCTGGTTGCCTGTCGGGGTACTGGAGGGCTGGGGCTGATGAACTGCACCCGAGTGGTGAGAGAAGGACTGTGGAGCTATACAGAAAAAGAGATAATGAGCGCCAAGATAATGTTTTATATTGTATTACAGTCAATATACTGAGACTCTTAATGGAAGTCTGGAATTTACTAATAGTGATTTGCTCCCTATCAATAACCGATAAACTGTATCAGATTTGGTTTCACTCACCGTAGATGCCCTGCTGTGGTCCCTGAGGTCCATCTCCCTGTGCAGGGAACTGGGGGCCTCCTGGAGGTCCCAGAGCTTGTGGGTGAGGACCCACGCCTTGACCTATCATCCTGGCTCCACCCTGCAGCATGGAGTACATCGGCTGGAGAGGGGGAAAGAGGATCAAATTAAGCAGTTTTCAAATGTTCTAAAATGTGGATGTGGCACTCAGAATCAGATAATCCCCCATGACAGTTACATTTACTGTAATATCTCTGCAAACAACCATTTAAAACCTGAATTATTAAAGGGGTTAGAGGGTCCTACCTGTCCAGGGTAGGGTGTCATGGCCTGGATGACCTGCTGCTGGCCATACTGCTGTGGGTTGTACTGAAGGTAGGACTGAGGGTAGGGGGACGCTACCAGCGGGGCCCCGGCTGCCGACGCTGCAGCTTGTAACATGGGAGGTGCCGAGGTCCCGTGGTCAGAGCGCTGAGCCACTACTGAGCCTGGTGGAGGCAAAGAATTATCAAGACAAACATTGAAGTGCTACTTCTTAAATATAGAGATATACTTAGAGCATGATTTAATTTTGTAAAGTCACTGCATTGTGACTGGACTCACAAAATCGAAACAACGAATTAAAACCACACACATAAGGCATTGGTGTGAAAAAACTTTTTACCTTTGGTCCTGGGGTATTTTCCCTGGCTGACTGTAGACATGGTGTATTGGTACATTGGTGGGGGCTGAAAGGCAGAAATGATCAAGAGGTCAACACAAGACAAAGCTGAAACAATTAGCTGATGAAAAGAAAATTAATTGGCATACATTTTGATCAGCGATTCATTGCTCGTCATATCTCAAAAATCTCTGATTGCAGATTTTTTGAGGTATTCTATAACAAAATTAGTACATTTGGATTTCAAACTGTTCATCAGAGAAGAATAGACAGTTGAAAACGTCACCTGGGGCTCAGGTGAACTGTGAGAAGCATTTTTATACTTTTTGTTCACTTTTTATACACTGAATGGTTCATCAATAATGGAAATTATTTTTCATAGCAGCCCTAAATAAAGTCAATAAAAAAACTAAATGCCTTCTCCTCAGGAATTTGAATTATACCTTAATGTGGCTGATGAGTTCAGCGATAAAGCAGTAATTCTAAATTTGCCTGTAAAATCCTGTATGTGTCTGGTATAAAAAGAGAGTCAGGCGAATGGCGTGGCTGTTAATTCCAAACATTTTGCACAAAGGTTTAAATGTCTTTGAGCTGCTCATATTAAAGTCTTTCAAAAAGTTTCTCATGTACCTGCACAGAGTGGATCTGTGATACGTAGGAGAGGTAGGGGGGGTTGTAGAGCGGCCCCTGTCCGCCTGGGTGCTGAAGGACCACTGGGCTTGGAGGAGTTGGCCGAGGCGGGGTGGGTGCAGTGTTGGGCTTCGTCTGTATGATAACACAACCAGAGGTAAATGAATCTGCACGTCTAAAAAAAATAACAGTGCCAACAAGACTATAAAGTTCACTTTGACTATAAAATGTATTCCACAATAATTATTTGGACTAAACTCCACTCAACCTAACTCTACTGTAATACACTCCCTGATCTAAACACCACATTACTAACATGCTCTCTATATACTACATTCTTTAGCCATTTTTTAAGATGAGATAGTTTCAGTACAAAGTGGGAAAGAGGGCAAATATATAATATTAATAAAAGTGTATTGCAAGGATTCAGCAGGAATAATAAACTGGCTTACCATAGGCATTTGAGGTTTGATCGGGTTGAACTCTTTAGCGTTGGGGTTTAAGGTTGATTTCTTTACTTGGCTAGAAAAAAAGAAAAGAATAGGTTTACAAATGACAAACTGACATACATTAATGACATCAAATAGTTTGCATCGAGAAATTTCTGGATCTCGATATCGCTCATCCTTTTTGAAACTCACTCTGCCACGCCCTCTGTCCGCTCCGTCGTCTCAGACCTGACCTCCTCACTTCCAGGGGTCCTGGCTGGCTGCGGGGCGGCTGGCGAATGCCTGTCTGAAACGGGTGCTGTGGTGGCTGTTGTGGCGCCAGGTGTAGCTGTGGTGTCCTTGGTGGGGTCCTCAGCAGGGGCTGGTGAAGGCTGAGGTTGGGGCTGGGAAGGACTGGGAGCTGGAGGCTGAGGTTTGGGCTCTGAAGCGGGGTGAGCGTCTGACGGCGAGGGTTTGGCTGTGCTGGGTGGGGCGGCCTCACTGACGGCCGGTGGGGTGGCTGCTGCCGGGGAGCTGGGAGAGCTCGAGCTGCCCCCACTCGCCTGGAGCTGGAAAGAGAGAGGAAGATAAGGATTGAGTCGATGGGAGTGAGGTAAAGAGGGATGAAGATGACGAAAGAGAGAGGAAGGAGTGAAGGTTATCCAAACAGATAAATGCAATTATAAGGAGCCTCTAAAGTCTTAATTAGACCGTTTTTTAACTTTTGATCTCAGGAATAATACATCGTTCAGAGATCTTAAGATACCACATCTAGCTGGCGGCCCACAGCCACAAGACAAATGTCCTTGAGAAGCAGAGAAAAAGTCCAATTAAACAAGCTATAACGATTAATTAAATGAGCTACAACAGATTTGCGACAATGTAACACCCAAAACTTTCTAAGAAATAACTTAAGCTTCAGTAAATATGTTGCACAAATAGTTACACCAGTAAGTGTTAAAAAGAGAGTACACCTTCAGCAGCATACTGTCCTGACTGATCTTCACAGGATCCAGTAGCTGGTATTCAACATATTAATGGTCAGAACCAAGTAAGCCACAAGTGATTTTTTTTAGAAGTCATCTAACATCAGTGATGTCTCAGGTCACAGCCTCTTGATTGGTCACAGATTTTCTCATTTCACGCTTCACGGAAAGGCAACTGAACTCTTACCCTGAATTCCTTGCCGAATTTCCGGAGCTCCTCAATCTGCGACCTTTGCTGAACTGAGGGAGCTGGTGAAGGAGGGAGGAAACAAAGGTTAATGGAAACGTGAAAATTTGAAACCTGCCAACTCAGTGCATGCTGTCAAAAACACACAGGGCATGCAACTAGGTCCAAGTAGATAGCATGTCCTCTGGTGTATGTGTCCAAATTAAAAGACTTATTTGCAGCATTTAGCTGGTAACAGTTTGAAGTTTTGCGCACACACCTTTACTAGTCTTGCTTTCCTCTGTGCTGCTGGGACTCTCGGCTGAGCGTTCTTTTGCAGCTGCTCCAAGGATCTCATTCACTGTCAAGACGAGACAAACAGCAAAAACTAATTATTTGCAGCGCTTCATTAGATTTCACCTTCAATAGCTGTCGCTTATTGCAACAAGGTGACCGTCTCACTGAGGCAGATGAAGCTCATGTCATTACAGAAAAAATAGTTTTGACTTTGATTTCAAACCTTAACGATGAAAAAAAGAGGAAGCAAGATGTGAGACTGTACCATCAACAGGGAAGAGAGGGGCAGGGCCAGACGTCTTCTGAGCAGGTAGGGAGACAGACGATGTGTCCAAATAAGGCGTGTCCTGGGAAGAGCCTGATTTAGGAGAGCGAGTCGCTGCAAGGACGGGACAGGGAAAAGTAAGTTTTAATCAAAATCCATCTATAATATAAAAGAGGATTTTGTAACAGTAGTTACTACATGTACCTGTGGACTGAGCGTGTGAGTTTGCAGCGCGGACTGTTCTGCTCGACTGTGGAGGTCTTTGGGCTTTAGGAGATGTTCTGGCAGAGACTTAAAGGCAAAAAAAATCTCCTTATAGTTTTTCACAATTCATACTACCATAGCAACCTCCACAGATGCTGTTAAAACACTTTCTGACACAAGTTCACACACTTACCTCCATTGACAGGCCTGCCAGCTTCAGACAGCGAGTGTGGGAGTGAGTGGGAATGAGGGACTGTGTGTCCGTGTGAGGCAGGGGGGCTGGCAGGGGATTGGGCAGCGGATGCTGAGGCTGGCGTGGGTGCTGGTCCTCCTGGAGAGGCAGGTGTGTATGGACTCGCTGGGCCAGAGCCCGGGCCTGGGCTCGGGCTCCCCTGGGGGTGGTGGGGCGCGTAGGCCCCGCCTCGACCTGACAGAGGGCTGTTTCTCTCGGAGGGGGAGACGCCAGGCTGGGGCCCAGCAGCAGAGGGCAGCGGGGGTCTGGGGGAAGAGGAGGATGGTGGGGTGGAGCGATAACCTCCACTTAGACGGTTGTGGGGTGGAGGCCCGCCAGGACCTCTCTCAGCTCGCTCCCGGTTCATCTCTCTCTGGCGTTGAGGTAATGGAATGTACTTGCCCTCCCTGAAAGAGGAAGGGGACACATCAGCATCATCATCATAACGTTATAATTTTCACACTGGTGCGACACATATGTGACACAAGAAATACTATACAATCAAAACCAACTGGTGCACAGAAACATGATGGAAACCAGTGAGTTCTTTTAACCATGGAAACAGCAGCTGAGAAAACATTCTCACCTCAAAGTCTATTTAGTAGCTGTTCTGGAGCTTCTGATCATATCACATGACCTTCCTCAGGAGGTGGAGGCTAACTACTTGAACTGATACCATGATAGGATTGAAAGCTCCCTAACAGCCACAAAATTAATTTAATTTGTCAACTGCTGTTTCCAAAGCCGAGAACGACTTCAACGCCCAAACTGGCGAGAAGTCTTTAAAGTGTCCAGAAAATTTTAAACCTCTACAATTCCAAGACAACTGGGCAGAAGAGTGATAACAGACAAAAGCTTTGGGGGGAAACTGTTTTGTCAACTAATTAAACAATGTTGAACCAAGAAGTACACAAATAATGTTTTGTAGTTCTATTGTGGTTTACTGGTTCCCACATATTTTCAGCTTCTTGTTCGTATTGTGTCTCACAGGTTTGATTTTTGAATAGAGTACTGTTTGGATTGCAGCTATCACAACTTAAATCTCAGAACCACAGAATTTTAACTAATCGTAGTATTTATGGACATAGCTTTGCTATCTCAGCCTTTTCAAGTACAGTTTCTTACTGTACCAAGAATATTATAAACCAATGGTGGTTTAGAGGGCAAGATAAGAAAACTAATAAACTTCTTTCACAGAGGACATTTTGTTGTGTCAAAGCATATAAAGCAGGTGTAGATAATAAAATGAATGATGGCTGAATACCATTTAGCGGCTTCAGTTTCAAGGCAGTGGTATTGTGCATGCTGGCTCATTGTCACACCATCATGACTTACTGTGACACTCAAATATAAGAGAGTCGGCTGTTAAAAAGGCCTATTGATCATAAACACTACTATCTACATGCCCAACAAACAAGCAGCCCCTCTCACCTGTTGCTGGCTCCAGGGCTGTCTCGGCCCCTTTCGCGCTCTCTGTCACGGGGGCTCTCACGGCCCCTCTCACGGTCGCCGCTGTCCCGCACCACGGCGCTGTACTTGTCCTCCTCGCTTTTGCCCTCGTCGTTTTCTAGGCCGACCCGATGGCGATACTGGGGGCTAGACTCAATCTCACTGGCCAGGCGGGCGGCGCGTGCCTCCCTCTGCCGGAAGACCTCGGAGTTGCCCTTTTCCAGTGGCACACTGGACGGGAGAGAGGTGGGACAACAAACACAATCGTCTGTTTAAAGTAAATGTTTCCCTCCTCTCTGCTTTAGGGTGTACTGACTATTGAGATCCGCATGACTGGTACAGTATTTGGTTTGGGGGAAAACCTCTAAACTCCTGACCAACAATGAAATAATCGTACAGTACTGTAATTTAGGGACCATATATGATACATCATAGAATCTACTAATAAGAATTTTGCAATAAAATACAACATGTGATACAATATATATGATATGAAAGACACTGACATTCTATGATTGCCTGTTTGATTAACTTAAATCCCAAAAATAAAGAATCCCCAACTTCTATTTTTCTCCTGGTCTCCTTGTCACAAATCCACATAATCAGATCTGATCGTTTTTTTTAGAAGTAAGGAAAAATACATAAAATAATGTGGTGTAAATTCTTTATAACAGACTTTTTCGAAAGTTTTTGTAATCTTGGTAGTAATAATTGAATCAGTAATTCCTGAAGACAATGAACACATATAGAAACTTACGTATACATGGAAAGGCTGGAATCATATGTTGACGTGACTCCGTATTTAACTTCATTGTAACGGAACATCTCATTGGCATCCCAGCCATTAGACTGAAGAAAAACATAAAATAGGGAAATTAATGGTGTGGCAAAATAGTCAGTACTTTATAATAATGCTTAAGTAGCAGAACAGTTTTAAAAAGACTAACTCATTGTGGCATATCATTAGAAGTCAAATTGTTTCAATAGCTTAAGGCATGAATAATTAACTAAATAACAGGTGTATGTATGACTGAGGATGCACATTATTATGATATTTCTGAAGTCACAGGGCATTTATATCATTAGATGGTTGGTTGGTGTTTCTGTGTGTGTAAAAGAGACAGAGCAACTCACTGCATCGTTGTCCAGATCATAACTCTCTCCATTGCTGTCTCCTCCCTCCCATCTCTGCAAAACCTTTTCCTTGTGTTCTCCATTGATGCGGTTGGAGCTGATGGCTGTGTCTGTGAAGGTATCTAAAACCAAGGACAAAAAAAAACAAAAAAAACAGATGAAACATTCTTAAACTGTTTCCTTTGCCAACATTTGTCTGTAGCCTACATTTGGCTCTGATTCACACTGTTAAATTACGTAATACTATGTCATCATTTGCTTTCTTTAAACTATATAGCAGAAAACAGGAGCCTGGACTTCAAATCAACTATTTTCTCTCCCCTTTTTCACCAAAAAGATCAAGAGGCAATTCAAAACAAACTGAAATACTTTACTCCTTCTTACATGAACCATGCCCTTTGTCATCATTTACAACAAAAGAAAAACAATTAACTACAAATCAATACGCTTTGCATGACCACAATCTAATGCTTGCTTCACAAAAAGCCTTCTTTTTATCAGGAGGAACTAAATGTCTTTGCTACAAATGCATTTCAGGTCTGTGAAGAACTTGTATCAGACATTTTCTTTCCTTGCTACCATATCCCGCAGCATGTTTGTTTGTACCTCTGGTAGCATAGTTGAGGTCAACGTCTCTGCAGATCATAGTCACCAGGTCTGAGGGGCTGAAGATCATAGTGTCAGTGATGTCTTCCCTCCGTGGTGGAGCTGACGTTGAGCCCTCCTCCTCGCTGCGTTTGTGTACAGCATCCACAGCCAACTCACACTAAGGACCAAACATTAGGAAGGCAGCATTGCTTGCAGCGCTTCATTAAATTGGCAGAGGGAAGTGCATGCCTGTGTGTACCACACGAGTTTCTTACCCGAGAACTTAGAGTCTTGAATATGCCTTCAAATACACTGCCATTCTTCACTCTTATGTCACAGGTGGAACCCTGAGAGAGAAAGATAAAGATTTAGTTAAAAACCGTACTCATCCAGGAAAGTAAGTTACAAATTGTTATTGAGATCAGGGATAGATGTAATAGCATTTGTTAATTAATTATACATATTTTGTTTACTGTATCCAGTACACCCACTGTGCATAATTAATATTAAAGGTAGCTACAGGATGTACAGTCTGCCTCTTCACAAACAAAATATATGCCTGTTTTTTGCAGTGAAATGGAAAAAGACTGTATCCAGCAACCCTCTGCAAGGTACCGTAACGCTTCACTACCTACGACAGACACAGCAGATTATGAACAAGTAGCTTTACAGCAGGTAAGTTACATATTCTCTCAAACTATTATGGTACATGTCAAAGGGGGTGATGCAAGCTATTCATTTTCTAGAATAATCATCCTGGTCTGAGAAGACCATTGATAACAAGCCAAATGACTTACCACAACAGCTGTGAGGAAATGAAGCATTCTGGCATTGTTGTACACACCCTCGAACACCTGCAGATGGGAAAAGGTATAAAGTATCCATCAAGCGTGGCTTGACATAAAAAAATCCATTGCATAGTGACATATTTAAAGGAACATGCTTCAATACTTTAAAAAAAATAAACAAATAAAATCATTGTGATACATTAATCACTACATAAAATTAGGAAATCCATTCCCAGAGCAAGGGTTGAGGGGCTCATTCATATGGACTGTTGCCACACATTTATTCCTGGTCATCAGATTTAAATAAATTGTAGTTTCA
>JAPZEA010000014.1:12630069-12641791 GCA_029783685.1 Heniochus monoceros | reverse complement strand
ATTCATAGCTACGCTGAGTGCAATAAAATGATAGTCTTACCTGATGAAAAAATTTAATTGCATTAGAGCAAGACATTGAACAAAACAAAATGTTACGCATGACATGGATTTCGCCAGTCTGCACCCCTCAAAGGCATCGATGATTATGCTAGCTAGCTAACAATACACTCAAGCCGCCGTCTAGCTAACGTTAGCTAGATAAGTTAGCTTAAATAAGCTAGAAGCCAAATTTAGTTGGATAATAGTTGCAGCTGTTTTGAAGACACATCCAGATTCTTGAAGCACTCCCTGGACTGAAAAAATGTCAGTCTGCTTCTCAATAATGCTGTTTTTATTTTTTTTAATCCTTTCCGTTGTTATGATGTAGCTTAACCAAACAAAGATGGTGCCCGAAGTGAACATTCTGCCTCCTACACACTACAACGCAAGAACAATCTTAATTTTGTTCTAAAAATATAATGAAGAATAAGTGATGATGTGATGATGATGATGATTATTATTATTATTATTATCATTACTACTACTACTACTACTACTACTATAATCATTATTCCTGTGTTCTGTGTTTGGCTGTGGCCCAAATGTGTATTAGAACAACTTAACTCTGTTAATACCCATATGTCCATGGTACACGTTTGTTTATTTTGCAGCGGACAAAATCTTTCATCCCAGTATTCATCTCTACACCATGACAGCTATGAGCTTCTTTGAATGTAGACAGTTTACTTTAATTTGCAGTGCACCTGCTGTGTGCCATGCTCTATTCCTACCATCTATCATCTTAAGCAACTATTTGCACAGACAGCTGAGCGATTACATGGGGGAAAATGTAATGTTGCCTGCATTGAATTTTTTTCCCCCCATATTTTTAAGCAACTATCTGCAAAACCATCTCTGCCAACTATTGTTTGCTCTGAGTCTGGTCTACTCACTGCAGTTGAATTCATCAGAGCCATCTCTGCAGTCCTGTAGGCCATTGCAGTACTGAGAATGTTTGTAACAGGCCCCGTTCGCACACGTCTTCTCAGTGCATTGTGGATAGTCTGCAAAAAACACAAGCTTATTATATTAATTCAAAGTCTATCAATTTTCTGCCCAATAAGGCACATTAAAGTATCCATCAAAACCCTACAACTGTTAGAGATTATACAGATAAACAACAATATAAAACAAACTGACAGCAGCGAAGTACTGTGAATTTTAGATATCAAAGTCCAGTGTGGTAAGTTCTTTGTAGAAAGTCTTACTGCAGTTGTTCTAATCAGAGTTGTCAACGCAGTCCTTCACATGGTAACATCTGTATTCATCAGGGATGCACTGGCCCTCGCGGCAGGTGAACTGGTCTGGGCTGCAGGTCCGTCCAGCTAAACCAAGAGCGTGTGTGGGTTTAGTTTCAAAATGCTATGTTGCAAGGGAATTAGACTTGTAATTTTCAACGTAAAATGACAACATACTTAATGAGCAGACTATAAACTTAAGATAAGGACCTCAGGACATTTTGTCATGTGTTCAGTGATACTACCATAGATCATTTCTGCTTGTCCAGATTACTGCTGACATGGAGAGATGTGAACAAAAAACATTTATCAAGAAATCACAGTAAAACCTTGACATACATGAGCTAAATTTGCTCTATGCTGAACTGCTAGAAGGACATATCTCCTAAAGTTTGGGACAATTGTTTTCTTATCTCACCTCATGTATGTTTTTGTTCACATTAAGCCTCCTTAAGCCTCTGAGTGAAACAGATTACATGATCTACTTTTCATAGACTATAATCATACATGATATGATTATAAATAACAGCACTTCTTGTTTACAGACTATACAAGGTGTTTCAACAGGTGACTTCTTCCCAAGAAAAAAGCCACAGAGTCCCTCAGTCACTCTGCATACCACAGGCTCTTTGTTCATCCGAGCCATCGACGCAGTCTTCCTCCCCATCGCAGACAAATCCCAAAGAGATGCATTCACCGCTTGTCACACATTTAAATTCCTGCGAGGTGCACGATGGAGACGCTGCCACAAAGAACAAAACAATTGAACAGATTCCACATAAATTATATTGCTTAGGCCCCAAAGTTAGGGCTTGGTTTTATGCCTCGGTACATCAGATGTATACATGTTTGTGTGGTAAGTTATGAAATCAGTGGAAAAACTGTGTTTTTACACTGGTTTTGCCCGATACTGTTTGTGTTTCCAGTGACTGGTCGTAATACTCACGACAGTCCTGCTCATCGGAGTCATCTGTGCAGTCATTTGTTCCATCACACCTCCAGCTTATGTCGATGCATTGTCCATTAGTGCACTGAAATTGCGTACTGTCACAACTTCCTACAGAAAACACACAGACAGACAGATAGATTCCAAACATCTGTCATCATTCATCTTTTTATGGGCATGATGTGGGCTCGACCTGCATGGTTTCAGTTACAGAGGCCTTTTAGACATTTAATATAGTTTAAAACACACTCAGTGATAGAAAAGGGAGTGCTGCACTGGGTCAAGATCAATAGTGTTGGTGATACTGAAGTGAAAAATCAGGGCCAGTCATCAGGTAAAAATGAAAAAACAAATACTGTTCAGTTTACTAATAATGGAAGTCCTTGGTATTGGTTGGCAGTCTAAAAAGAATCCGAGGCACTCTGATTATAAGATGTCAAAACATTTTTTGGTTTATCCATGATTTGATGAAGGATTTTTACATATATTCATGATCAGAATGCCTCAGATTCCTTGCAGACTGTCAAACAATACCATTGACTTCCATTATTAGTAAGTTGGACAGTCAGTGTTTTTTTTTTAAATTTTTACAGCACTGTAGCTATAGCTGTACTTTTAAATGTCAGATGTCCATGTTGCTGATATGGACAGTTTTTTTTTTGTTTTTACTGTTTCCTCGACAAATGAGTTACCATGTTTATGACATCTGTAGCCACACTGCGTGCTACATTTGAACCTTAAAACATGTGATTCGGCCATTAAAAGATAGTTAATTCTTCACCATCTATGAACAGTCCATCTTGTGACCTCAAAGTATACAGCCCATCCTTTGAAATAGATAATTGATGTCTGAATCAGCACAGAGATGTGTACTTTGCATCTCTTGTGCATTCATAACTATTCAGCATTTTGTGAAATTTCATTTTGAATGAAACACAATAACCCCATGAAAATCACATTTTTTTTACAAGGTATTGTAAATTTATAATTACCGACAACCTTGCAGAAATTTAGAATTTCCTTTGAAATACTTTAAGATAAGTTAAACGTTGTGTTAAAATTTTACCTTTTAACATTGCATGCAGGTGCACCTTTTAAAAACTGATTGTTTTAAGGATTTCTGAACAGCTAAAATTCTTGATAATCACATTGTTTTTATTCATGTGATAATTTATTTAAAATGTGCATCAAACTACTCAAATCTGATCTAAACGTGGATCTCTGAGCATTTTCGTGCATCTCAAAAACTACAGTAATTGGGAAAGATGAAACACCTTGAAATTCAATATTTTTGTAAAAACAGCGCTGTGATGATGAAAAAATGCCAAAAAAAAAAAAAAAAACAGTACTGAAGATTACCTTGTACTTAGTCCTTCTTATTCCTCTCTCACGACTTAGCTTTGACATATTAGTGACTTAATCAAGAGTACCCACATACCTTGAGCAAGTTGAATTCCTTGGGACAGCAGTAGAAGAGAAAGAAGATGAAGACCGTTAAGGCCCATAATGAAATTCTCCTGTTAGTTTGACAAAGCGTGTACACTCATGCTAAATCTCACTCCCAAATGAGCCCGGGGAAGATACTGCCTCTGGAATTAGACCAGACCAACTGGCAGACCAATGATGTGACATGGAGTAAAACACCTTTTTATGGGAAGCTCCTTTGCATAAACTTCATCTAAGATTAACTTTTACCTTTTGGTATGTTGTCTGCATCAGCAAGAAAAAGTAACAACTCATTTTTGTGTAGCACTGAAGCAGGAAGTTCACACTGTCTGCTGAAACCAGGGTTAATAAAGACTTTATGGTTCCTGAAAATAGATGTGCAGTTTTTTTTTTTATTTCTATACACATTTACAAAACACAAGACAGTACAGCACAATTGGCACAGTTTATGTACCACAACCCAAAGAAAAATAACTGCAAACGGTAGTGTATTTTCAGGTCTAATGTGTCAGGTGTTTTTTTCACCACTTTTTCATCAGTTCTACATATTCTATGAAGGACTGTGCAATTTAAATGTTTTATACTTGTAAATGTAGGTTTACATACAGGAACTGCAAAAATATGGTATGATGGGTGTGTGGATGTGTCACCTGTTTTAATGAATTGCAAACAAATACAATATACCTGCAGTATTATTGATAGTACTTTTATCATTTCAGAGAAGGGCTGGTGTACAATATCAGTGCTTTTAAACTTTTATAATCTCTATATTATTTGTTTTACATATATCATATTTTACACATGTGACATTGATACTCAAGTATCTTAATTAGTTTAATTAATGCAAATACTTGAAGTTTGAATAAGTCTGTGAATTCCATATCCACATCATCATTTGAGCAGAACAATAAAAAATAATCGTTAACTTATAGGAGCTGTGTGTGGTGTGTTAATATTAAATCATTGCCACATTACAGACACATTATATTTGCAGTTATAAAACTTTTGGCAGCTTCTCCTGACGTCTTTATTGCATTTTATAGTGTGTGACCTTGTCACATTAAATGTGCTTAGATGGTTTACAGCACAAAGGAATATTGCTTTGTGGTGAGTGGTGATTATCCACCAGAGCTGGAAAGTAACTAAATACACTTCAAATACTGTACTTAAGCAGTTTTGAGCTACTTATTTGAGGATTTCCATATATGCTACTTTATGCTTCTACTCCACACACAAGCAGATATTGTACTTTCTACTCCACTACATTTATATAACAGCTTTAGTTTAGTTACTTTGCAGTTTCAGGTATATTATTAATAAAAAAATCTGATCATCAGATATCAGACTGATGTCACCAATCCACCAATCCAGATTCCATAGTCTTCTTATAGTTAACCAGGGTTTTTTGATGGTGTATTTATTCCACAGGTCTTTCACTTTTATTTGAAATATTCACTTTGAAAACCTTATGAAGGATTCGTCAGTTGTCTGTTTGAAATTCTCATCACTTTTGAACTCACTTATATAATCTACTTCCTAGCAGTTGATACTTCATTGCTGTGCACTTGTTTTTCAAGACATTAAAGGGGTTGTCATAGCAATTTGAACTTATACAGCTGTTTGCATGTGAGGGCTACTTAACCTATACTTACAGTTCTGTTACGAGTTTCCAGGGGGGTTTAAAACCCAAGACTCTGACACCAAGCCCAAACAGAGAAACACCGGAGACAGAAGGAAATAAAATCAAGTTCGTTTAATGTATGTTAGTTGAGTTCAAACCAGACAGGATATTCAACAGGTAATAAGAGTTCAGGAAGCATCCCATGTGGTCCAGGTCCCTGAACTCCACTGAAGAAGAATGAAGTCCAATAGGGTGTCCTTAGTCCACTCTTCCACGAGGACAGGAGATGACAGGAGATGACAGGGAGATGAGTGAACAGTAAAGTTGCACCAGAGACTCTCCATGTGAGCTGACAGACAGGGCACAGACGAGGTTGGGTGAGTGATTCACCTGGGCAGACAGAGGCAGACAGGCAGGATCAGAAAACTGAGAAAATCTTCTCAAACAGACAGACTAGCTTTCTAGCACAGAGATTGATTGGTCTTGTCCTTTACCACACTGGTACGCAGACGACTCGACGAATACTGGTGGTCTTCCCAGGGTTTATACACCGTCAGCAGGTGGAGATGATTGCTTGATGTGCCCCAGGT
Source organism: Heniochus monoceros (assembly GCA_029783685.1). Classification (NCBI taxonomy): domain Eukaryota; kingdom Metazoa; phylum Chordata; class Actinopteri; order Chaetodontiformes; family Chaetodontidae; genus Heniochus; species Heniochus monoceros. Next base: position 12,635,911 of record JAPZEA010000014.1, on the reverse strand, counting down.
GCGCCCAATCAGCACTAGGGCCGACCCCACCTGTCAGCCACGCCCATCAGCAATGCAACAACCAGACAGACAGGGGAGAGACAAACATGAGACAGAAGGAAAAGGGAAAACACCAGACACAAAAGGGCAGGAAAGGGAGCAGGGACTGCAGATCTACACATATATAACATGTCCATGCCTGCTGTTTGCAATTCCCATGTCATTTCCTGCTTATATAACAGTGTCCGAAGGTGTTGCGGTGCAGATATGGTCCACATAAACCTCTCAGCTCTGAGAGCTGGCTGCCTCCACAGAGAAAACCCAGCAGAATGAACTCCTAAGGGGATGAACATACGACATAGCTCCTATCTTAATCCTCTCTCCTTTTTCTCTACTGCTGTCTTCTTCTCTTCTCTGTGTGTGAAAGTTTGAATAATATGGGTTGTTGAAAACAGATGTTTTTAAGTGAAACAGCTGCTACATGATGTTTCTTGCATATGATATTCAATATCTTTTTTCCGAACAAGGAGGAATTTTGTAGCTTGATTTTTAAAATGTGAGCATCGACTGCAGTAATACTTGGGTTATTAAGTGACAAATGAGCTGTGTCCCACTGCTGCTTCTCTAACTGATATCCTGCTTTTAAATGAATTATGTGGATTATTTCTTTTTTTTCCCCCTGTTAACTCTGAGATCCTCTATTATTGTGCTTTTCTTTGCCTGACTCCTGTGTTTTTGGGACTTTTTCAAATATTGCTGTATCTGAATAGAAACTACCAATTGCTGCAATTTTTTCCTGCATTTCAATATTGTTCAGATTTCATGTTGAACCCATCCAAATGTGATCTCCCCAGAGCATTGTTCTCCTCTAGGCCACTGAAACAGCCTTCAGGCTATCGTCAGAAGAGTATAGCTCGAATTATACATCTGCGTCTACACTGTCACAAAGCTGTCAGTGGGACATACATTTTGTCAGTTGCTGATGAGGGTCTGTGCATAGGTCCAACTGTATGTGCCAACTGCACACTTGACATGCCAGCCTATGCAGACAGCTGTTCGATTTAGAGCGCATCTGGCCCTAAATCCAGACTACGCAACTTTTGCTGAGCAGCTTCCACTGTGGCCACAATGCCAAATTGCAGCATAGTGGTGAACGCTAAGAAAAGACTGATTCAGAAGATTGATACTATGCTCATGTGATATCTGTCTATTAAATGTAACGCTTTAGCCAGAGGCCAGATTGCTTTGCACCAAGACTGGTAACAGCCCGTTAACCTGTCTTTGTATATTTTTTTCTGCTGCAATGTTAGACAGTTCCAAACAAGGGAATGGTGCTTGTTTATCAACTTCACTAAGAATATTCATTCATTCATTCATTCATTCATTTTCTTAACCGCTTATTCCGTGAGGCTCGCGGGGGGGCTGGAGCCTATCCCAGCTGACATTGGGCGAGAGGCAGGGTACACCCTGGACAAGTCGCCAGTTCATCACAGGGCGAGACTGAACTCTTTTTACTTAAAATTTTAATGAATGTGCTGGTTAATAATGATGTCATCAAGGTGAAAAAGAAATACTACAAACACCATTTTTTTCTGATGTAATTTAAGCATTTTAATTGATTTTAAAGGAATATTTAGTGCATGAATTAATGGATTTTAATATATTATGACGCTTGCAAGGGATTCTTTTTCAGTTTAAGGGTTCTTAAGGGTATAAAACCGCTTTTTTGGCCAATTTTGGGCCTTAAAACCCCCCAATGCATCATTAGATCCTAATCCATTCACTTCTGCTGATTAATTTAATGTATTAACAAAATCAGGCCAAACTCCCAAATATACTCCATCACTGAGACTTCACTTCCACAAATGTGTAAATTATTTTAATGTTTTTAAATCTGAATTCATGTGGATGACAAACTAATAACTAAAAACTTTTACTGCTTGACGCTGGCAGTACTTCTGTACTTTTACTTAAGATTGTGAATGGAAGACTTTTATTTTTACACTGTAGTATTAGTACTTTTACTTCAGAACTGCAGTACTTCTTCCACCGCTGCAAACAGGTGAAGGTTCACTGTGCTGACATCAGTCTGACCTGATTATATATATATATATATATATATATACACACACGTTATATTATTATTAGTTCTTCCGTGTTTTCCTTCAGTGCTGGCAGGTCTCAGATTAAAAAACTGGTGACAAAGTGCTCAGCTGGACAAGAACGTGATTAAAAACTCTGATTCAGCTTCAGTAAAACTGCAGATTTTATTCAGTTTTGGTTCGAAGGAAGCTGAAAAGCTGCAGAACAGGTTCATCCAAAGAAAAAAAGAAAGAAAGAAAGAAAGAGAAAAAGAGTTCACCGAGAGATTTCAGTCCGTGGTCTTGAAGCAGGAAGCAGCCGTTTGTGAACAGAAGCTCTGAATCAAACCTCTGACATCTGAAACATTCGGCTCCATGAAGAACTTCTGTCAAACAGTGTTTGAACCCTGACCTCAGGACCAGGATCATCAAACCCACCTCCGACTTCAGATACTGAGATCGGTGATCACGTGGATCACACTTCAGCACAACCAGAGGAATCAGTGGCTCTAAACACCTGTTCTTCAGCCACCGTCCCGTTTACAAGCAAAGCAACATTAGAAGAACAATAATACGGTTTATATAATAATAATGTTCATAATTATTAACCGCACGTCTTCAGTGAGTAATAAAACAAAGTGAAATGATCAGACTCTGTGAGCACGGGACGCTTTTTCTCTTTCTCATGTTGTCCAAAGAGTTTTATTGTTTTTTTCATACAAATGTCAAAGTTTAAAATTCTGGTATTTGATTTTATTTCCAACAAATACTCAGAATTATGGTCTGAACAACGTAATGAGACACGTTAGCAGGTCTGCAGGCTGTTAGCCATGTTAGCATCAGCAGTATGTCATTTAAAAAATGTGTTAGTTTCAGTTACTTTAAGTGTTGCGTGTGAATATTAGCATGTAGCATGTCGACAAGATAACACTGAATATTGCTAATGCTAACTTGTTCACTTTTTAACTTGCTAACATGCTAAATGTCACCTGACAGTTGCTGACTCAGAAATATTTATGAATACTTTGAGTTTTCTGATTTGATGCTAAATAATACAGAAGTGTCTGAAAAAAACAAACATGGCCGCCTCAGGTCAGCTGGGGTTGGGGGCGGGGGCGGGGTAGCTCGTACACATTTTCAGTCATCAGAATAACGCTGGAAACCAGTTAAATTACTCTTTATAGTTAAATACATGACACTGACAGGCCACACTAGCTAGCTAGGCTAGCTAACATACGAAAGTGAGAAATGGCAACTAGTAGCAGCATTAATGCTAACCCAGACAACACATATTCAATACAAGGCTGTGGAGGTAGAAATTCCTCCGACTGCGTTAGCCACTGAGCTCTACAATGAGCAGCTAGCCAGCTAACCCAACAAGCTAACCAGTAAGTGAGCAAGTAATTAGCTTGAGCTAGCTGGCGAGCTACTTTTCAGCAGGTCAGAGTGATTCTGGGAGTTTTCACATCGTTACTGTTTGTCTGGATCAGTTCCTGAGTTTCTGTCCAACATCAAACCAAAACTTTTCTGAAACTTCGCGCTGAAAAAGAGAAACAAGCTTTTCTAAAAAAAACTTGTTTCATTGAACAAAAGAAGCTGAAGATGTTAAATATCTGAACACAAGCAGCCAAGCAACAAAACATCAAATACAAACACAAAACTGGAGAAATCAGGAAATATCTGATCAAAGAAGTCAACAAGATTATCAATCAGTAATGCAACCATTAATCAATTAATTGCTTAGTTGATCAACAAAAAATGGATCGGCAACTATCCTGATAAAATGATTTCAGCCCCTGGTAAGCAACATGTCGACATTTGTTTGTTGGAGCCTCTTGGAGTCTTTGTTGCTCGTCTTCGTCACATAAACTGAATATAATGACAATTCTGATCGATTTGATTAACTGATAATGAAAATAATCGTTAGCGGCTCTGATCGATCTGAATGATCCAACAGCTGCACACACATTTCAGTCTGTAGAATCGTTGGATCCTCAGTCCTGGTGCGGCTCATTAAAACAGATCAGCTGACAGGAAGCGTCAGCTCATTGGCTCAGCAGGACTTCCTGTTCATGTGACATCACATCCTCTAGAGATCGTGAAAGTTTCAACCTAATTTTGAGTTAAATCAGAACAGAAGCGTCGACCGACCGTCACCCGAGTCTGACGTTATTATTTCACTTCCTGGTGCGTCGTGACATCACTGTTGGCGAGGAGCGCCATGTTCATCTAATCTCATGCAGAGAAGTCGTGAATGTCCGTCTGTCCGTCCATTTTTAGACCTTCCGCAGGTCGAGTTTGGCGATGTACGGCGAGCGGAACGAGCCCAGATACAGACTCCCGTCGTACTCGTGGACCTCGCTGACGTAGGCCGCCACCAGGCCGTTGGGGTCGTGGAAGCTTCGAGTGCAGATGCCGCCGTCATGGAGCTCGGCCACCAGGCTGTACCGAGGGATGAACTTCATCAGGACCTCCTGACTGAAGAGCTGGAGGGGAGGAGGGACGACAGAGGACAGGAAGGAAGGAAGGAAACAGGAGAGGATGATGAAGGATGGCCAGATAGAAAACAGAGGTGGCAAAGACAGGAAGGCGGAGTGTAGAGAAGAAGAAATAAGAAGACAGTTTATTGTATCTTCGTGTCTCTTTGAAAGGACCTTCATGACAGACTTCAGACTCTGAATCAGCTTCCTGGTTTGTTCACATTTTCCAGTCTGGAAGTTTCAGATTGAACTGTGTGAAAACTTCCAGAACATTCAGACCGGCCAATCAGAGTGCTGTCTGAGTTACTGTCTCTACGTGTACGCCTGGGAGTTGTCGCTGTCTCTGTGGACGGCAGCAGCTCGGTCTGTTGGGACTTGGCTCAGGAACCGGTTCGGGCTGGTTCAGGTCCAGCTCAGACCATGTTACAGAGTGTTTACTGGCAGCTTCACCCCTGAGCAAAGCACCAACCAGCGACCGCCGCTGTGTGACAGATCCGTCACCGTGTGTGAGGAAAGTACTAACAACAGACAGTAAAAGCTGAATATCACCAAACTGACACTTTGTGGTTTCTGGAGACCAGCGGGGAGTCGGGACCTGGTCCTCTCTATCTGTTTTACCTTTAAGATGAGTTTCTTGATCCAGGGTCTTTGGGACAGGAAGTCCAGCATGGAGAAACCGGGGTTCGGCCGCACCGCCGACATGGCCACCCAGTAACCTCCGGTCGAGCTCGGACGGATGTTGTCGGGGAAGCCGGGCAGGTTGTCCATGAACGTGTCCATCCCGACTTTGTTTAGACCGGCAACATGGACTCTGACACGGAACAGAGAGACAGTTTGTGGACAGTGAAAGACGGTTTATAGAGGCCGGTTACTGAGCTGTTTTTTGTCCTGATGGAGGACCTGGCACCAGTCGGTCCACTGCTTACTGAATTTAATTTGACTCTCTTTGAATCTTTGAGTTTTTCGAGCATCTTGAAACAGACCAAGTGCCTCGACTGTCACTTCCTCAGCTGACGTCACCTGACGTACTGTCACAGGTCGGACGGTCAGGCTGTCGGATCACATGGAACCTCCTGACGCCGCTCAGACCGGAGTCACACTGAACGTCTCTGACTGTGCTTTAATGAAACTTTTAGGAGAATAAATGTGTTCAAAGACAGAAACAAAACAGGTCACAGTAGTTCAGCGTAGCCTGAACAGACTGAAACCAGAACCATCTGATCAAAGAATCAACGATCAAAGACCTGATAGATCAGTTTGTGATAGTTTGTGCTGCAGACATATTTTAGACACAACAATAAT
>JAPZEA010000014.1:12557715-12568113 GCA_029783685.1 Heniochus monoceros | reverse complement strand
GTCTGCTGTCTTTGTCTGCATGTTTATCTTTGTGCATAGGGAAACACAGCAAGACACTCAGGAGGAGCACAGCAATCAGATCACACATCCACATTGACCAGATGCTCATCCATAGTCAATGAGGACAAAAATTGTCCCTTCTCTGCAGCACAGCGCCATTAGCTTTGTGAATTGAGAGATCATCTGGGTAGTGAGGACCATTGTATTCTGATCTCTTGACATGGATACAGTCATTTGCAGGTACGGCCAGCTATGAATAAATCTGTATCTATGAACTGATATCACTTTATTGTAAAGTGACCATCAAACTACTGAACAAAGCGGAGTGGGAGTCCCTCACTGGACAATGAACACTCTCTTACTGTAAATGCACACCACTTCTTTTGTTCATGCATCAGCAAAATCAGTCTTCAAAAGAGCCATAGAAGATCACAGGATATAAAACTTTAACACAAATATTTCAGCTGGATAATTTAAAAGTGTTCGAGTGCATAAAATGTCCAAATAGTCAAGAGAGAGCCTACTGGATTTTTAGGTTCCTTTTGATGGCCATGAGAGGTGGGAGTGGGCATCATTTACTCGTGGTGTCAGCTGTGTTGTGCCCACAGGCTCGCTCTGGGCGGCCTAGGTAAATAGCGCTTAGCTCTCCCCTGCAGAATCTCAATTACTTTTCTTTCTTTGCTTTCCCTGTGAGTCACCATATATCAGTCCAAGTGCTCTTTATTTCTGTGGTGTCCTTTCAGCCGAAATTCCAGACTGAAGAATGTAAGGATTAGTTTTGGGTAACTCTGAAGAAGAAAGCACTCTCCACAGGAAAAATGGATATCTTGAGATCCATTTTTCTCAGCTTTCACATTTACTGGAAAATAGCATGCGAAGAAAAACGAAACACAAGCTCTGATTTGTTTTTTCACCATTAATTTTAGAGCAGTATCATGACCTTGAGTTATTTACAAAATAAAAAAAAATTGAGATAAACCTGCACAATAAGAGGATGAAGTTTGTTTCTCGGAGAGGATTAATTAGACACAGTTTTATTCATTTTAGCTGCAGTCTGACTTTACACAGAATCATACCACATGGAGTTAGATGATTGCTTTGTCCTGATAAATCAAACAGCGTGATAGAATATTTTCTGTTTAATACATTTTCTTCATGAAAATTGTTAATTGGAGAATGCTTGTTTTAAATCTGTCCTTGAAAGAACTTTTAGCATCTCAACTTGTAGCAGCCATGTCCATAATTCTGCATAATTTAAAGCTTTTACATAATTTACTTTAATTAATGAGTGAATTATATAAAATTTCAACCATGTACAGTTGTTATCAACAGGGAAATTAGATGTAGAGACCAAAACCTTTTTTTTCCCTTTTTCTTAAGGCTGTAAACATGTTTATTTCTTCTGTAAAGTTGGCCAATTTAATAGGGGGTCTATGGGCATTGTTTTTTGGAGCCAGCCTCAAGTGGCCATTTGAGGAACTGCAGTATTTGGCACTTTGGGATTGGCTTCATTTTTCAGCTTTGGAGGTTGCTGCTTGCTATAAACCCACCGGACACTACATGCTCTCTCACTACAGACTCAGATATTTCTCTCAGGAGTTGGTGGAGACCAAAAAATAGCGCTAAAAGCAGAGTAAATATTGGACTGACATTAAGCAGTCCACCAGAAACACTGCTCCAAATGAATGCTAATGTTGCTCTGTGACTACTGGGTGTGTAAATAGGCATTATATGTCAGTGTTGCATTTACAGGTTGTTTACACTGCCCCTTGGTGGCCAAAAAATCAGTTAATGCAGCTTTGAATATTCAAGGCTTAATAACCAACAATCAAAGTTAAAGTTTTATAGGAAAAAAAATCATCCTAAAATATAAATAGAAACAGAATGTGGTGATGTGCAAAACACTGAATTGAATGTCTGAACTGAATTGCTGTCATTTTGAAAATGGAATGTTTTCCCATTCTTGCTTGATGTACGATTTCAGCTTCAACAGTTCGGGGTCTCCTTTGTCATGTTTTACATTTCATAACATTTTCAATGGGTGACAAGCCGGGACTGCTGGAATATGTGCAGAATGAGGTTTGGCATTGTCTGGCTGAAATAATCAAGGCCTTCCCTGAAAAACATGTTGTCTACTTGGCAGCATGTGTTGCTCCAGAACCTGCATATATGGTTCAGCATTAATGGAGCCGTCGTAAAAGGTTATTCATGCCATGTGCACTAATGCACCCCCATACTACATACACGGATGCTGGCTTTTAAACTGTGCCCTGATAACAAACCAGATGGTCCCTCTCCTCTTCAGCACGGAGGACTCAGTGTCCATGCTATCCAAAAAGAATTTCAAATTGTGACTCGTCAGACTACAGGACAGCTTTCCACTTTGGCTGTGTCCACCTTAAATGCGTTCGGGACCAGAGAAGGCGGTGGCGTTTCTGGATCTGGTTTATATACAGTTTCCTTTTTGCATGGTAGAGTTTCAGCTTGTATTTGTGGATGCAGCAATGAACTGTGTTCACTGATGGTTTTTGGAAGTGTTCCTGAGCCCATGCACTGATGTCCACTACAGAACCGCATCTGTTTTCAATGCAATGCCGACTGAGGGCCTGAAGATCGTGGCCAGCCAATATCTTTTTTGGCTTTGCCCCTTGTGTACACCTTTAATGACATTATGTACTGTAAACAATGAAATCCCCAAATTCTTTGCAATTTTACATTGAGAAACATTATTCTTGAATTGTTGCAGTATTTGCCAGCGCAGTCTTTGACAGAGTGGTGAACCCCTCTCCATCTTTACTTCAGACAGACTCAGCCTCTGTGGAGGCTCTTTTTATACCATCTCATGTTGCTCACCTGTTGCCAGTTAATCTAATTAATTGTGAGATCTTGCACCAGCTGTTTTCTTTTAGCATTTCACAACTTTTCCAGTCTTTTTTGCCACTAGACCAACTTTTGAAGGTTTATTGTTCATGCTGTTCTTTCACACTTAAAGTTTATTTTATCTTTAGCCCCTAAAGTGTGTACGACTTGCAGCTATTAGGGTTACAACAATTATCCTATTCAATTATAGTATTTGGGATCCTTCACTCATTGATTTATGGACACAGCTTTAGATGAATTGATTATTAGTCAATCATGGATATTTTATGAATTGTTAAAGCCGTCTCAGATAATCATTGTACATTTATTGTGTCCTGCAGAAACTTTATCTTATGTCTTAAAGGTGACATATTATGCAAAATGTACTTTTCCATGGCTTTTCAACGAAGCTATGTTTCCCTGGCATATCTGGAAACCCCCAAGACGTGAGAAAACACCATCCTCTCTCTTTTTCCTTTGCTCCACCTTTCATGAAGTGTGTCCTACCTCCTACGGGGCTTTGTGTCACACATCATCACCTCCACCCATGCAATGCTTAACTTACCGTACTGTGCTGTTGCAGTACTCGCCGTGGGACTCAGACAACACAAAGCCGGTGAGGGTACGACTGCTCTGTTGTTGGCTGTAAGAACCAACACAGAAGTCTTCCTGTACTCCCACCTCGTGAGCATGTGAAGACCCAGTGGAGTCCCTTTATTTTTGATGGAAATGTGCCCACAAGCGTTGTAAAACTCTACATGTGCGCAAACCATTTTACTTTAGGCTGCTTTCTCAACGACAGCCAGTAAAAAGCAGGATTTGCTTCAAAACTCCTTCTCAAGGAGGAATCAATACCGATTGTCTGTGACACGTCTTCAAACTAAGAAACTGTAAGTTTGTTTTATTGTTCGTTTTGCAGGTTAGCCTTGTACAGTGTGTGCATTAAGTAATGCCAAGGCCAGCACAACCATTCTCTGTCACAGACACACTGTTACTGCTATACTAGTACTGGTGACACGTTACTGCAGCTCTGGTGGAACATACTGGAATATCAGTATATAAGCTCAAGGTCTCTCCTGTTCAGAGACCTGTTGTGGGAAGGATGCTTTTTGCACAAGGAACCTACGCTGAATTAAGTGCTTTATGTGACAACACAAGTTCCAGAAGTTACAGTCAAAGGTTCTGTGTAACCCATTTCTTATTCAATAATTGATAAAAAGAACATATGATTTGCTACTACCTTTTCTACTTTTATAATGTTTAACAATTACCTGTTGCAGTCTTTATAAGTGTACTTGTAATATTGTGTATTCTTTAATCGCATTTTGCTTGGTGTGCATAAAATCGTACAGTTCTAATACAGGTGTCCAGGCTACTTTGTCCTGCAGAGACTTTGATGATGGAACATCCACTGTTCCCTATGCAGCTCCTCTGCCAGCATCCACACCAATAAAGAGACTGTCAAAGAGACCTTGTCTGGACCTTGAGGAGGAGGAGGAGGAGGAGGAGGAGGAGGACAGCTCTTCAATGGTGGCTTCACCGAGGCTGAATGCTACCCATGACCCTTCAGACTCAGTTACAGCTTTGACAGAGTCGACAGACAGTTTATGAGTTACTCAAACATCTCTACGTGTGTGTGTGTGTGTGTGTGTGTGTGTGTGTGTGTGTGTGCTTTAGAGAGGTGTATTGAACTGTATGAGCACTTTGGAGGATGTACTTTTTGCAGCTCCTGAATTGTGTTGCATTATGCTGACAGGTGTTTCTGTTACTTTGTCAACTCCAGTTACATCACTGCAGGTGGGCTAAATAACGGAAACACCTCTCTGTATAAAGCAATGCAGTTCAACAGAAAGTAAATACAGCAAAAACTGAACATTAAAAGCTCAATGAAGGTAGCATTTATAGCAGGACTGTTGTGTTACACTACAATAGATAGCATCCAGTCCTGCTCATAAGATCAGGAAATAGACCATGTTTGAGGCCTGCATTGTGGAGCTGTTGGAGGCGTGTCCTCTCTGTCAGCAGGTGTGTGATGTTCGGACCTGAAGGCTTGCTACATTCCTGTGAGTGGAACAGCTGTGCCCCCATGGAACAGGCAGCCTGTTGTGGGTAGTACTCCAGCTGGGAACCTCCAGCTTTCCGCAGCAGTGTACGTCACTGGAGCATCTTTCTTCAAAGCTGAGGAGGTAAATAGAAGAACAACTATAGGCTATGCAGCCGGGTCAGATCAAAATTGTGGAAATGTTCGAAAGAAACCCCCTTTTCGTCATTTTTGTCTGCCATCAGATCTTCAAAACAACGCAGCTGCAGCTTCTCTACCATGACGCCTTCTGTCGGCCTGTCCAAATGTTCATCGAGCCAGTGGTTGACAGGAAGTGGAAGACATCACAGGATGTGATGCTGCAACAGCTCAGTGAGGAGGATAACATTATAGTTGGTGGTTACAGTTGTTTGCGTCTGTATGAAAGTGACGGACACAACGATCAAAAAGTATAAAAATACCATAAGTGGAGTATTGTAACAGGGCACTCTGCATAGTTTGGTAGCTACAACATGATAGACCTCAAAACCAACACTGGTGCTGATATCCAGTTGGACCAGGTGAGCAGGCTGAAATTCAATAAGTTTCTCTTTTTAATAATGTTTGTCCATGTAACACTTGACCAAGCCGATGTTCTATAAGTGTTTTTACTTTTGCACAATAAATACAGTAAAAATTGAAAAACAAACCTGAGAAAATCTATAAATTACTTAAAGTGTATCTTTTATGCTCTGAGATATTGGCTGAGCTCCAAATGCAGAATAGAGGATAAGACTAGTAAAAAGGATTTATTGTCACAGAAGTGGATAATGTTCACAGGGAGATGTTCGTAGTTGATCAGACAGAGAGCGGGCAGGTAGGTTCTTTGGGCGGTGGACTGAAGCTGGGCAGACGTGGCAGGTTAGAGACACAAAGAGAATAGACTAGTCACTGAAAAAACAGACAAGGCAAAACACCTGAAGCTGCAGTAACCAGGGCGGTGAGTTCAACAGTCTGGTGAAGACTGGTGAGGAGATCCGAGTTTTTATCCTGTGGTTGATGAGTGTGGATTGGCTGCAGCTGTGGTGGCTGATTGGCACTGGCAGCAGGCGTAGGTGAGCCGAGATTGCAGGGACACGCCCCGTCCAGACACACACACACACACACGCACGCACACACACACACACACACACACACACACACACACGCAAGGACAACCACAAGGAGAAACTGACATGACACAGAAGGATGGGGGAACACAGGGAAACACAGGGAAAGGGAGGAGGATGGAGGCTTACTGACAGTAGAAAATCTGAAAAAGACTTTCAATCATCGTTTTGTAAAAGATGTCCACAAATCCTTTGTGCATGTCAAATGTTGCTCAGGCTATGTGGATGCCTTGATGGAAATCATCTTCGATAAAGTCTTTGTGGATCCGACACCATACATGGATGAAGTTTTGAAGATCGGCCGGACAACGAGGAATTCATCTCTCTGTGTCCCGCTTCAGTCAAGGGTCAGCTGAACTCTGTGCAGCTGCCTCAGTGTCAGTGAACTCCCTGCAAATATGAAGACTTACACAGGCGAGGAGGACGACTCGTAGCTTCTGCCCAAAGAAGCCCCGGCACCATTTCACAAAGCTTTGACAGGCAACATGTTCTTAAAACATCCATCTATGGTGTGTGTCCAACTCTTCTCTTTTTTTCGTATAGGTTCAGTGAATAATTGAGTTATTTTTTCTACTTCTTAATTTTGTATTATCATGGATGATTGGCTCACAAGTTATGTTATTATAAGTTGTGACAAAACAGTATAACACTGCATGGGGAAACCGTCGATGAATGAGACGACGAATACCTAACAGAATGTGTAAAATCTCTCATGTAAATTAATGTTTAATATGCGAATGAAAAACATAGCAACGCTGATACTCAATAACAGTTATGTTGTGAATTTGGGGCATTATTCAGCTATATTTTGGGGGATGATGTGCTACTAAGGGTGTGCTGTGATGTCACGCCCAAAGGTATAATGCATTTCTCACAATTATCCAACCAGCAGGGGAAGGTGTTGCATCCTCTTCTCGAGGCAGGTCATGCTTCCCAGGACAGCCCTGATTGAAATCTTCTCAGAGTGAGAGCTCGACATGTGCCAGCCTTATTACCAGCCCTGTCACTCCATTACAGTGACAGAATCTTATTACATGCCCCTTCTTGGCATCCTAATTGGGTTTTCCCAGTAAGACTTTTTCAAACCTTCTGAATTACCATCCTACCACTGTGAATACGAAATCACTCAGTGCACATTAGCAAATACGCACCTCGGGAGCGGCTGCTGCTGCTTTGAATGAGTAATTGTCTTCAGAAGGCTTCCTTTGCTTTAAAAGGAAGAAAATCCTTTCCGTAGCAAAGAGTTAGCGAAGCAGCATCGTTTATGAGCTGATTCAAACTGCTACATGACTGAAAATTTATGAGCGCGTCGGTGTCTCTTGTGAAAAGCGTGCTTGTCAAATAAATATTTGATTGATCTTTTAATAAGTGAAAAGCACTGCTTGGGGAAGACATTCCTGCTGTGTGACTAAATCTGTCTACAAAGAACACTAGACAAAAAAGATGACCCAAATATTTGAGGTTAAATGTCATGCCCGAGAGCCATATTAATACAGGCTTCAGCTGTGCAAGGATTAAATAATGAGCGGCCATTTTTTATTCATTTTTCAGTGACAAACTTAAGAATGCAGACAATATATGTCCTCTGTCTCCTTCTGATGCCTTGCACAGCTGTAAACCCCCAATTTCCTTCAAGGTGCATATTGTTCATCATTCATTCAAATAAAATTCCGCTCTTTTCTGTCACTCCCACACACCAGCTCTGCTACAAGGCTTGATTCAGGTGAGGCATTCAGTCAGTGACACAGCCATCATTTTCCTGTCTTTGACAAGTAGGAAAAATGCAGCTCTGGCACTTGGCAACCTTGGACATCTACAACTAAAACCTTTGATCTACAAAAGACCTTGCTTTGCTAATATAGTTTGCAGACTTCATCATATTAATTCATCTCCCCTATCTGGATTACCTAAGTAACACATTCAGTAAATACCATGTGGGATAATTTAGTAATCTTCAAAGAGAGGCTTGAGAATGAAGAACTGTTCATGTCCCAGGAAATTTACATATTTTCAGAAAATTTACATATTTTCTGGGACACGAAGATGTCTCAGCTCCTTTTCTTGATTTCCATCATCCTCCAAACTTTTGCATAGGAAGGTTTTGTCTAGACTGTGACAGATGAGATGTCAGCTAATCATTGTTTGCTGAAAATACTGCAAGAAGCACTGCAACACTGGTTGCTTTTCAAACTTCTGTCTCCAAACCCAGCGACTCCAATCTCTCACAGATTTATCAACCCACAGCATGTTGGTACTAAATTCAATTGGCTTTAATGTTCTCCAACCGATAAGTGTTCCGGGCTTTGCTCGGGTGTATCCTATCAAATGAAATTGCTTCCAACACAAATAAATCTGATTAGCTGTGCACACAGACTTATTCAGTGCAGTGCTGTGACAGCTGATTGAGTGGTGGGTGTTTCATGCACACTAAATTTGATAATTCAAACTTTTATTATACCCGCATGCTAGGAAGAGATTCCCAGAAGAGCTGAGATGAGACAACGGTGACTGCTGGAGCGACTCTCTGAAGTCAGGAAGCAGCAACTAAGTGCTGCTCCAAGGACGTGAAGTGAAATGAATAACATGTATGATGTGACCTGAAGCAGAAGTAACATCTATTCATTCAAAATTCACATGGTCTAAAAATAATGGGAAATTATGCACTTCAGTGGTTCCCAACCTTTTTTTGTGTGACATACCCCCACAGACCTGTCAGACAACATCTTCGAAAATCATTTGAATTGATTTTAAACTGGGCATTATCTAACATTTAATGACATAACATGATAATGGAGGTTGCAAAATATTTTTCATACAATTGAGCAATCAGTGTCAGTCTTTTGGTTACATTTCATACTGCTGCTGCCTGGAGTGGCAGAAACGGGATATTACAACCATTAGCCTACTTTTAGCTAACTATTTTAACTGTTTATCCATCAAGCTATTTTTAGCCTTTTCAACCATGAATCAGATACTTTTAGCTAATCTCAACAATCTACTTTTAGATATTTCAATTATGCACTTCTTTTAGCTAAGTGATTATAGCTTTAGCTATCCATTTCAACCATTTTAGCTAGCTATTTCAACTGTATCCATTATTTTAAGCTAACAGTTTCAACTGATTATCCATTACTATTAGCTATTTCAACTATAAATCAGATACCTTAAGCAGCTATTTACTTCAATTTCAACTAGTTTTAACTAATTATTTATACTTTTAGCTATGTGTTTCAACTATATATCCATTACTTTTAGCTACTTATTCAACCATTTGTCTCCTACTTATAGCTAACTGTTGTAACCATTCATTTCTTTAAGATAGCAATTTCAACTGCTTATCATTTTAGCTTTATCAACAATTGTATCCATTACTTAGCTCATTAACTTTTTCAGCCATACTTTAAGCAAAGTTAACTATTTCAACCATACTTTAGGCTAGCGATTTCAACTGCTAATCCATTACTTTCAGCTGTTTCAATAATTTATCCATTACTTTTAGCTCATTCACTTTTTCAGCCATACTTTAAGCTAGCATTAACTCATTTCAACCATATTTTAGGCTAGCAATTTCAACTGTTTATCCATTACTTTTAGCTATTTCTGTAATTTATCCATTAACTTATTTTTAGTTTTAACTTCTCAGCTTCTCTGTTTTCACACATTCTCAAATTAGTTGAGCGACTCAGTCTTTCCTTAGAACTACCCTGATGCTAAAGCTATCCTTGTTTGAGGATCACTTCATATACAGTAGGTTGTAGTTCTGAATGTTACGAAAGTTAAGAACCAAGAAAGTGTTATTTGGGTCAAACAGTTATTTCTGAGGATTTTTGGACACAATGCTTGTCATAACTACAAGCACTTGACTGCCAAACTTGAAACTCTGAACAGATTTGCCATCAGTACAGCAGAATAATGACCAATAAAATGCTGTCTCACACATTTGCCAGTTTCAAGAAAAAAACAGCAGCTGAGCAAACAAGCCCTCCAATCTGGCAAACACACAAATGTTGAGTGCACATGTCCCAGACTGGCCACAATGCCAGTCTGTCTTCTGGGAAAATGAAGCAGTGCTAGCCAGGATGTAAGTTGTGCGGAAGCTGCATCTGTGCCCTGAACCTTCTTTCTTATCCGGCTCCTGCCAGGCTGATTTACAGCTTCTGGGTGAGGTTAATCACTGCATGGCCGGGGACACATTGGTAAGGCTTTTCTAGTCTTTCTTGACAAAACAGATTATTCACTTATCAGGGTAATAGTTGGTAGTACAGCAGTGACACTGCAAAGTCAGCCAGTTTTGTAGAGCAGGCATTTATTCTTAAAAAAAAAAAAAAAAAAAAAAAAAAAAAAAAATAA
>JAPZEA010000014.1:12220252-12231810 GCA_029783685.1 Heniochus monoceros | reverse complement strand
AGAGATGAGCGGGGGATGGAAAGAGAGAGTGAGTGAAGTGGGTGAAGAAAGAACTGGGATGCAGACTGAAAGAAAAGACAGAAATGTGTTGAAGAGAAAGAGAAAAAGAATCCAGTGATTTATGAAGTGCTGTGGCCCTTTCATTCCTTTTTTTCACTTTCTCTCTCATGCCTTTCAGTCAGGGCCTCTTGGTAGAGTTTAAACAGCCTTGGCACTGACATTGAAAGCTCCTGGCAGGACTGCAGCAGCACACACACACACACACACACACACACACACACACACACACACACACACACACACACACACAGAGCCCTCTTAGGAGAATTTTTATGTCAAGAAATCCTTGGAGGAGATGGTTTTTCATTCGCCTCCTCCTGTCTAAGCACTTCTTTGCTCTCAACTGTTTTGCATATGGAGGCATTTTCATTTGTTATGTTCCGCCACTTATTTATACCGGCTTTCATTTAGTTTGTAAAATATAATAATTTGTAATATTTCAAATATAGACATGGAGAAAAAACAGCTCAGCACCTGCTTCTTGCCTTGTTAAAACTTCTCATGGGCTCAAATTTTCCAAAATCTGAGTGAATTCCTTTAGATGAACTACTTTCATCACTGTGCTTGTACTGTGTGGCTCCCAAATGCATGTAAATGCATACCTTCCAATGGATGATCACTATTGTAACACCTTCTCTGCTCCTCTAAACATCTGTCTGTCTCTCCAACAGACCAGGGATCCTCAGCTCCAGTTAGCGTTGGACAGCTATTCTCACGTCTTCTCTGTGTCTTCTGCTGGAATCAGAAGATATCTCACGCTGGTGCAGCCGCTGGACAGAGAGACGCAGGACTCCTATACGTTCACGGTACGCTAAAGCCTCAGCATTTGTGTGCATTATGTGCAACATGTGCAAGAGGGAAAGAGTCTGAATGCATTTGAATAACTTAACCTCAAATCCGAGACCTTTGCTAAAACCGTAACGGTGGTCGTGAAATAAAGGACTCTTACCGACAGAGGAGGTGAAACAAAATAGGAGGCGATGAGTGAAAATTGAAGAAGGAAGAGGTGCAAGGAAGAGAAGAAGACAGGAGGAAATGGAGGTCGATGGATAGGAAAGAGAAGGATTGGATGCGCATGCACCTGTAGCTCAATAGTCAGTAATATTTAAAGCTTCATTTATTTCTTTTCACCAGTAAGAAAGGAGAAAAAGACAAGAAATAAGAGAGCAGGAGGTTACAGAGAAGAAAAACAATGGATGTTGAGGGAGGGGAGACAGGAAGGACAAAGAATGGAAGAGAATAGCACTTCTATGTATTTATTTAGCCTGACCAGCAGCACTTTCGTGAACATTTGTCTAGTTTTGAGCCTTCAGTCCAGCACTTAGCTCCTCCATTGCTCAGTGCAGAGTTAGATGTAGAAATAAGTCTTATTAGAGTGACTGCTGACCCTCTGTGTTTACCTCTTTCCATTTGTTTTCCTGTGTCTGACTGCCTCTCTTGTGTTCTTTGTTCTTCCTCTGGTCCACTTTCCCCTTTCCTCCTCCTTTCTTTCATTGTTCCTCTCCCTCTCTTATTCTCTATTTTATTTCAGGGCAATCTAATTCAGCGGCTTTGTTATTGGTAGGGCACAGAGAGGCTTCCTGTTGCCAAGCTGCAGAGTATCTCTCTGTGAGCGCCTCGCTATATGATGTACAGCATTGTTACTTCATACAACAGTCTGTTATCTGTCAAGTTCAGCCTGGTCACACTGGCAGTGTGCGTTTGCGTGTGCCTGCATGCGTGTTTGTGGCAGTGCGGCATGTTCTATGACTTTATGAGCCCTTTTGTGTGCATGCAGCTATTTGGAAGTTAAGGATGGAAGAAGCGGAAGGTCTGGTGTATTGATTGAAAGGCAGAGGTGTACGGTAATCACCATGAAAGCCTTGCAGGAGAAATTAAACTGGAGGGGGAGAGAGAGAGAGAGCTATGAGACATGGAGGATGATTTTCATTTAAAGGAGAGTCAATCAGCTTCTTGGCAGATGAGCCTGTGGAGAAGATTGGTATCAGTGAAGGAGCTTCGGTTGCTTCTGTTGATATACGCTCTGATATGAACTATTGATGAGTCTAAAATAAAATGAGAAATACACGTTTTAGTTTTATTTGGTGGTACGAACTGCTTTTATGGAAGAGTGGAGTCACCGGGGGACGAGAGTGGAAAGCAGGCACACAAGTCACAAAACAAAATCACAGATAATTTGCTGTGAACATGAAGCACTGCAGTCTACTTAACCAACATTTTAAATGGACTTGTTTCATTCGTTTTTTTTTTTTATTTTTACATACTAGAGTATGAGCGCTAAGAGGTTCAGCTGATTGAAGCACAGAGGAGATCACGACAAAAGTGACATTAAGCATTATCACAGTCGTAACATGAATAAAATATAACACGCAGAGATCTGGCAGCTAAGCGGTCACATGCAGCCTGAATATTTCTGAGTGACAAATCGTAATAACGTTGATGAAGTTCTGCTTGAAGGAAGGGCTCAACATTTTGGGAACTTAGCAGTTATTTGCATTAATGCCGAGAGTTCGATGAAAAAATCAGTCGTGCTCTCATGTCCGTTCACTAAATGATAAGCTAGAGCCAGCATGCGGTTAGCTTAGGTTAGCATAAAGACAGGAAGCAGGGGAAGCTGCTAGCTTGAAGCTCAGTAATTAACACTTCTCTCCTTTTGTTTGTTGTTTGTAATCTGTACAAAAAAGACCTGCGCAAATAAAAAAAAGGCATCTCATGTTAATTAGCAAGCTATACGGGTGCTGGTAGGCTGTTTATTTTGGGTGTGTTTTGCTCGCCTTGCTTCCAGTCTTTACGCTAAGCTAACCTAGCCGCATGTTGGCTTGAGCTCATTTAGGTGTCAACGTTTTTGATTTTAGTGTTGGAAAGAAAGCAAATAAGTGTGTTCTCCAAATTGTAAAACTATTCCTGTGAGAAATTACTTTAGAAACTATAGAATAATACTTCACATGGAGGGTGTTTTTAAGCAGCTAATGCACATCGACATTATGATTAACTGGACGCAAATGTTTGTTTATGGCTCTTTTTGTGTTTTATATTTTAATCATATTTTATTTTGTGGGTAAGGAAGTATATTGTGTGGATGAAATTAAATATAGAGAAGGCAGCTGGGACAGATAAGGTCAAAAAGAGTTTTCAGTTGCACCTACAAATGCGTGTAAATAAACCCATAACGGATTGAAAATGGAAAGAACAACTCGACCTGAAAAGGAAGAAGGAAACAAACAGACGCTATCAAGATGTCAGGACACACTGAGAACACAGTCCGCCCACCTCACAAAGACAGCTTTCTGTAGCTCGGCTAAGTGTAACATTCCCTACAAGAGGGGACATTTTCTTTCTTTGCTCTTGTCAGAAAAACATAGTGTTCATCATTTTTCATTCTCACTGTCTGTGTCTCTTCAGCTCTCAGCGTCTGACGGCGTCCAGCAGAGCATTCCGGTTACTGTGACGATAACGGTGCTGGACGCTAACGACAACACCCCGACTTTCGCTAATGTCTCTTACACGGTCAACCTGTTCACTGATATGATGCCTGGAGAGACTGTGTTACAGGTACACACGGTTCTTAAAATGAGCAGTTTTTGCAACATATGTTATTAAATCACATTTATGCTGCAAGAATATGTGCATGTGTGTTTTTACAGATGGCACTTTTATGTGTTTGTGTGTCTCTTCCCAGCTGTCAGCAGTTGACTCTGATGCAGGTCCCAACGGTCAGGTCACCTATCGGATCTTAGCTGGTGACCAGGGTCATTTTCTTATTGGCAACAGGTAAATATATCACTTGCACTGTAATATTATTGAGATTTTTATTTGAATGTTGCGCTTTCTTTGCTGAGAGTTAGATGAGTTTGGTACCACTCACGTCCGACGCTACCAGCAGCAGCTAGTTAGCTTAGCATAAAGACTGAAAACAGGGGGGAACAGCTAGCCCGGTTCTGTTCAAAGGTGAGAACAAAACACCTCTAAAGGCATGAATTCACAGGAGGAGCTTCAGTTGCATTTCTCAGCCGTCCTCCTCACACATGTCTGATGGAACATATTAATCAATACAGCTATCTACACAGGCTGTGCATCGGCTCATGTTTTACTTGCATTATACAAGTGTAACAGCAACCTGAAGGACAGTTTTGTGCTTCAAGTCCATTTTCTTCTGTTTTACGTGCACAGTGATCGCATGTTGGGCTTTGAGCCTTGCCAAAACGAGGATGACCTACACTCAGTGCTGTGCCTGAACGCGTTCTGTGTTGGCACTGATGGAGGACTGCAGCGGCTGGTGTTGCTCCGCTCTGCTCTGCTCTGCTAACATGCTGCTTTTGCTTCACAGCCTGTGTAGACAACTAATTCACAAGTTAAAAGACGTAAAAATGACAAGTTGTGGTTTTACGGGGGAGTTACGTGGCAAACTTACGAGGCTGACAGGCAGTCAGCAGAGACTAAGTCTCGGCAAGAAAGCGAATGAGCATTTTTAACGAAATGTCAAAGCATTCCTTAAACTAAATCAGAGGATTTTTCAATGTGAAAAAGCTCAGTGCTGCTGTTGTCATTTCTGTAATTGGGCATGAGACCACAAACCCACTCGCAGAACAGCAGAAAAAAATGCCTCTCACTCAGAGTATTGTTAATGATAATGATGGTATCAAAGGTAACTTGTGTAGGATTTGTAAACACCCATATGTCATTGTCACATTAATGAAACCATGATGATGATAAGTTATTGCCAGAGAAATACAAGCTCAAGAAACCAGAAGGGTGACAAAGCAGTCACATCAACATGTTGTGTAGAAGCATAATGAGGCCTCAGTTTTCTCTGCAATGGTTTCAGAATTAAAAAAATGATTTATTCATGTTCAGTCTTCACATGAATAAATCATTTTTTAATTTAATTACACTTAACCACCTTCATTTTAGTCATTTGAATAAAAGTGTTCATAATCATGTGATAGTGAATGAACTGTTTTCACAGCACTGGGGTCATTACTGTGGCGCCAGGTGTTGAGCTCGCTGTTGGGCGGAGCTACGCTTTGACGGTGGAGGCCATGGACAACGGGCCTGCTCCGCACAGACGGTAAGGGTCCCTCTCTGTCTGCTTCGTCAGGCTTTTCCTTTTCTCTGTCTGGAGCCGAGTCTCCAAAGGTCATCGCATTTCCAGAGCTTTCACACTCATTGCTGTCGCTCCCTCTGTTTCTCTTTCCCTGCTGTTCCCTCCATCTTTTCACCATTTCAGGTGTGCCCTCTTTCATTTTTCGAAATATATGAATTAGGATTTTACATTGGAAAATGGCAGGAAAGAAGTCTAAGAGAGGAAAATTGATAGCATATGTATGAGACGGAAAGAAGAAGAGGGAAAGGAGTAAAGCAGAATCAAAGGTAATGGAAGGGTGCCTCACTTGTTACCCTCTTGGTGAGAGAAAATGTTACTGTCTGCATTTCAGAGAGGGGGCAGTTTCAGCCAAAGCAGGCACACACGGCATCTAAAATAAATGCCACAGACGGGAAAATAAACTAAAGGTGATGCACTCTGTGTCGCTGCATTCTAAAGGGTACGGACTGACTTGATAAGGTGACATTTTTTATTTCTGTTCTCCCCTGCCTTCCGTTTTCCATCTCCTGTATTTCATCTCCTTCATGGATTCAGTCAATAAGGAGCCATAGCTTTCACCAACTCACAAAGTCAGGCTATCCCACAAGATGGGTTATTTCATGGAAAAAGCAGCTCCTAATATTTTGTAAACTCTGTATTGATTAGGTAGCTGAAGTCTGGCAGAGAGCAGTTCAATCGCCAAATTTTAGTTTGAGCAATTACCGTGCAACTCTCGAAATTTGAGAACAGAAGCGAATCCAGCCGTGGAAGCACTGACCCACCGGACACAGTCAATCTACATCGCTCCACAGATCGATGTAGCAGCTGCACTGGCAAAGAGTTTGATTCCTTTAGTGGGATTTTTTTCGCTGCACCGTGCCTCAACTTGACTCAAGAAATCTCACAAAACAGGCACTCAGTGGGAGCCTGCCATGAGATTTAGCAGGTTTCAGGAAAAGAGGGACAACGTGCATCAAAAGGTGTTCGCTCCTTTTGATGCACGTTGTCCCTCTTTTCATTCTCCTCCCGGTTTTCAGTTTTCTTGTCTTCTTCCATATCATCCAGTTCAGAAACACGAGAAGGAAAGCTCAAAACCATGTGAGAAATTGGCACCAATGAAAAAAAAAGCCACACAACCCGAGCGACGGCACCAGGCTGACGAACGGCCTGTTGTTTGCTGATACTCAAAGCGCACTTGGGTGGCTCTTTGTGTTTTACACTTTGGAATATCCCAACAAAAAGATAAATTAACACTGCAGTGTCCTTGTAGAAAGGACAAACAAGCCAAGTCCTTGCTCTTCAAATAAGAAGCACAGAACAAAAGCAACTCTGGGTTCACACACACGCAGGAACGTTTAATAAAGACGTTTTTAGCTGGAAATTGAGGAGAAGGCACAGTGTGATACTGAGGTAGGAAGTTAGTATTATAGGTTCATATAAGCTGAGCAGGTCAGTGGGGAATATTCCTCCTTCCCTCAGTGGTTGATGTGTTTATATCAGAACACACTTGTGGAACTCACTGAATGGTTTGATGATTAATTTGACCTGTCAGTGGCTGACAGTGGAGACTTCCGTTCATCAATCTTCTTATGAAAATGTAATCAGATTTAATCATCTCACCTGGCACCTGGTTAAATGTTAGAATACAGGAAAGCAATATGAGTGTTTTGCATTTGACAGCATGTCCCCCAGCAGTTACCTCCCCTGTGAGCCAGAGATATTGAGATTTTTGTTTTGTTTTTTAGTGCCATGCATACCTCTTCCTCACCAAAACCAGGCACCTACTTTATACTCCATCTACACCTTGGATTAACATGGGATCTGCAACCCGGATATGGTATCCAGATGATAATCTTGCCTTTGCGTTCACACCTGGTGTTTTTAATGCGTTCTCATTGTCCTCATTGAGATTGGATCTCTGTCTTTCAGAGCAAAACCTGTGCCTGAGTAATCTGAGGTGGCATCGAATCAGCCCAAAACTCCCTTAAAAAAATCATTGAGTTTTTTGAGTTATTGAAATGGGGACACTTTCTAAACTTTGTGAAAGGCTGTCTATGACAAATTCAGAATTATTCACCTCCTCTTGTAAATTAGGCAAATAAGACATTGAGTTATTCCTTTGTTTGTATAAAAATATATGTTTTTCCTGATGTGTTCAGTCCAGTACTGGTGTGTAGGCTACTGTGTGACTAGATCATGTGCCTTGTTATCTGCAGATCAGCTGCACAGATGAGTGCCATGCATTCTGTTCCACACACAGTTATTTCTTACTGTATATTAGTCATTTTCCAGCCAAATTGCTTTCATTTTTCTCATAGTTCTGTTGAATAATGCATCTTTTGCCGTTTTCATGCCACAGAATAGACATCTCATCAGTAATCAGAGGCAAATCTCTTTCAACCTTCTCAGTTGGTCACTCTCTAAATATAACAACCTATACTTTACCTATACTATCAACTCAAAACAATATATCTGGATCAATGTTAGTTTGTGCGGATGCCAGCATGTTGCACGGATTGTATTTACATCTACCTAAAATCCGAGCACAATGCGCGCCAGAGTACCTCCAGATGTGTTCAGGCAGATCTGATCACAGTCTTACCGTGATGCATTCAGACCTTGCACTAACATGCGTTTTTCCTTATGTGGACAAAGTGTCTGGATACAGATCACATTTTAATACCAGGTGTGAATGGGGTCTCACATTCAGCTACGTCATTCTAATAGCGACTAATGTAGCCTTGAGCCGCTAGCTTCAAACAGAGATGAGGAGCGGGTTACTGAGGTCTGGTGAACTCACTTCCTTCTAACTCCACACCGCCAGGTTTTTTTCATTTTCAGATGTGCCTTCAGCCGCAGCCATCACCTGAGGCGATTTATCAGCAGCTCCTCTACAACCACAGAAGGCTTTATACAACTTTTATTCACATATGCAGTTGTCCTCCCCAAGACCTGGGAACAGACTTGGGAGTGTAAATAGCTTGAGTCCCCTTGAAACACTTCATGACATCTGTTAGAAGCTGTATTTGAACACACCGTAAAAACCGCAGCTGATGGATCAGTCATCCTGTATTTCTGATCCAAAAACATAGTGAAGAAACAAAACCTGTGAATCTGGTCGAATTGTTTTGCTGCATGTTTGGAAAACTTGACAGTATGCTTTTAAAAAGTCATTAAAAGTTGCAACTGGTACTTAAATGTTTTGCAAGCTTTGCACTGGAGTTGTCAGTCCTTGGTCATTTGCATTAGGAAAACGATAAGGTAAAAAAAGTTTTTAGTGAATTTACCAAATTTATCAGGCTAATCAACCAGTCACAGAGTTTTGACTGACTTCATTCACCCTCATTCAACAGGCTCCTTTGACCGAGCGGCCACATGTCAAGGCCAACTAGCGCGCAGGGTGCTGGCAAAACAGTGCCCAGTGTCTGGCTGTTGGCTTGGTGTGCAAGTGCCCTTGGTGCTTCAAATTCAAATTAAAAAAAAAAGTTTTATTTGGATACATTTTGTCTCAGTTTTAAAGGTATTTGTTGCTAATTATGAAAACTAAGGATGTCAGGATCAAGTTTTTTGGACCCTGTTCCCAATCCCAGTCCAATCTGATTCTTACCAACGTATGTATCTATTGAATATGTATCTGACACACTGAATTAACAGCTGTAGGCTTCTTAATCAGACACCTCATTTTTCACAAGCTCCAAATACAGCAGATCCTGGTTCAAAAATATGAAACCTCATATTATATTATATAACCTCAATGTTTCATTCATCATATGAGAGTGGAGTGTAGAGAGCTTTAATCAGACAACAGACATGTTTCATTTTGGCCTGTCATCCAGCTGACACTAATTAGTGACAGCTGGTTAAAGTTTGTAATTTTAACCGAGGGAAGCAGCAGTCAATAAGCTGCGAAGCTGCCACCTGAATATTTTGTACATTGCTCTTTGCGTATAATAATTAGTGTTTCGCTGACCTCAGCGCCTGAACTCAAAGCCACTATCTGTATTTTTTTTCCACATTCACACATTTCCACTCACACATGTAGTTCAGAGCCTGGCTGAGGGGAAGGAAAGCAGTGGCAAGCTGAGGTGGACAAAACACGGTAAAGTTCAGTGGAGAAAGGATCGGGACATCTCAACCTCAGCATCTCGTCAAAAGTCAAAGCTTTATGAAGCGGCGCAAATTTAATTTGCTCTAACAGTTGGTTTGTGGGCTGCCCCTCAGATTCACCCAAACCGAATCAACCCACTGTGTCTCACGAATCAAGCCAGTTTCACAAACCAGATAACGTAAGTGCAGAACAAAATTATGACCGTGGCTTACTTATATCTGGAATAAAATGTTTTGTCACATCTGCAGTGGATTGGCCTCTCCAGCAGCGTTTGTCAGTCATCATAAAAGCGCGAATCCTCTCCCGTCTCACGGTCGGCTCCAGCTATGCAGCTGCCAAATCAATACAGAATGTGAACCACTGCAGATTGAGGTGGTTCCAGCGATTGACTCACAGATTGTCCCCAAATTTCCCCAGACCCCCTGTTTATCTCAGCTGAAAACATAACCCGCATAACAAATCAATATCTATCTCTGCTGCCTGATTTATTAAACGGGTGGGTCAGGACCCAGCATGAGCTGTGCGTCCTCTTACTGGTGGGCACCAACAAGACATGAGTGACTGCGGTTTTTCATGGTTTTGGATCTCAGCCTGTGAGGATTACATGTTAGGGGGCTGGAACTGTTGAAGAACCATTGAGATACATCAGTGCTTTTGCATGGCCTAGATAGATGCACCCCAGAATACTGAAAGCAGTTCATGCTCGGTGGTCTCATTTGTACTTTCATCAAACTGTAGGCTAAGAGAGAAAAGAGGCCACCACCAGAGAGAGCAGATGAGATAAAGATGTTAGATAAATCGCTTGATAGAGATGAAGATAAAGAGATCATTTTCACTGTACCCTCAGAGGCATGTAGTAAAATATGGAGGTGGTGCAAAGTCATTGTTTTGCAAGTCACAAGCAGTGTTGGGAACTTATTTGAGAAATGGAATCAATTCCTCATTACGTATTACTCATTTCACTTTACTTTTATTTGCCCCAGTTCTGTCAAAGGTGTCGCCCCTCCTGTAGGATCCTGAGACTCAAAAGGTGATCCGGCTTGAGCTCATGGAACTGCCTACCTGACGATCTCAGGCTGGCAACTTCAGTGTCCTCTTTTAAACCTCATCTGAAAACCTAATTTTATATAAAAGCCTTCTTATACTGAACATTTGATTTATTTTGTTTTATTTCTAATTTACTTTATTGCACTATTCCCCGTCCATTAGTTTTTGTTTATATTTTTATTACATTTTAATTTTCATTATTATTATTATTATTATTATTATTATTAAACAACTCCAAACCTGCACGCCCACAGGGCAGCTGCGTTGACACAGAAAATGAAACTTTAAGGTTGAACAAGCAGCCGACCGACAGTTTGGAGGGACAGTATTACTTATTATTATGATTGTCTTTTATGACCATAAAAACTGACATTACTGTAATGTGTTGGGCTACTAGTGAAGCTACATTTACACAGCATGGCACGGCTCGAATCAACACAAATCTACTTGCTTTTGTTTCCAGGTACTTTTCTCTACTTCGTTTCGTACTCAACGTAGGCGGGATTCTTGGCTGATCATCATAGCGACGCCGCGCTCATCCACACTTTTCCAGCAGTTGGGAAACAACACCAGAGCCTTTATTCACTGACAAACTGTAACCAACACTGTGCATTTACTGTTAAACTGACAACTTCTACAACTTCTTCTGCTATGCACACAAAGGAGCGACTTGTCACCTTTTAGTATCGGCTCAGCTTGCTGCCGAGTCAAGCCATACCATGCGGTGGAAGAGACCTACAAGTCACGAGCTTGGCACAGTTCCAACAGCCATGTCAATTCATTTAGTAGATTTAGGAGTTAATTTGGTAGAATGAGTTTGTGTGGTGAATTTTCAAGGCAAGTGACTTTAATCCCACTTGAATCCAAGTCATAACTCAAGTCTACACCTCTGGTAAAATGCAGTTGCATGACACATATAAAGTATGTTCGAGGCAGCCTTGGTGCTCAGCCAAAAATTAAATGTATTATTCAGATGTAGCAGGTAAACATGTTGTCTGCCGCAGCCGTCGGTCAGTGTCATAAAATGTTTTGCGGCTGGTGTAGATAATCGTGTTGATTAAAATCAAAACCCGCGTCGTCCGTCAGACACTCAGGAGACAAATGAATGAAAAGGATGGCAAAAAACTGTCCAGCATAGACTTGGTCTTTGATAATGAGAGGATACTGCGAGTTCAGAGAAAATATAAACAGGGCGGTGAAGTGCACTCAGTTACAAATCCATTCACTCATTCATTCACTGAGGAGGAGGAGGAGGAGGAC
>JAPZEA010000014.1:12087990-12100575 GCA_029783685.1 Heniochus monoceros | reverse complement strand
TACTTTACTTTTTTATTTTCACTGGGCAGGAAGGGCATGATTAACTGTAATCTGAAAAGTATATGTCAGATAAATGTAGAGGAGTAAAAAGTACAACATTTGCCTCTAAGTGTTAAGTTGCATTAAGTTAAAATAAAAAAGTATGGTACAAGTACCTCAAATATGAACTTAAATACAGAACTTGAGTCAATGTACTTAGCTACAATCCACCAGCATTTTTGCATTACCATCTGTTGTATTTAAAGTATTACACAAGCAAGTTTTTAAAGTAGTCAGTGGTGGAAGTGCAGTATAAACCCCGGCAGCCCCTGAGGTTGAGATGAGCAGTCATACCAGTGATGAGGGAGTGGCGCCCCCTGTGGGACCGTCCTCTGTTCTGCGGCTGTAGATAAACAAGCTCGACACTTCGAGAGGCTCGTTATGTTGCGTCCTCAGCTGGACGTGTCTGTAACCTGAAACACACACAGCAAGAAGATGGACGACACATAAACAGATAATGTTTCTACACTGACCCATGAGAAGACGCAGGCCTGTGCTGGAGTGCAGAGCGGCTCGAGTTGTAAAAACAAACCTCAGTCATGTTCGTTCTCTATCATCTATCAAGACATTTTCACAGACATGTTCTGCTAGTGTTCTGAATTGAATTGAGCAGGCTTTTTTGCATATTTGCAGGTGTTCTTGCAGACTCTAGTTGGTAACAGCTACAGCTTCGATCCATCCTTCGTCGAGGTGACATGTGTTGTGTGTGAGACTCGTACCTGGCTTGAGGGCCTTCAGAGGCAGGGTCCTCTGAGCGGTAGTCTGGGAACTGTTGTTATCCACGACAGCAAAGCGCAGGAAGCACATCTCTTCAAAGTGCACGGTGAACTGAAAGTGCTCGCTCCACATGGGGTTGAGGGTGTTGCGGTGGATGGGTTTGGTACGGAAGTGGCAGCTGTCGACGGGCATGCCCAGAACGTCCACCTCGATGCAGGGGCTGCCAGCGCTGTTGCCGGGACAGACGTTCTGACCGGAGACGATCTGAGAGAAGACAGACAAGGTGATAAATGAGTAACAGTCGTTATGGCGTGTAGGACCACTTGCAGTTAAGATTCTTTACTGTCACTAAATCAAGATTATTGTCAGTTGATTTGATGAAGCAGGCCGGAGAAGCCAAACAGTCAGTAAAGTCACTCTGACCTGAAAGCAAAGACTCTATTTCAACTTCAGTCACCCTCTCCCTCCCTCTCTCTCTCACACACACACACACACACACACACACACACAAAAACGCACAGGTTTTATGAGCTTGAGATCATCCCTCTGTTTATACTGCCAGATCAGTGTTCATGTTGCCTCTGAGAGCAGGAGAGCAGATAATCTGAACCTCGCAGATGACCAAGAATGTCGGTGGATAAACAAACTGTTCACCACAATCAAAGGCAGCAACTTTATCAACATTATTAATATGATTTTTTGTGTTCCTAACATTAATTCAAGGTGTTATTCACTCGGGTTATGACAGACCAAAAAACACAAATAACCACTTCATGTCAACAAATTGTACACTATTACTGACAACACTTACACACTATTTCTTGTGTTTACACACAAGCAGATACATGCAGACCTTTGAAACCAGATTTGGTGCAATAAGCTTTCATGGTTCATTTCCACACACAACGAGTGACACAAAGTGATG
Organism: Heniochus monoceros; assembly: GCA_029783685.1. NCBI lineage: Eukaryota > Metazoa > Chordata > Actinopteri > Chaetodontiformes > Chaetodontidae > Heniochus > Heniochus monoceros. The sequence continues at coordinate 12,098,894 of JAPZEA010000014.1, read as the reverse complement.
AAAAGCACAGACAGAACAATAAATACAGTCAGAGAGGGAGAGTGCGGGGGGTGGAGACAAAGCGTGGAAGTATTGCAATGTCGAGCTTTTATGAGGTCCTGTTCTCATTGACAGTTATATGGAATTAACTGGGTGGTCTTCATGGCTGTCAAATAATGAAAGTGCATACAGAACACTTCACTGTAAAACTGTCCAAACACGCCTTGATGGACCTAATATGAGTACTTGAGGAGTGTGTGTTTGCGTGTCCACTTAGCAGGTATGCTGATAAAGAACACGAAAGAAAGAAAGCTTGAGACTTTGGAAACTAACTTAACTTAAACTTAAAATCAAATATTCAGGACACAGTTTAAAACGATTTGCATTTACAATTTAGGTTTTGTCAAAAATGAGATTTCTTTCAAGGCAGCGTCTAACAAACAAAAGTGCAAATCAAACACTTTGCAAAGGCAAGTAGTCATGCTATTTTACCTGAAACTGACAGTATGAAAGAAGTAATTTTTGGAATTTATACGAGTAGACAGGACGTTAAAGAAGTGAGGATGAAGGCGAAGAGGTCAAACTGTTCAGGAGGAAGCAGTCTTCCTGACTGTCATCTTAACTCACGGTGAGCGAATAGACGGCGGGGCTCATTTTCTCCACGTCCCTCTCCATCGGACAGAACTGCTGATAGAGCGGACAGCCACGGTCCCACAGCACCGCCGGCTTCAGGACGTAGCCACAGCCCCCGTTAGCCTCGAACAAGGCTGTGTTCAACTGCATGGGCAGGTCTGGGAGGCGAGAGAGATGGGGTTAAAATATTAACAAGATTCTATTTTTGGAGCACCAAAACAGCTACAAGCAAAAGCCTCAACTCCACCTCGAGGGTGTTGGCAAAAGAGGTAATTAAGACAAACATGATCCAGTTTGGGTGTGATGTAACTGCAGTGACATTTCCTGTGAGACCCAATTGAAATTGAGTGACTTGCATACAACTGGGTGATGTTTAGTAAAATTTGTTTCCAAATGGAAAAAAGACTATTTGAGAGGCATAGAGAAGACATGAGGGGTGAGGGAGGAGAAAAGGATTGAAAGGGAATAAGAGAGGAGGATGAGAGATTGTTCTTTAATGAAATATGCCTTTTAGAGAAAATAACTTAATCTATCAGAGGTCAGACAGCGAACACAGACAACAGAGAATTTGTGGAAACAGAGAGATAGAAACAAGCAGAAAAACAAATGAAGACGCAAAGTAAGAAAAATAAATGGGACCAACAATCCCTGAAAAAGCATGATGGATCAATTTGTAACTTTTCAAAGGTAAAACACAAACTCATTTAAACTTATAGTCTCGTCAAACCTAATCTGAAATTTCTTATTATTTCTCTGTGGAAACTGGGTTGCAATGACTCACTGAGGTTTAAAGCCTTTCTGCCAATTTCAAGGCTTTGCAAAGTAGTAAAAAAAAAACAGACATTATCATGCAGAAGAGACCCTGGAGTTGTTTTCTATGGCATTACAAGGAAGGAGGATGATAGAACAGAACAGAACACAATATTCTCTTTAGTCATCTCTTCTGAATATGTAAGCCCTGAGAGGCAAGTGAGAGAAAAAATTCTGGTGATCCATTTTCTAAGTGTGATCTATTTTTTTTCTCCTGTGTTTGTGACTTAAGGATGGGTGAAAAACGGGTTTTCCAGATGGAAAAATTAGTTTTCATCTGTGAAAACAGGTTTTAAAGAAAAAGGAAAAAGTTTTGTCAGAATGATTTTTCGAAGTGTTTGTTGTTGCAATACTCATTTTGGCCACACGGGGCTGAAGTGCACCACTACACCATGTTCTAAACAGGACTGAAAGCGTTCATGTTTTCTTTCAGGTGAGTTTTAATTAACACAAGGTACATAAATTGTTAGCAAGTTATAAAACATTACTGACATGTCTTTCTCTTGGCTACAAATGTAATTTAATCAGTGCTGATCTGCCATTAGCATTAGATAGAGGGACAATAGCCTTTAGTACACTGGCTAACCAACAGCCACAACCCAGGTGAAGTCTGCATAGCTAACTGGGACACTTCATCCCTTATGAGCAGGATGTTTTACCAATAAAGCAAAAAAAAAAAAAAAAAAAAAAAAAAAAAAAAAAAAGGGACATGGAATGGACATGAGGACAAATAAATAAATAAATAAATAAGGAACTTAGAGAGATTATCCTGGCAAAACATTTTTTCACCTGTTCTTAAGTCATAACAGAGAAAACAATTTAGATCAAACTCAGAAAATGAATAACTAGATTTTTTTCTCACTTGCCTCTTAGGGCTTCCATAGTTATCTTCTACTGATGTAAAATGAAAAGCATACTGTATTAGTAGTAATGTTTGCTTGTGAGTGACACAAACTGCCTGATTCATAGAGAGTGATTCTCCTTTGCATAGAGAAACAGCTCTCTGCACAGTGTGCTCACCATCAGTCTGGTAGTTGAGCGCCACCAGCTGAATGCCGTGCAGCCAGAAGAGCAGAGGGTTGGGGTTAGTCGAGTCGATCCTGGTGGCTGCTGGGTAAGTCCTGAGCAGCTGGCACACCGTGTGCTGGATCAGCTTCTGAGAGTAACGCCGGCACAGGCGCTTGGCGGCGTTCTCGTTGACGGAGGAGATGTGGTAACACTTGGGCGTGCGGATGATGGCGCTCAGCGAGGTGGGGGGGTTGAGGACGGGAGACGTCTGCTGCTCCTCCCAGCTCAGCCGCTCAGCGCCACCTAGTGGAAGGAGAGAGGGAGACATTTAAAGACGCTGGAAACCTGTGTCCTCAATCAGCCTCTTAGTTTGAGCGATCTGGTCCTACATTAAGACGAAATTAGAACAGCTCTGAGCACCAATCAGGATGTGTGAAGTGTGATGACAGTTTTTGAGAACTGACTCATCTCGGGATGTTTTTGGCTCAAACTTTAATTTTTGTTGTTGCTTACTGGGTCCTGAGGTTGTAGAGTAACATTTACTTTCTGGCCTGTTTCATTTAGACTAGGAAAAGGAACATGGACTTTTAAAATTACAGACTTTCCCGGCAACAACAGGAAGAACTAAGTCAATATTCAGTTCAGCACAACATCACATTTTGCACAACAACAAGAATTGTGTCTAAAATCATTTACAGGCTCGCATTGCTTTGGTTCACATACAGCCGGCAACAAATACTCTTAATACTTTGATTTCTTCTGGTGTGATGTTTTACAACAAATTATCCTAATGGATCACTTCAAACCTATTATAGCATATTTTGTTTAGCCTGCTTTGCACTGTAAAGTGTTTAGCTGCTTGTCCAATCAAATTCTCCAGTTGCGCCCACTTTAATCTGCACCTCTGAATGCACTTAGCTGGATTACAATGTTTAAGTGGGAGTCCTGTGTTGGTTTTCCTTTGCTGTGCACACACATATTCAAACATGCACCCACCCACTCTTCACTCTTCATCACATTTACAATTTTAGAAATATCTATGAAACACACATTAAAAATGGAACAAAAATATATTAAATCTTCCTTTTCACGCACACTCATATTAAAAAATAGCTCCCCTCGGCCCTGTGTACCTTTCCCAGGGGTGCGGCTCTGGGTTGTGACCTCCCCTGTTGTGCTGCCGCGAGCGGGAGCATTGCCAAATATGGACTTCCTGCTCTTTCCCCGGTCCTTCCCTCTGCCAGAGCCGGCCGGAGACAGCGTGGACAGGCCTGGGTTCCCACACATAACGAGACGCAGACAGAAGAAAGTGGTCAATAATGCAACACAGACAGACTGGAGACACCACACTCATGACAGCAGTGTTTGTCTCAATTTGTTCCTCAAAATCCAGAAATCACTTTCTCTAAATGCTGTCACTTTCTGTCATAATGAGGAAGTTGGTCTTCTCCCTGCCAGGCATCACTCCAACTGCATCTTAATGAGGTTTAGAGCTAATGGCAATGATTTTAAGTTATGTATTATTTGCAAAACAGTTGCAGAAAAGTATGTTTTTGCCTTTAAAAACAAACCTATTATTATTCTGTAAAGAAATCCATAAGAATTTGCCTGAAATCTGTGTGATAACATGGAAAATAGAGCATAGAAGCAGATAGATGCTTCTAATCCTCTTTGCAAAGGTCTTGTTTGATAATCGCACTAAAATGAATCAAATTACAGCCATTCAATCAATGATTTATCAATGCAAAATGCTACACATAACGCATTTAAATGCTATTAATCTTAAGCTATTTCTTATTTGATGTCAAATCTCATCTCCCCTCCAAAAACGAATTGAGATGAGAAATATGCCATGCATTTTCAAATGTTTGCAGACAAGCATTTATGAGTACTATGTCCATCTGCAGCCACCAGACAGCAGACGGCAGAAACCAGTCTGCTGTCTGAGCTGGGCTTCATGCCCCGTCGTCTCTTTCTCAGATCTCAGGTCCCTGGAAACAGTAAACAAATAAAATACCAAGTGGAAACACAGGAAGGTTTATAAGAGCAAATGTCACACAAAGAAAAGAGGACGCAAGCAGAGAAGAGAACAGTTGAGGGAGGAAAGAGGAGATAAGAGGCTGATATTTAAGGGACGAAAAGAATAATGGAGATAAATGGTAGTGAGGAATGAAGACACAGTAGATCCCAATAAATAGGAAACAAGAGAGTGTTTACGAGGGTAGAGAAAGAAAAGTCAAACATCCTGAACTGCTGAAGACATGCATTTAAAATTCAACCCTCATTTTAAGCATTTTATGATTTGACAAAGGCCCGGGGTCAAATTTGAACCTGGGATACTAACTATACTGCAGGACATTCCAAAAACATCCCCTTAATGTTCAGTATATCACAACTCTGCTGTTGCTGTGTTGCTCTGGGACTGACAACACAATAAAGTAACCCTATCTTTCCCATGGGGGAGAGAAAGATTCGTCATCTGGGTGGGTGTCCTGTGTGGGAGAGATATTAAATGTCTCGCAATGAAAAAAATTCAAGAAACATGGGGAAAGGTTTGACCTCTTAAATATAACATGGGAGTGGATTAGAGAGGGACAAGGCAGAAAAAGGAGACAATGATAAGCAGGAGTAAAAGAGGAGAGGGTAGAAGAAAGATTTTGACAGAGGATAAATCACTGCGCTGGGAGAAGAATCCGTGTAGGAGCGAAGGGAAAGAAATGTATGTGAAAATGAAAAGTAAAGAAAGGGAAAGGACTGTGTGTGAAATGTTCTCTACCAGGGAATTTCACAGCCTGGCAGTAGATGATGAGGTCGGACAGCTCCTGGGCAATCTGTCGACTCTCCTTCTTGTTCTGAGGAAGGTAAAACTCCTCGCCCAGCTCCATGTCGAACACCTACATGTGCAGGTAGACACGGGACAAGGAAAACATGGGTTCACCTGAAGAGACAGTGATGTGCTATTGGAGCAGGGACTTCATGCAGTAGACACACAGGCAGAGGGAGTACAGATTGAACCTCCATGCCAGGTTGCCTTCCAAAATCATTAGCAAATTCAGCCTAAACACTTTCTTTTTTAACTCATTTCTGTTGACTTCAACATATTTAAGTCTTTGATGTAATCTGCCAACAAAAACATCAAGCAAATAAACCCAAAATAAATTACTCATAAGCAGATGCTTTAATCCAAACAGCCACAATACCCACTGGTACCTAGTAGCTATGACTGACTTCTTCTTAGGAATATTTTAAATTATACAAGTGTTTCAGTGCAAGCACAACTGCAGCAGTTAGGTCGGTTTCATGCAGTAGTTGCCTACCTTTCCTTTGCTCTGCGTAGTGCTATCAGACTTCTTCATCCTCTTCGGTATTTCATCAACAGGTTGCTCTTCTTTGTCTGCTGAGCTCTTCCCCTCTGGCTTGTCATCCAGGATGTTATCTACGTTGAAAACACAGTGAATTATAGAAGCTCCCTGCGGTTCAGAATGGGTCTGACAGAGCATACATCCCTGGGAAATGTTCTGCAGGTGAATCGAGTGTCAGAAACAATTATTGTTAACCGTACAGAAAATGCAGCAAATATGGTTGATTGTGACAGGCTGGGATATCTGCAAATCAAGCAAGCGCGCCCCCAAATGTACCTCTTTTTAAGGCTTTAAGGACATATTTCTTAATGAATTGTATTCCTGTCCGCCATGCTACTACACCATATGTGCAGCAGCATAGCAGACAACATTTGCGCCAGGAGGCAAGAACTGACCTGACAAAGATCCAGCTGGGAAATTTATTTGCTAAATAAAACTTCTGCATTGGAGTTGGTGTGACAGTTCTTGATGTACATTAAATCACCAGTAAGACATATATCAGAAGACATATATTTAGCTTACTGCTTGTAAAAACAAATGTTTTTTCTTGTCAATTCAATAAAATCAGAGCATTAAGTGGAGACTATAGTTAACTACAGCTTAAAGATACTTCAGCAATGTTTGATTAGTTATGCCTTTCAGAGGCCTGCAGGTGGGGACAATTACAGAGTAATTATATAGGGAAAAAGCAGTTATCTGTATTCCTAAGTACTTGCAGATCCCATGAGCATATTCCCAAGCCAAACACCCTACAAGGCCCCTCCTCACTGACTTTCAAAGCAATGTCTATCAACTGTAAACAGCGGCAACAGTAGGGAGTTCTTCCCTTTGCTCCCAGTCCTCCTACACATTCATCGCAGCCAAAGAAATATCAGCTTGCAAATGCAGAAGCTTTTTATCACAGGAAACTTGTTTAATTCCTGACACGTGGAATCTTTTTATTTGAAAAGGGTTTGGCAGTAGCCAGAGAGGCGACTTTGACCAGACTGTGACTGGAGGGAGCTACCGTTAAACAACTTGGCAGTTTGGTGCCTAAGTGTTTGCATTTACTGGGGCAGCTGATGTTGAATACAAGTATGTAGGGATAAGAATCAAACTGGAACCACTCTACTCTCCGCTTTTTTTGAGAGGTCTATGATCGGTAAGTTCTTCCGACAGGGACAAGCAGAGGGCAAGGATTAGCAGGGAGCAGTGCTGGGACCGGGACTGGGACAGGGTAGTTTCCCCTGGTATGTTGTTTAGTGTGGGGGCAGCGTAGGGCCTGAGAAACCAGATGGCTTTGTTTTGTTTCCCTGATGAGCCTGCCCAGCCACTGGCGAGGTCACAGACAAATACAGTAAGAAGGGGAGGAGAGAGGGAGGTGATACGTTTGTGGGAGAAAGAGAAACCAGGCAGTGTTTTATCGTAAAAACACTGAATTCTGATGTCATTACATATGTCACAAGGACAGTCAACCTCGAGGTAGACGGTATGGTCCCATCCTGCCCTGAAAGTGGGTTTACATTGTGGCAGACATACTGCAGCTTGCGTCTTAAAGCAGGACATCTAAAACATATCATATCAAACAAGCAGGCGCACACCAACACAACACAAGCTCACATCACTGTTTCCAGGTTCCATCACACAGTTCATAGTGACAGAACCTGAGTTATAATGAAAGTCATTTTGGATGATGAGTACATATTAACAAAGACACTTTCATTGAAACATGGCACATGAAAAACTGCTGTAGCAAGCTGGGGGTTAAGGATGCTTCTTGTATTATTGCAATTATATAACAGTCATAAAACATCATCGCAAACACTCCTGATGTCATTAACCACCCACTGTTAGCAATTTAGTAGTGATAGATATGCTTTGATAGCACCCTATTGAGATTCTGAAACCATTATGAGTTAGTGATTACAAAGTGGAGTCATAATGTCTGTGCTGTCGTAAAAACGTCTGAGGAGCCAACATTGTTGGCTGTATTTTATTAGCTACAGTGGAGAGTATGGGAGGATGTAAAGCCCTCGGTGTTAGCACATTAATTAAATCCCAAAATGTCAAACAACAAAACTTCCTGGATCATTTTCACTATGAAACGAACTGGATTGAATTATTTCAAGTTGCGCAACTGCTGCCGACTATGCACGATAGATAGCTACGCTGCTGCAGAGCATAACCTGACGTCCAAAAACAGCAGAAAGCTAGCAGCTGTCACAGTATGCAGGCACAGACAGGAATCAGTCTACAGCAATGATGCACATCACTTATGCGTAAGTGTTTCCTCTGTACTCATTCTGCAGTGGTAGACAACCACAGCAAGAAAATTTTCAACAAGGACTCTAAAGCTCCATTGCAGGGTCACCCTAAATGTCCCTTTTTTAAGAACTAATAAGTATTGATCACAATGAATCAGTGAAAGACCAGCAGCTACCACCGCAAAAAAAAAACTAGATGGAAACACTGAAACACAGAGAGGCGCATCAGAGCCGTGCATTTACCTTCCAGGCCATACGAGGCAGTAGAGGCTGTGAGGACATCAGCTAAGTGGAAAACAGGCAAGATAACACAGGAAGGAATACATATCAGAGAGTGTGTGTGGGGGGGAGGGAGGGAGGGATGGAGGTGAGGTAGAAGGGGGGAATCAAGCGCAGCCGCTGGGAGGAAGTGAGGTAATTTCAAGGTAAAAGCAGTTATCGGCTTTCCTGCAGAAAACCTCTACTTCTACTGGAAAACAGAATAAAAAACACTAAAACTAAAATAAAAATAGAAACATACTTACAAATGCAAAGCAAGCAGACCAACAACAGGGAGAGAGTGTGCAGAGGGAATAATACTGAATTAGTAACAGTGAAAATGGCATTTACAGTACAGTATGAACACATCAGCAGACCATTGAAACAAGCACTGATAGAATACTGACAAGCAAACACATTCTGACACAAAATGTACACAAATATTCACAAAAGGTTAAGTGCTGTGTTTGAATACACACACAAATATGAATGCTGGCATTATTCACAGCTGCTGTCAGGACAACAAATTAACAAGAAAAACAAAGATTAATGAATGGAAAGTATCACAGTTGTGTATGTGTTACAAACCTGAAGAAAATCACATTATTTGATGAATCACAGAAACATAATATGTACTTTTCACAGCGAATCAACAACGAGAAGGAGTGTCTAAAAATAAACCTCGACCTTGGTTGTAATTATTATTCCAAGTAGCTGCAGTAACATTAAAATGAAGGAAGAACTGGTCTCATTAGGAGTTAAGGTCCAAACAGGAAAGACTGCAAACACTAAAAACAAACTGTAAACCGAAATGCCGAGTCCCTAATTAGTAACTGAACTGATAACTGATTTCAACCACCCAGCGACACCCACTCAGCCTTACAGTAAATATCAGACTCAAACACGACAGCCATCTCGTATGAAATAACACTGAACTAAGAGGCTGTAAGTAACATTCTTGTTAAGCTAATAAGGCCTGTGAGAGATTTCACGTCTGGGAGCATCATCACCACCAGGTTAGAGGCGGCCACTGGAACATCTGGACCAGGCTGGACCGTCTCATTAATCCATCTCAGCTGTTCTCATTAGCGCTCTCGCATCCCTCTCTGTGTGCTTTTAAAGGTCAGTTGTGATTCAACACACAGTACGTCCAGAAAAACAACTCGCTGTACCGTAGATCGATTTTGGATTGAGCTACACATGAAGGCTTTAGAGTTTTATCTCCCTCATAGAGACACTAAAGAGCTTCTGATATTTAGCGAATAATCTCAACAAAACCAGGCTACAAACAGAGATCTAGCTGAAAAAAATGGTAGTGGTTTGTCTGCAGACCAATGGAGCAATGTTCTCAGTCTTATGAAGTAAATTTCTTCCCAGGTTTGTTTTCAAAACTAGTTCGATAATCTATTAATTATTTCAGTTTCTCCAAATTGCTCATGAATTTTAAGTCTTTCCACAGATGCCCCACTAAACACACCAAGGATTATGTTGTTTTATTTGATTGGCACACTAACACTCATATTCCTGAGCCGAGGTCAGTGTCTGGATTGAGTTGTCTGTAGTTTCTGCTGTATTTATTTGAACCTATCGATGGTGCTTGTTTCACTGCCTCACAGATGTTATGACAAACTGGAGCGGAGGGTGGAGGCAGACATTAAAGCCAGAGCGTTGAGAGGCGGCGCTGCACAAATCAATCAGTGCAAGTGACTCATCTGCTCCTGGAGGCCCTGACAACTGCTGGGCAGCATGCCAGCATCCAGGCTTTGGTGCAAAAACCATGGAAAAATGATGTGGGCGGGATAAGCTCCCCTGCATTACAAACATTTTTAACCCCTTATTAGCAGGAACACAGCCTCAGGACCCTCATAGCCAGACTGGAGTTGAAGCCAAATGTTGTCAGGGCCCCTGGGACTTCAAACACCTCCCTGTGGATATTATATCGAACAGATTTATTCATGTTGTACTCGTCTGATTTACTGACTTTTAACCCTGGTTATTCTGTATATCTGGCACGGCACCATAGTCTGATGGGTGTGTCTATAAAATGTCACAGCATAGTGAAAAATGCCCGTAACATTTTCCCTGAGCCTTCATTTTCTGAAAAACATGGCCAAAATTTAAAATAGCAGCCGAATAACTGCCTGTTATTTGACTACCTGTTTCAGCTTTACTTCATCAAAATGTCATCATTTTTTGTCCAAGCAACAGTCTAAAACCCACAGATACTACATTTAGTAAGAAAAGCAGCAAATCCTCATATTAGAGAAGCTGTAACCAAAGAATGTTTGACATTTTTGCCTGATAAACATGATAAATTGATTTTCAAACCGACCAACTACTCAAAATTCCTCATTCAAGCCAAAAGACCAAATGTCTCTGCAGGGTTTCTTTATGTTAAACATTTCCTTGACCTTTTGTGTTGGGTTTGTTGTGTTGGAACACCTTGACCACCAGCAGAAGTCCACATGCTCAGATGACTCAGTACCCTTTATGCGGCCTTAAAGACTGATAGAGTGAATAGCCGATGTGTTCCTCAACAGCAGTCCTGCTTACTCACTGTGCTTCATCCTGCACAAAGCTAAATGTAAGTGCAGCCCGTTGGTGATTTCTG
>JAPZEA010000014.1:11677146-11689435 GCA_029783685.1 Heniochus monoceros | reverse complement strand
ATGTGAGTTGAATGAAGGAAGCCCACAAAGAAGAACTGAGAGCAAAGAGAGAGACAAGGGGCTGCCTTTAAATAGAGGACGGGAGGATGAGAATTAAAAAAAAAGGAGAAACTAAGTATAGAGGCATGAATGATAGTGGGAGGGAGGCGAGAGAGAGAGAGAGAGAGGTGACCTCCATCTCCACCTCCACCTCCACACGCCACAACAAGCCTCTCTATCTCAACTGGGGCGCCATGGCACATTTCCCGTCACTGGGGGTGGCAGCAGGCCACACATTGCAGTGAATCAATCCGACTGCTGCTACCTCCGCAATCCACACTTTCCTGCAGGCTCGTCATGTTCCCAGATGCTATGTGCGAAGCAGGGATGGTGAGAAATCATGTTCCACATGCCGTGCATACCTCAGTTTGAAGTCGTGACTGTACAGACCATGCTGTTTAGACGTAGAGAAGTTTGGAGGAATTGAATACAACCGGAGGCTGCTTTTCAGGCAAAGTGCAAGCTTGAAATTAACAACGTGGCAGGCAGCGACTGAGATTATTTCTATATGAATTGCTACTTGAGCATCCACTCAAACAGGAAATGTCATTTAATGTTAATAAAGCTCGAAAGCATCATATATCATGTGTGTCTTAAAAGAATACACGTGGCACTCTCCTTTTATAAACCCTCATACAGCTTTTAAAATGTTGTATTAAAGGATATGTGGGCCATAAATATGTTTTTTATAATGTTTAATGAAGGCTGCCACTACAGCTGTAATCCCTCCAAAATGGGATCATATATCCAACTGAATATGGAAAAACTCAAGCTCCATAATACCTAAATCAGACATGGCACTGCAGTTGTGTTGCCACTTGCAGTCCCTTTAAGAAAAAAAGAAAAAAAGGAAAATTGGCTGTTATTAGATTCATCGCATCCCACCAAAACCTGCCACACATTCGCACCCCCCCAAATCTCCCATCCCCTTCCTTTCCGCGTTTGCAAATTGATAACGGAACCAGAGACCCCCACAGGGTCCGTAATTCAATATTGGGATCTAACAGTCTCAGATCAGATATGATGGACTGTAATCCTCTCTGCGTTGCCACAGCCACATGCGCTACTATATCTCAGTGCCCCTTGAGCTATCAGCAAGTCACTGTGTTCTCTGCCCGTGAATGAATGAATGAATGAATGAGCGAATGAATGAACGACCGGGGTTTTGTTGATTAGAAGCAGGCCTCCACAAAGTACCCATTCCTAAGATGCAAAAAAAAAGCACAGTGGCAGACTTGTGGGTAAGTAGGCATGACAGCGTGTGATTAAAATGAGTGAATTAGTGAGTACTCCCCTAGCACCCTCACATCTCCACCACCACTAAACCCACTCTTTAAAATTGTTCTCTACCCTCCATTTCTTCCAATTTGAAAAGATATAAAGTGAGGGAGTCATGTTCAGAGACAATAATGATCCCACTGTTTACTTTCAATTAGGATTATTTCTTTCCTAAGGCTAAGAACACCTTTATTTCTCTGTGGAAGCATTCGTAACCATTAACTCTGGGCCGCATTTATGAAAAGAGATTAGCAAGAAGAAGCCAAATGTGAATCTGAAGTTTTACTGATTTTGTTTCCAGGGACCTCTAATATTATGAAAAGTCACTTATGGCTGTTGGTGCTTTCACCTCTGAAAGACAGTTTGTGGAGGCAAATACCTTACAGTAAAATCCCATACCATGCCTCTGCCATTAGACCACTGAGTATGGGACATCTCAAGCACTTTATAAAAGGGAAGCTTCATCAATTATTCACATTTCCGGCAATACACATTCCACATGTTTCTCTTCCCATACATTAATATTTCAGCCCCCGCCCTGCCCACCCGCCCTACCTCTTCTCCTCTCTGCCACCTCCCGGTGGACATTTTGTCTACATAAATCACACGGTGACATTAAGGAGTCTTAAGATGGCCTCAGTCAGTACTTACAGTAGGCAGTGAGTCCCCTGACTGCTGCCTGAGAGTCAAATGACACTCAAAAGCACCAAACTCCACAAGATATCTATTACAGTAGCAACACAAAGTTTTACTGGTGCGCCCACACATGCATCCAGTGCACGGGATGTAATGGAGACCTTATTTGTAATATTAGACAGAATTGGTTGGATAATTAATAATTTAAGACTACAGAAGAATTTACAATGAAAGTATTCAGATACGCCGTCTGGTCTTGCTCTTGCAGTGGTGCGATTTTTGGTGTGTTTTTTTTTATGTGTCTTCAAGGTCTTGCCTTTATGGCAGAGTAAACATTGAAGATGAGAAGAGAGAGAAAGTGGGCATTTTTGGTTCTGTTGAGCCAAAGTCCCTCAGGAAACACTTGGTCCCACTCCTTTTAGCATCCCCAACAAGCTCTGTATGCTTAAAGTTATAAAAGGTTAAGCTCAGGGTTACGGCCACGGTCGTGGTTAGGGTCTGCCAACTCAACTGAAGGAGGAGGGATACGTACACAGTCTGAGAGGAAGTGTTGCCTAAGAGGCTCAACTCGAGGATCAAATGTCTGTTTGTGTGAGGGAGGATGGCATGCAACAAAAGTCCAAGGCTCCAATCTCGGATGTTGCACAGCAGGCTCTGCACTGGACCGCTAAGCCGACGTGACACATTTTGGCAGCAGTTTCACCTTTGTGTGTCCAAACCATTAGTGTACTGCTCACCTGTCAATGCTAGCTTGTTTCTTTTTAGCATGCCCTCAACAGCATTATGCATCATGGTCATGTACAAAGAGCATAGACTACTAAAAAACTGCTTTTCTTGCTGTGCAGTGATTTAGGGCTGCAACAAACCATTTTTATTCTCGATTAACTTCACCAGATTGCTTGTATTCCCACCAAAAACTGAAAATATTCAATTTATTATCACATGATGAATAAAAACATGAAATCCTCACATTTGAGAGAGTGATTGTCAATTTTGCTTAACAAATGACAGAAATGATTAATCGATTACGAAAACATTCATTTCCTGTGGTCTAACGGTTACATACTCTCACCAAAGTTAGTGCGGTGCGTAGCACAATATTCCATAGACACGCACACGCCAATGGTGCCATAAAATGTATGTATAATGTATAATATCATATAATACACTGATACCCTCGGCTGATTTACACAGACCTTCTGATTCAGTTGGGTATAGGATACATCATGCAGACATTGTGGTGACAGGATTGAAGTGAAATACTTGAAAATTCAAATATGGATAATACCTTGAGGGCAATCTGCATAAAAATGAGAGAGATAACAATAGAACGGGTAGAATGGTGGTTTGAGATATGTAAAATGTCTGGCCAAGGCTCATTCACTCAACTGTGATGAGAATATGCCTTTACCTTGCAGCTGGATCCTTACTTCTGGAGCATGCTCTTATGGTTTTTGACAGTCTTCGCCCCAAATAAATTCATTTTTTCTTTCCAACACACCCTATTTCTGTCCTTCTGCTCCCTCTCCTCTGCTCCTCTCCCCCTCTCTTTCAGCTCTCCTTACTGGGGGCTGTCTCCCTCCCTCGTCTTTATTGATTCTGTGAGGTTCAGTGGGTAGAGCACAGCACTAGCAATGGAAAGGGCATGGGATCAATTCCCACAAAATTTCAAGCATTCGCTGGGCTGTCACTCTGGGATAATTTGTCTGCAGGCTTACCCCACTGACTACACTGATGTATTCTGCTTTGTAATTGGTGCCCATCAGTGTCAAGTGTCTCTGCTAGCTAGATGTTCAGGGCAAACACTGCAGAAAGCTGCAGAGATGCATTCATTTGTATGTACAAAATATATCACACATCTTTTACTGCCTGATTAATCTGCAAATATTACAAGGATGGTTCATGTTTTTTTTAAAGAAATCTGTCTGATTAATTTGCCAAAGCTCTTTGTTTTGAGATGGTATATGTAGATTTTTTGCACAACTGAAACGCTAATGGAGTCCATATTAGCAGTGTCGGAAAAATTACATGTTCTATAGCATGTCTGAAGGCATAGTTTTGCTAATGCCTGTTCAAGCAATGCTAATATGAATAATTTCTATATATGGTATCCTAGCATTCATGCAGGCGCTCTATGGATACTGAAATAACTGAGCATTCATTTTAAATAATTAAGATTCTGTAAAACCACTTAAATGCCACTTTGATGTACAGAGGCCACCATAGACAGACAAATTCACATCTGTATTGCAGTCATGTCAAATAGGTATTTCCTAAGAGCAAAATCTAATTCAGTGTGACTGACAGCCCCTGGCACCAGCCCCAATGCTGAAGAAAAAAAGACCTTTGAAAGTATTACTCAGTATTTTAACATCAAATTGCACCATCGAGCTGCTCTTCTGAGGCTCACAAAAAGGCTGTGTAACTGTATCGAGCACCGAATCACATGCCGATAACAAGAAACAGTTCAGGTTCAAATGTTCCTTAATAACCTTGAGCCTGAAATGACAGAAGCTGAGGAATGACAGCTTGCTTTCCAACTAGGAAGATATTTGTAAATCGCTGCAGCTGCACTCACACACTGTGCAGAGGCAGCCCTGCTTGGGCCAGCCTCAACGAACAAGCAGAGCGTGTCTCAGGAGAGACAGAGGGGCCTCAGAGGCAGCCTGGCAAATCTGAGCCTGACCTCCCTGGAGAGAGAGAGAGAAAGGCAAACTGGATTTATATCTTTGTTTTTAATCCCCCTTACACGCTCCACTGGTCCTACAGTAGTACTTTGTGCAGGCTTCATGTATAGCCAGGAAATAACAAACAAAACAAAACAAAACAAAACAAAAAAAAGTACAGGGGCTTGCGTGTCAGGAAAAACATCCATCTCTGGTCTTTTTTTTTCGGTGACATCAGAGAAAACGGTCGCTCTCCTGTGTTTTCCTATCCGGAAAATAAAATCAGCTGTGGCACAATATCTGACTGGCTTTTGACTTCATGACTGCATGATGCTAACCTCTTATTCAGGCTGATGTCATTTCATTACTGGCTCAGCATTCAGTCTGACACTGGCCTCTTGTTGAGCTGTTTTCTGGTGGGAAGGGAGTTTATTGGTCCCAACCAGTCACTGCAACTGAAGTATCCATCTGCTTGACGTCATTTGCATGAGCAATAGCTGACAGAAATCAGCTTTAACAAGCTGTTCTAAGCCATGTTTCCATCTAACTGTTAAGCGAATTTCAAACCAACTTTTGAAATATCAAAAAAAAGGAAAAGAAAGAAAATGCGAATAAACTAGGCTACGCAAAGCGTAGTTTCATCAGAAGTTGGCAGTATGAGCTACGTTACATCGGCTGTAATAAACAGAGAAGAAGAAGAAGAAGAGGTCGCAAACTAGAAAAAAAACAGTTGTTTGCCAACCACCAATAACCCTCAAAGAAGACAGAACAGAACCAGTCACCTTGGCCATCAAGAAGATGAAAATGCTCTTCAGGATTTTTACTCTTTACTATTGGGCAAATTGTAATTGTATTTTTTCATGTCATTCATCACAGTCCTTCAGAAAAGGTGTTTCCATCTCCCATGAAGTGCATTAACTCGTCTTCGAACAAGGCCAAAACCGCATCGAGTGAGCGTTAAAACTTTTTTGCAAAATTGAGGACGTTTTATTTTTCTTTTCTGGTGTGATAATTCAAAAATGTGCATAAAATTAGCTGAAGGAGACACTACTACTTATGGCAAATTATTTTCTAGGATAAAGAAGCAATAACAAAGTCAAGAATTCAGGAAAACCTTTGCAAGATGTAGGACTAACTATAAGCACTGAATCATCCAGATCCATTTTCTTAAGTGCAAACGGAGCCAGCGGATAAATTAAACCCATGGGGAGAGCAGCAACAACACTTTTTCATCTTTTTTTTTTTAAACGCCTTCAGTGCACAGCTGTTCTGATTTAATGGCCGTTGTTTCAGTCAGTTTATTTACAGAAGCCTTGAAAGCTGCGTCTGGCTCTCACACAGATGACGTTCCCCAATTGAGGCCCACCTATGAAAGGCGCTGACTGACTCGGTTGTTTCCTCAACTGGGGAAACAGCCATTGATTCAACTGAAGAGCAACACCAGACCAAAATCTCAATGTGGCTGGCGATTCACCAGTCTGGAATCAGGCGAGTGAGGTGTGCACGGAATTACAACCACACTTCACTAAGGAAGATTTCCTACAACCAAGAAGAGAGTGGAATGGGCCCTGATCCAACACCACGTCCCGTGGTTTCCCAACAGGCATCCATTGTGCACTGCTCCATTCTCCTTCTCCTCTCCCTTCTTCTGAGCCGATGGGGCTTGTATGTAGAGAGGGGAGTCGGATACATAATAGCCTCAGATACAAAAAACCACATGATAGATTCATGAGTGCGGGCACACACACGCTACATGCTCGTCTTTGTGTTCGCAAGTGTGCCAGTTTTTCCTGTGTCTGCCCATATGCTCGTGACTGCGAGCTGAGGAGCAAACGCACTAAGGAAGATGGAAAGCACAAAAGCGATGCAAAAATAGATGGAGGAATACAATGACATGGAAAGCAGACACAATAACCACGGGGAAAGAGGGAGAAAGAGGAGAAAAAAGACAAAAGGAGGAAGTAAAATACGTCATTATCCCCAGCGGACACAGCTCGTCTTTCTTCCAGGACAGAGATTCATTTAGATCTTCACCAAGCAGCAGGCGCAATAGCAATACAGTAGAACAGAGAGGGGAAAAAATCATGTTACTGCCTCGTATATGCAGTCCGCATTATCTGAAACCTGAGACCATATAGTATAACTGCATTAGCAGACAACTTAAAATAAATTATGAGATCACTTGGCTGTGGGTAAAGACACCTGAGGCCATGTTTTACAGAGCATTTCATCATCAGCCGACACATTTTCTGTGTGTGATTACACTTTAAATACGCTGCATTGCATAACTCTACATACTATCACCGTGAGCTTGATACAGCCAAGCTTTAGAAGAAGTTACGTTCACGAAAATCCAGAGTTAGCTTCATAAAAGGCTGGTGTTTTGCCCTTAAGAGCACTGTGTTAGTGTGTATAATGCAGCACATAAATGCAGTACAAAAGGGTTACGTGAATAAAAGTAATAGCCGGTAAAGAGAATAATTAATATGTTAATAGTAACATGATCAATACTAGATAGAATAATAGCCACAAGAAGCCATTTAAGACAAAGCCTAGCTGTGGGTTAACAGAATAAGTAATGACAGTAAACACTAACCATTCAATTCTAGCCATATGCCCCAAAGTTGACTGAATTCAGTGTAAAATCAAATCATTCACAAATACTGGAAGTGTGTGATAGTTTATTGGCATATTTTAAGAACATGTTTTATATAAACCACTGGATTTACAGCTGTGGTTTTGCACAAGAGGACCTGTCCTGCACAAATTTAAAAATAAGACCTCTATAAATGGCTGAATTTAGCAAATTCAACTGGACAATTCAGTCAGTCATGACTTTTGTTAACATGCTTCTTATGTGGTATCAAATGTCTTTCTTCAAATGGCACGTGTTCAAGTTAAAGTGTGACTATGCAAAGATTTCTGCTGCTTCTTGACAAGCAAGAAGTAGCTAATTATACCCGATTTCTGCCACAGATGTCTCAGCCTACAGTCAATGGCAGCAAATCATTCATGCACAGATCCTGGGCCAGGAGAGTAGACTGTATCTGAGTAAGACCCTAAGCAATTTTACTGCAAGGAGAGACTTCAATAAATCTTATTTGTGAAATGTCAACTGAAAAAGTCATCCTGTCAGATCACTGTACCATTATACCTTAGATATCTAAAATATATAATATCATGATATATGCAGTATATTACAGTAAGTGAGTGAGTTCCCACTTGATGTTCCCTACAAAATACTTCCACAATGTTTGCGTTACAAAATAAAACCCTATCCAAATTTTTAATTGCTAGAAAGACGATACTAAAGGTCTTTTTCAAAAGGAAGCAGACAGGGTCCACTTTTACAAATACCACTATTTTATTTAAGGTTTTCATCACTGACATTGGCATTGTCAGTTATTACCACTGGTTACCAAAGAGCTTCAATAATGCTTGCTGTCATGGTGATGTTTTTGGCAAAAATGAAAGAGGCTGAGAGTTTACATTTGGTAACATAAAGTTCACTAAAATATTAGCAAAAATCTGTGATTTGACACTCAGTGAGCATAGCAGAGGTGTGTTTCAGTGCCCATAAAGCGCCACCTGTTGCCTGACAGATATTTACTAAATACGGGGATAAAGACTCCACAAGTGGGCCAAAATGTCAGCCCGCTCTGTATGATGTCAATATGCAGGCTGGAGACTTATCAACATCAGCCTCCACTGAAAATTACTTGTATACGTGAAAGCTTTTATTAATTGAGGGCAGCTTTACTAAGTATGCTTTAGCTTTTGAAGGCAGTGCCCTTTTATAGTATACAGTACAAACAGATGCGTCCTGATGTTCACACAAGGGGGCTGCCCGGTTTGGCAGCTTTCAGCTGTTTGGCAGCTCTTTGTCGAGTGACGTAATTGACTCTGAAGCAGTGGATTATGGTGCAGGAGGAGTCTGAGGGCCATCTATTGGCATTTCTATACTTTTGTTACCACTGGAATCCACTGTGAATTCAGCTTGACCACAGCCAGTGTTCTGCCTCAATTGAAAAAGTTATTTTCTTCTGAAGTGTACAACAGTGTACAAATGGTTTAATATCAAATGTCTGACCTGCTATGCTGAAATATTTTGCCCTGAGGTAAAGTGAATGAAAATTGTGTCATTTGATCACTGTTTGCCTGTGCAATCGATGCCAATGACGCATCAAACTGATAAATGAGAGGATACTATGTAGTCAACTGGAACTGCTGTACAAACATATGACCAATACCAGAAATGTGGAGACATGGTCTCAGTTTTCGTGTATTAATGTTTTTCCATTGCCCTCTAGAGCACTTCGCTGAAGAAAAGAGCAGGAAAATGACTATTTCATCCTTCACTCCCATTGAAAAACCAGTTAGCTCATATTTTTACCTGAACATGTTGATCACAGTACTTGTTTGTCACTGGACCCTTTGCATTGGTACAACAATAGGAAGATAAGGCGAATATGCAGCTGAATATAGAGGATCATGGAGCAAAAGGGAGTTTTAAATAAAAGCTGCCGATTAAATCCCACGTTCCAACAGATTTTGTGAGAAAATAGAGCAACTAGAGTTTGAGGAAAAAAAAAAAAAAAAAAGCTCCATATTCAGTAGTCATGATTACACTCACATCCTGCCCCACCCACATCTGGAAAAAAAAAGCCAAACACCTTGTGATGTTAAAAACATGCCCCTCGTGGAATGAATAATCAAGAAGCTTTCCGTCTTTACACAATGTTAAATATGCAAAATTCACAGCTCCCCTGCTTTATACCCTCTATCTCCCTCAAGCCTTTCCCTCACTTAGCCCACTCCATCTGCCAACTCTCTCTACTCACAGCTCCCACTCTTCTTTCTCCTGCTTTGTTGTGCTTCCTGGATTCTCTGCCTTCCTTTGCCGACCTCTTAAGTTTTATGTTCTTCTCAAAGTATTTCTCCTCTTTTTCTCCATTTCCTATCTCATCTATATCCACTTGTCCTTTGCAACTTTACTCTCATCCCTGTATCCATCTATTTTCCCCTCTGAGCCTCTTTCTCTCTTGCTCCCCCTCGGCATCATCCCTGCAGTGTGAAAGCAGTACCTGCGACACTCTGCCCCCAGTATCCTCTCATCTAAATGAGATGTGTGGCCTTGCTATATCTGATTCCTCTAGACAGGAGGTGAGAGCTAACCTTTCTCCCACTTCGACACCTCACCAGCTCCTGTGATTTGTTTTCATAACACAAATATGCTGTCCTGAGTCACAGCACACATCACAAAAGCTTTAACATCCCAACTCTTGCAGACAACATAAAATAAATTTGAGACGGAGCCCTGCCTTTAATGGTACTTCAACCAGCGTGTGGAGGAAAAAAACTCCTCCGGAGGTAAGATTCATATCGGATTAATGCACAAGTAAAAGATAAAGACGAGAGGGGTGAAAATACTGAGAATATCCACTGATATCTGTCTGTGCTAATGAATACGATTAACGTTAAGCTGCTGGAGTATCCACTTTCCATGTGGATATGAAAGGCAATAATTTATATTCTCAGACCATGAGTCATATCGAAGCACATCAGACAAAAGAGCTTTTTTTCCATTTCTTTACCCAGGGATACAGTTATATGTGATAACTGGAAACTATAGTGACATACCATTATTACTGCCGTAAAGGCCCAGAAAGGAGCTCTTGTGAAACACTTATCTCAGTGTCCACAGATAACCTCGCACAACTGCACTTACTCACACAAATCCATACACCCAGAAAGGGAACTTACGTGTTCGGAAGCGGTGGTGTGGGCGTGTGGTTGGGCCCTTTCCTGGGCGCCCGTGATTCCAGCGTGTCGTGGCCTTGACCGGCTGGGAGGTGGTCGGCTGCACCTTGGCGGTGGTCTTCACAGTAGCTGTAGTTGTGGTGGATGCTGTAGTGGTGATGGTAGCAGAAGTGTGCCCTGGCTTTGAGTTGGCAGCTCCATTACGTCCATCGCTTGCGCTGCTTCCTTTTCTGACAGTGCTGCGAGGGGTGACCTCCTTACCAGTGGACGGTGGGGTGAGTCGGGTGGCACGGGTGGTAGAAGTGGTGACCACAGTCCCGCTAATGCGAGTGCCAACACGGTTATGGAGGTGTGGGGCACGGTTGCCATCTCCATTGGCAGTGCTGCCATTGGCTGAGTGGTTTGCTGGTGCCCCTGATCGAGTTCTTGGCGCTGGAGCGGTACCGTCCGCAGCTAACGGCGTAGTGGTCGCCACCATTGCTGTGGTAGCCGCAGCTGAAGTGGTGGTGGCGGTGGAAATGTCGGGCCCCTTGGGCATGGCACTGGGTTTGGAAAGAAATATAGGGTCCTGTCCAATGCTACCTTTAGGATCCACCAGATCTGTGGGGACATAGTCTTGGACAGATCCCACCACAATCCATTTCAACAGCATGAGACTGAGTCCCAGTCCCACAAAACCCATTACCAGGGGCACGGCACACAGCCACGTCTGCTGGCGAGGCCACACAGCACAGGGGCCACAGCGGAGAGGGCCCGGAGCTCGGGGAGATGCCTGTTCAGCCCCTGGCTCCTCCAGCGTCATGGCCGCCAGAGTGCTTGCACCAGAGCGCTCACTCATCCTGCTGGAGCTTTTCGTCTCTAGGGGTGTTCAGGAGGTCAAACAGGTGGCCGAATGGTACAAGGGCATATACAAGGAAGGGGGTGTGGTGCAAGAGAAATGCTGGGCATCTTAAGTACTATCCACACAATGCCTAGCCTATATGTCTACATGCATAAACCCAAAACATGAACTAATGCACAAGCACCCCACAAACAGGAGCAGGCACAATCACTCACGGTCACGTACCACTAATTAAAAGCTGGCACAGCACTCAAATGCATACACAAGCAATATAACCTACACTCCCTCTGGCGGACAACAAACCAAACACACACACACACACGCAGCATACACGCACACGCGCACACACACACACTCCCGCGCGCCCAAACACACAGATATGCACAAGAAAATACACACTCCCACACGAGCACACAGGTTATGGACAGGTGAGAGAGCGAAGCGAGGGGGCGCCTCACTGTAGTTCAGCGCTAACGAAGCGATGATAAATCCCAGGATGCTTCACTCCCTTGTTAAAAAAGCCGATGTATAAAAAAAAAAAAAAAAAAAAAAAGAGAAGAAAAAGAAGAAAGAAAGGAGAAGGATATCGATCCTCTTCAGGCTGGAGCTGTAAATCCATGTGCGTGTGTGCGTGCGTAGATCAACAACCCAGGCTACGGCAGCACCCTTCTCCACTCTCAATTGGTTGATTATCGGCCGCATAAGGTCCTTAAAATACAAACCACCGATTGTTCCTTTATTCCTTTATTCTATCTGGTTGAGATTTGAGTTCATTTGACCAGTTATACACACATTACAGAGCTTCCTTTTGCTGTTGCGGGTGTCTTTGTCGGCTACTTCAAGTTTTCCCTCTAATAGCCCCTCAGTTCTCCATGCCCGGCCACCCTTTTCTGGTCGCTCCAGCTGCCGGTAATCCAGTAGAGAGGAGAGTCGGCGAAAGCCACCGAAACTGAAACGAGGCAGGGCAAGAGGGGATCTGATGTGATCCGCAACTGAGATGGGGTGGTGTTGGCAGTGGCGGTGTCCGGAGAGGGGGGGGGGGGGGGGGGGGGGCGGGGGCTAAAGCCCA
>JAPZEA010000014.1:11136910-11150582 GCA_029783685.1 Heniochus monoceros | reverse complement strand
CTTAGCTCTTAATAATTTGGAGCTTTCTCTGTATAACAACATGCTAAGGCCATTATGTGTTGATTAAGTAGCAGCATTACAGTCGAATGTCTGCATGACTCATAAAAATGACCAATAATGACAACATAGATATTTTCAATAATTAATTCACTGCATCTGCTACCCTAGTGTCAGCTCTAGCTCCTCATCTCCTTCTCCTCCCTCCTTGACTCCTTGCTCACTTCTCAGCTCAGTTCCTGCCTTGCTTGCTCCTTGTCAAACCCACGTCTCACTAACTCCGTCTCCAGGCTGTGTGTCTCCAGGGAAAGTGACAAGAACTACCAGGGGTAAAGGTGTGTTTGGTTAGCTGGTGGGATTTGAGCCATGGCCTCCACATCAGCTAAATGTCTTCCTTAAATAGACAGTGAACACAGTGGTACTAAAGTCTACACAGAGACACTGTAACCAAGGAAAATATACTGGAATGATATGGCATCACATTCCTCCATTGAAAGGAATACTTTCCTTGAGTTCTCATTCGAGAAAAATCTGTGAGCAAAAGGACCTCGACAACAATTTTTCAACCGCTAAACTTAAATAGGGACTATACTGGTGACACAGTAACACACAGTACAACACTTGATGGAAGCTATTCAGAGAGACAAATAAACAAATCTCAAAGCCAACTAAAACATGCTTGTTTCTTGCCCACCACTGTGGGAATGGACCATATATGGATAATCACAATTTCTTGGCATTCCTCACAGACACAGCTCTGCCTGCTAGCAGAAAAATGCATCCAGAAAAGTGTAATTTTCTGGGTTATTCCCCGAGTATTTGTGCCACTACTCTCTGTGTTAGTTGTTTAGTCCAGCTGTTTCTTATCCTGTCATCTTAATTTTCTGTAGTGCCACACTTAATGACTGAGCAAATTTAAAAAAAAAAAAAAATTTCAAACAAAAATTTCGGCTAAGAAAACACACAAAAAAAAGTTACGATCCTGAGTGCTGCATGCAATTCAAGCTCTGAGTTTTGGAGAAAGTGAAAAGGGCTGATGACCACTTGTGTCATCTGTAGCAGATTTATGTGGTGATAATCGCACACAGGGTTTCTATCCCAGGGTGTCAACCACTAACTAGCCCCACATTTGCAGACACTCTGTCTCTTGTCTCTCCAGATAAAAGAATTAAGTGGCTGCTAGAAACCTGGTGAGTGAGCCAGTTGCTTAAATGCACTTTCCAGATCCTCAAAACAACATTATTTTATCAGATATTTCCCAAACATTTAGTGTGAAACTGTGAATATGTACAGCTGGAGTGTCTCAAGCAAAGGCAGGAGCGTGAGTAAGCACAGCAAAAAAACTAAAGCAAAACCCGCTTTTACGATTGGCTGGTTGACCTCAGGGAAACTACAGCCTAAGAGGCCATAAAGATGTTTCATCTTTTGCAAAGGCAAACCGAAAGTGACACCATTATGGTGGGAATCTGTCATGACGCGCCTGTTTTTTGGGCTCGTCCATGGCGCATGCAAATGGGAAAAAAATCTCAGCTTTTTCGAATGCAGCAAGCACACCAAGGACGTCACAACATCTGAAAGGTCAGCCATACTGAAGATTGAAGGGCGGCTGATTATCCTTGTTCAGGGATAGCTGGAGCTGTAAAACATGTCAAGATCTTACTTGTTTGACACAGACAGAAGGAACAATGCCTGGAGATATACCATCTCAGAAAGGAGGTGAGCACAATGATTACATCACATTAAAAAATGCTAACTGGTACAGGCAGTTTTGGTTGCTTAGTTATGGCAGGCATGACAGTAGCGCAACCTCCCAAGCAGCTTAGGATGAAGGATTTTCACACACATGCACAAGTTAATGAATGCACACCGACACACAGGAATATGACGAATGCAGTCTGCTGTAACAAGAAAAAAAACCTGTATACTGTATTAAAGACATTTTAATATGTGAGATCAAACAAATTTCAGACCTTTCCAGATACTTTTGGGCCTGGGTGATATGCTTTGCTACACCAACAGTCACACTTGCATGGCCATTCATTCACACCCTGTCTGGACAACAATCCTCGGAAAGTTTGACTGGAATCCCAAAAATCCTGCCTGGCAACGCCCACAGCAGCAACCCAGCCACACTCCTATTGGCCGGTCTCTCCTTCAGTTTTCTCAACTGATGACTCAGCTGTGAGAGCTTCCACCTCTGTGCACACACACACACACACACTCAACCATAACGTATATGCAGGAATGTGGCCTACAAGTAAAAGATGAAGACACACCTCCGTGCTCTAAGAGCCCATGCAGGTTGAAACCACATACATGGCAGGAGACAAACACAAACGCATAGTGGCGCGCACGCACACACACACACACACACACACACACACACACACACACCTCAGACCAGACAGTGTTTCAGGGGATGACAAGTGTTTGCTGACACACACCCACAGCGTCTGACTCACACACAGTCGAGCCGAAGTCTTAGTAGAAACTCCACAGTGGTTGAGGTGTGAAGCCGACCAAATGTGGGCTGAGTTTCATTGTTTGTTATGCAGGAAACAGGTGAATGAGCTGAAGATTCGTTTTAGCTTGAATCCTGTCTGTAACTCTGCGACGTGCATACCAGCATGTGTGTCTATGTGTGCACTCGTATGTCTGTGCAGCCAAATTAATCTGTACGCTTACATGCAATTAGAGCGGGAAATTAAGTGTCATGCACGCAGACTGGGAGAAGAAATTTATTTCAACTTGTAGAAATAATTTATAATAGTTGACAGCGTGACTTTTGACATTACATTTGAGCTACCTGATCTGAGCACGTGGAAACCTGACATGTAATTGTAGCCTCATGACAGAAGTCTATATGTTCATCCCTCCCATTGTTTTCCTTCATTGCTGTTGCCAGAAAATCCGCTCCAAGGTGGAGCTGGAGCTTCAAGGCGTCCCGGAGGAGCTCTCCTTATCCTTCAACGCCACCTGTCTGAATGGAGAGCTCATCCCTGGCCTCAAATCCTGCTCTGGGCTCAAGATAGGAGACACGGTCAGTCCACGTCCCCCCTTTTTTGTTGGCTTGTGACCCTTTAAAATTAAGTACTGTGAGGTCTACTGTTGACCCCCTCAGCACAGTGGTATGTGGAATTAAGTTGTAAGTAGCTAAACCAAAGATTTTGCCTTTTGTTTCATTTGAAGGATTTCCAGTGGCCTGAAGATGTGAAAAAAAATCTAATATTTCATACAAAAAGGGCAAAATTGGAGAAAGTTTATAGAAAATAATTGATTTGTGTTGCTATTATCTTTGTCCAAAGCCCCCAAACCAGTTGCATCCATATTTGGTGGTGTTAATTGTGTCACTCTGTTCACGCTAACTCCTTATTTTAACAGAGATACATGCCAAAAAAACCTTCTTCTCCTCTTATTGTTATTTTCCTGTCATGAGGGAAAAAATGTTGATGAGATAAAAAGTCTTGTTCTCAGAATAGCTTCTTTGTTACAAGAACTTTCTTGAAACCGTTATCAAGATTGGGCAGGGCCGATTGTTGCACAAGTGTAAAGAAAATGAAAATAGGTACAATAATGTCATTCCATTGAGCAGATGTTGTGCTTGTTTTAAGAAAATGAGGTTTAAGGACACAATAAGATAAATAGGTTATTGTATTTTGCCAACTTTTTCACCCTCAGCCTCACCTCTAGAGGTTAAAAATACCAAGGCACCAGTGGCCATAATCATGTCTTGATTGCAAAAATAACATGTTAGTTAGTTCCATATACTATTTTCCACCTTTGTGGTCTCTTTCCATTTCCCTTCTTGCTGCTATCGTGTCTTTAAAGTCGGATTTCCCCCGTTTCCTCATGGTGTCAGAGAGCAGATGATGGAAAAGAGTGGATCAGAGCTTAGTAGATGTTTTCTTGTCTTTCCAAACTTCTCCTGCCAGCTCCATTTAGAGCAAAATCTTCTGCTTAAAGAGTTCTCATTACTTTATTTGCATTTTTTCTTTATCACAGCTTCTTTGGCTCTTTTCCCCGTTCTCTCCTCACTCCAGGTGACATTTTTTTGGCCTCCACTCACTTCTTTCTCTCTGCCTCAGCTTCTCTTATTTTTGCCATATATGGCTTTCTCTCCAGATGTAGTAACCGCCCACTTTTGGACATTCACCAGATTTGGATGCGATGCTGAATGAACAATTACTTTGACTGAGTACATATGGAGGCATTCTCTGTGTCACGTCTTTGAGCTGTTTGAACCGACAAGTGATGAGACAATACTCCCAATCTGAGCTGCAATTAAATGAACATTAACTGAACCATTAAAGTGCTGTCACGTGTTATGTAATCAGCACCGGGGTGTTGGAGAAGCGTGATCTGTTTTACAAAGCGTGTGTGTCTGTGTGTGAGTGTGTAGATGGTAGGGATGGGCGTGGTTTCAGCTTGGACATGTGTGGGTTTATTAGTCTAATAAATAAACAAAATAAACTCACAAAATGTCAAGGAAGGAAATATTCTTACACATATTCTGCTTTTCAAACAGAAAAATACATCTGTACACCTTCTGTTTTTCTCTTTCACCAAACTAATTCAAGCTTAATTGATTAATTAAAAGAAAACAAAATAAAACTCACCAAAACCGTCTTAGTTAGTCCTTCCACTGGTCTTTGCCGGGCAGGGCTTTAAACATCTTTCAACCAAAATTTGACATATTTCATTTTAAATTCCCTCCAGGTCTCTTTCAGCGTGGAGGCCAGAGCTCGCGGCTGCCCCAAACAAAAGAAGAAAACCTTCATCATTAAACCCGTGGGCTTCAAGGACTCCCTCTCCATCACCGTCACCTTCGAGTGCGACTGCAAGTGCCAGACCAAAGCCCAGCCCAACAGCCCCAAATGCAACCACGGCAACGGCACCTACGAGTGCGGCATGTGCCTGTGCCACCCAGGTCGCTTAGGGCCACACTGCGAGTGTGCAGAGGGCGACTACAACCCCACAGAGCAGGACCGCTGCAGCGGACCCTCGGGCTCCGGAGGGCCTCAGTCTGCCATCTGCAGCGGCCGCGGGGACTGTGTGTGCGGCCAGTGCGTGTGCCACAGCAGTGACTTCGGAAAAGTGTGGGGAAAGCTGTGTGAGTGTGACGACTTCAACTGCCTGCGCTACAAGGGGGAACTGTGCTCAGGTAAGAGCTTCAGAGCGTAAATGAGAAAGACATTCAAATGTCTTGTGTAATTAATTTGCATGAAGGAGTGGGGCTGAAAGATGAACGACGAAGATGTATAATAGATTACAGATTGACAACTAGGGCTGCAACCAATGATTATTTTCATTATTGATTAATCTGCCAATTATTTTCTCAGTTAATCCATTGTTTGAATCCAAGGTGATGTCTGAAAATGTGAAGTTTTGTCTGACCAACAATCTAAAACCAGATGTTCAGTTTATAATCGTAGAAACCACCAAAATTTGGCCTTTTTTTGTTTTTACAAAATGACTCAAATTGTCAAAAGCAAAACAGGCAGACAAAACTAATTGATAAATCTTTGCAGCTCTATTTAATTTTGATGATATATTATTCATCAAGTCATTCATCAAGCAAAAATGGCAAACATTCACAGGTTACGGCTTCTCAAATGTGAGTATTTGCCTCTTTTCTCAGTTTTATGGCATTCTGCATTGAATATATTTCTGTTGTGTTAGTTAGAAAACAGAACTTTAGGCATTTGTCATTATTTTCTGTCAGAAAAACATGAGGAATCTGACTTTTTAAAGGAATAGTGCAACATTTTAGGAAATATGCATTTTCGTTTTCATGCTAAGTGTTTGATAAGAGGATTGTAATGACTCTGACCGTTCAACATGCTGCCAGTTAGCTTAAGTTAACACTTTACAAAAGCTTAGCACTGCACAAAAGTAACAAAATCCATGTACAGACCTCTAAAGTGCCCTAATTAAAACGTTATATCTTGTTTGTTTGATTTGCACAAAAGCTGAAGTGTAAAAATGACACGTTGTGGTTAAGGGTTATGGGCGGACTATATTTTGGCCAGATGTAGGGACTTCCTGGAGCGTTATCAATATGAGGTTGCCAGCTACGCAAACAGCGGAGGCTCCAAGAAGATACTGCACCCAGCCAAGAAACAGTCCCAAACATAGCCAGATCCACCTTTCCAGTTTTATATGCTAAGCTAAGCTAAAATAACCTCAAACCTTAAGCTAAAATCTCATCTCACCTCAAGAATAAGTGTTAAACAATACCTTTAACATTATTTTCATATCACACACCACATAATATGGGTACGATTAAATGGTGAAGGAGCTGAAAATTATGAAACATTGTGTGTGTCTGTGGTGAAGTTTCAGACAACGTATGTACCTTAGCCATCGGGGTTAGCAGTCCACTTCGCCGCACTGACTTGCCACCAACCTCATCTGGGAAGAATTACATACAATAACAACTCTCCCTTCTGCCCAGGACATGGGCTCCATTCACAATAAACATGTGGTGCGCTGTGTGCAGCGAGTGCGAGTGTAAGCTCAGGTTGTATGTTTGTGTCGGCCAGGCCAAGCTTTTGTTCCAATGAGTTCAACAGGATTCGCGCACAAAGAAAGCTTTTTTAAGTTTGACGGTAGCTTTCTCCGGTCAGAGGGGATTCTCATGTTCCTGAATGGTTCTCTGTTGTGGTCGAGATCTTTAAACAGTGGGAATGAGTGTGTGTTTGGTTATAGTTAAGAGCTTTAACACGGAGGCTTGTGATCCTCCTCTTCTTGTAGTGTTTTAAAAGAGACAGTATGTCATCAAGTCAAAACACATGATGTTACCCTGAGGTGGTTGTAACTGAGATCTTATGAGTGACTTTTCAGTGTGAGATCAGCTGTGTAAAATAACTGTTAGATCATACATAACCATGCATTCAGTCTTTTTCTAATAGCAGTTAAGTGACAGAAGTCAGATATGTATCAAGTCTACTAAAGCAGGAGATCAGGAGGATTACTTGTCCTTGGATTCAGCATCGCATTGAACAGACTTACACAACAGCTCTGGAATCAAAATTAGTGAAGAAATCAAAAGGAACAGTTGGACAAATTGGGAATGATTCACCACTTTCATATCATCCAGTCATGTCATATCATTCAGTCCAGGATTATGAGCAGTACAAGTGGGGAAAAGTGTCCACGTCAGCCTCTGAGTTGTGGTTGGAAATATTGGGGCTGTCTGACAGCTACAGTATCTCGTACTCAGCAAAAAGAACTATAGATGTGTCCACAAACTGCTGCAACATGCCTGCAAAGCAACCATCAATGGCAGCTAATGCATCTTTAAAGTCCAACATCAATATTAACAGTTTTTAAGGAGATATACACAGTTTGCTTTAGTAGCCTGATGAAAAATTACAAATACACAACAAAAGTACCTAATTTAGGCTATTTATCTGGTGTGACTACAAGTTTAGCAATGGGATAACAATGTTAGGATAATGCGTGAATGCTCCAGTATCACAATAAAAGGAGCTTTTCCTGTTTTCCCATTTTGCCCACTTTGCATGGATGCAGCACAAGTATGGAGCTAGCTTAGCTCAGCTTAAAGAATGGAAGCAGAGGGAAACAGCTAGCTCTGTCCAAAGATTACAAATAATTCTGTCAGTGCCTCTAAAACCAACTTATTAACACTTTGTATCTCTTTGTTTTCATCTACACACACAGAAATGTAAAAACTACAACTTCGAAGACAGCATGGCTAGCTAGCGGTCATGCTAGCTGAGCAAATCAGCTTGTGAGTGCATCCATGCTTAAGGAAAAGATGTTCTGCTCATCTAACTCTCAAAATGCACAGAATAAGTGTACTTCTCTAAATGTCAAACTATTCAGATAAGACGGCATAGCAAAGACAGAACAGAACAGAAGAAAAGGATAAAATGGAGTCAGAGATTGCACATTTGTTATTTTAATTGAGCATCGTTAATTGCGTGAAGCTAATTTTTGGCACTGGCTGCTCTCCAGGCCTCGAGCTTCATCACTCCATCACATCTCATATATCAGTCAACCCCCCTCCCTGCTGCTCTCACACAGACATGTTTTGCTGTATTCCCCAAAGCCCATAGATTAACATGAAAATACCTTTAAGCTTACTCATTGGCTAGTGTGGTGTAATGAGGCTAAAAATAAACCCATGTTTGGTCAGAAAAGGGCCAAGTGGGAAATGTTCTGTGTGCTGGTGTGTGTAAAACATGCTCTGCTGTTGTCTTGAAATACCTTATTCAGTGCGAGGACCATAGTCTTATGTTCTTCCCCCACAGATGGTCTGATTAAAAGCCAGTGGTCTGTGGTCAAGTGGTAATGGCAGTTTGTTCATGGTTCATCTTTCATCCGGCCAGGCTGCAGGGAGCAGCTTCCTGTCACATTGTTTATCTCGGCATTGTTTTGCAGCGATAGGCCACAATGTTTTCTGCATTGTCACTCTCTTATTGGCATGCACCCACACACATCACACATAGATACACAGAATAACAACAAACCAACGGGCACAAATTCACCAACACACACACTGAATCATGCAGCCAAAAATAAAAGCCATCCAGACACCACAGGGCACACAATGAAATGGGTTTTTGGTCTCGAACAGTTGCAGGAGAATGACTAACCACTTCTGCTTTCCAGTGTTTGAGATCAAAAGTGGAGACTTACAGAGCTACAAAGTGTCTCAGTGGGACATAACACTCATTTTTCATCTTGTAAAATTTTACTCATAACATTTGGAATGAATGTGAACACAGTTATTGCTTGGCACCATGTAATACTAGCTTGATTTTAGCCAGCGTGGTTGTTGAAAATGTAAGAGTTTGAAGGTAGTAGATATTCCTCAAGATGGCAACAGGAAAATACAGAAAAGTATGACACAGGCTTGTGGTAAATTCACTCATAACTTAACAAGCAGTGGCCAGTCATTACAAACTCATGCTGACCGGCCAGACGTTGTTCAAAGCCACAGAACTCTAATTTAAATTTTCCAAAATTTCCAAAGATACCCTCATGCATCAAGCTGAATTTTGGGTGAATGATTGTAAAATGCTGCATAATATTTAGATTTTATGGAATGATGAAGCTTTAAATATTGACTCTTTGGATTAAATGTGCAAACATCATATAGCTTTGATGAAGAGTTGGAAAAAAGCTGATACTGAATATATATGATTGTGTAAGAACGTGAGGCGTGAGATGAAAATCTACAACCAAGCAACTGAAGAGAAAACTGTACATTCACCAGATATGAACTCATATCAGCCTCTCAAACTCAGATGGTTTCAAACAACAATTGAAATTACAGTCATGCCAACCACCGAGCACTCCAGCCTTTTTCTTGCCTCTTTCCCAACTCCCACCACACCCTCGTTTACACACAGAATTTCACTTGGTCACACTGTCCTCCTTTATTGTTTATTCGCGTCCTCTTCTGCTGTTTTCTACTATGTACCACCCTTCCATCTGTGGAAATCATACCAGTAAACAAAGTTACAGTAGCTCCATCAAACCTCTTCGACTCAGTTTGGTGCTAACGTTGTGCAAAAAAAAAAAGTCTGTTCAAACCTACAGCGCTTGATTTAATCAATGACAGCCTGAGTTGAATACTTAAGTGTGATATAATATCTATAAAGCTAAGAGCTAAGAAATAAGCTAATTTTGAGCCTACTGAACAGAACATTGTTTTCTTGCCTCCTCTCTCCTTCTTCCCTCCCAGGCCACGGCGTCTGTAACTGTGGCTTCTGTCAGTGTGCACCCGACTGGCAGGGTGAGAACTGTAACTGCTCCAGACGCACTGACACCTGCATGTCCAACCTGGGCCTGCTGTGCAGCGGGAGGGGCCAGTGTGTGTGCGGGGCCTGTGAGTGCACCCAGCCAGGTGCCTACGGGGCCACATGTGACAAGTGCCCCACCTGCCCGGACGCCTGCACCATGAAGAAGTGAGCCTACATGCACAGCCGTCACATTTGGAGTCCAGAAGATGATTTTAAATGGCCTGACTGATGTTTTTGTTCTTAAAGGGAGTGTGTGGAGTGTAAACACTTCAAGAGGGGCAAGCTGTTTGAGGACAACACCTGCTCTCGAATCTGCAAGGATGAGATTGTGCTTGTGGATGAATTAGGTGAGGCTATAAATTATGGTAAACCATTTAAAAAGGCCATCCATCCAATCCAGTGCAACGATTTTTGAAAAGTAACTGTGTCAACTTGTGCAAATTACAGGATGATGGTAAATGCTAACAGTAGCACTAGAAGTAAAAAAGTCAGCAAACTGACTCAGTAATTACACGGCAATATCCACCTCTGTTTACGCAAGATAAGTTTAGCCACCATAAGCTAGTGGTCATACCAGACCAAGTGCGACCATAGCAGCAAAATCCCTGAGCATATAGAATTGAGCAATGGTGTGTTTTATTGCTGTAAATGTAACCTTTCATTTGTAAGAGGAAGAATGTGTGATGTCTTATTTCAAAAGTCACACAGTCACACTTTAAAGTTCTCAAAAACTCAACCGTCATCATGTTGGAGGAGGATAAACACCAACCAGAGAGGCTTTTCACAGCCCAGCAACTCAAACGTTATTCTTAGTAATGGCTTATAACTTCTTAAGAAGTAGTAAATGATTTGTTAATAATGCTAATAGTTTGACTTCTAATAGAAAATGAATGTTTATCACACAAAAATGCCTCTCAAGTGATAATGTGAGTGAAAAATGTATGAATTCCTTTTTATAAAGTCTATGAAAGCTGCAATTCCAAATCTCAGTTTACATCTCACAAACAAGACCCCGTGTGTTACGCTTCTCTCCAAAGATTTTGAGATAGCCATCAAACCCAGAACAGGAAAACAGATACATGTCTTGACTAATAGAGAAAACATGTTTTCTTATTTTTTCATGCAGTGTTCCATGATACAAATGCTGTGAACTGCACTTACAAAGATGAGGATGATTGCGTGGAGCGTTTCCAGTACTATGAGGACGCCAGTGGCAAGTCCATCTTGTTTGTCGTCAAAGAGCCAGGTAAGAGAGATCCATCTTAAATGAATACCTGAGCTAATAAACAAACATTTAAAGATGCACTAATCAATAATTTAGATTTTAATAATGGATCAAATCACTATGCGTAAAGTGAGAGGAGTTGCTCTTAGTGACGAACCCACAGAGTTTTAGTGTGGTTCAGCTCATTGTTTTGGTTTTATTGCCTCTTTCTACTCTGATATTTGCCCTCAGGAGCTGCTGAACAGCTTAAAGTGGAGTGGTTATTGAACTTATATATCTTTGGTGGATACAAACACAACTCCAAATGAATTATTTGCTAACATTTTAGCCATAACCAATACAATGATAATGAGTACATCAATGTTGTGTTTACAGGTTGTTCCGCTGCCCCCAAGTGGCCAAAAAAGGACAATACCTCATAATAAACAGTATATTTATGTAAATAAAATTGAGATTATGTGTGGAAGAGATGAGGGAAGCCATAATTACAGATAGAGCATAAAATCTACAACCTTAAATGCATCACCAGCCTGTATTATTTCTAGCAAACTTCCTCGCCTTGTGAAATCAGTGTGTTTTTTCTTCGCCCACTAATGAGTTGTCACTTCTCTGCTGCATGCCCTTCATCTGCTTGTTAAGAGGCCAAATAGAAAGAGTGTGGGGCGGTAAAACGGCCTTTAATGACCACCAGTGCCCGCAGAGAAAGTCTGTCCCTGGGTCTGCCTTTAATGAATGTGTGTGTTTAATTTAGGCACGACTGGGTAGCAGAGAAGCACACCAAAACTCGCCTTGAACACAGTGCACCCCGCCGTGTCAAAGAGGGTCGTAAACTGCTGCCCATGTCCTCTTGGAACACGCTGACTCTACAGATACTTGAGAGGAAAGCAGGAGAGGGAGAGAGTAAGCAAAATAAAGGGATGGAGAACATTTTAAAAAGGAAACGTGAAGCTGTGTTACGAAGGCGAAAGAGAAGACGGGACGAGAAGATTTGAAACGGTCAAAGTGGACTAAATTTTTCTCATTTCAAGGTTAAAATAATAATAAATAATGTTTCTGAAATTTGCTTGTGGCACCGACCTAACATGATCTGTATTCAAGCTGTAACGGTAGCAGCTATAAGGATCAAAAGGGTCAGTTGAAGAGCAGGAAATAGATGAAAAGTAGGACTGAGGAGAGAGGAAGAGGAGTAAAGCTTTGATGTCGCCTGTAAAAATTCACCTTGGTTGCACTGTTACCCAACACTAGTATCCACATATATATGTGCATGCAGGCACACGTACAGAAAAATGTTTAGATATACAGACATACATCCAGCCTGCCAAACAAACAAGTACACACACATATGGACCAGATGGCTTTTAACACTGGTGGCTGGAAATGTAAAGGTAAGACATTTTTGTTAACAGTGAGGAAATTGTTGTCAGACTTCAGTTCATGCTCAAACAGAAAACACAGATAGAAAACTGTAGCTGTGATATTAAAGATATAATATTATAACTCCTCATATCTATGTCTCCATGACATTAATATTCATCACTGCTAAAACTGCAGTGGTCAAAATTAAAGCGCCTATTATGAATATCTTTATATTAACAACAGATAACTGCTTGTCGCTCGTAGTGATGAACCCACAGAGAATTATCACCCCTCTCAGCTCTAAAGTGTTTCAAAGCGACTTTCAGCTAATTGTTTTCGTTTTTTGGCCGCCAACTTCACTGTTTGTTTTGTTTCACTCTCACGGCTCAGCTGAAAAAAGCTCTAAAATGAGTAAGACCCGGCAAGCTTTCAACTAATTCAAATGCAAACCAATCCACGGTGATTTTAGATGAGACAAAATGGCGTAATATAAAAAAACAAAAAGTCTGCATAGGGATCATACAGATGCTAAAGGCTACCTTGTGTGTCTTTATGACACAGAGAGGAGCGTGACACAACGTTGTCGGTATTTGATGACAAGGAATGCGAACAGGTTTTTAGAGCAGTTTAAGGGCCAGATGTTTCAATCAGGAGTTGGTGGAGACCAAAGACAAAGCTAAAAGGAGAGTGAATGTCAGCAACTGTTTGCTAACAAGTTCGAGGTATCAGCTTTAAGGTGATAATATGTGTCTACAGCTTGTTTCTGCTGCCCCCAAGTGGCCAAAAAAAAACTTATTGCAGTTTAGAAGTTTTTAGAAAGAACAATTGTTAGCTTTTATTTATTAAGAGCTTAATACTCTGCTAATCTTCTTCATTGGTGCTGTGGGTGAGGGTTTGATCTGATAACTGTCACCACATTTTCACTCAAGTATTGCTCAATTCTGATTGGCAGACAAAAACATGTGTCCAGCTGACTCCCACCCACTTCAAACCACAGACAACTATGTAAACCCAGTTGTTCATAGTAAGATAATGACTGAGAAAGTAAGAGTTTAGAAAGCATCCGTTGAGAATCAGTTAAGCCTGGACACTAGAGGCCAAACCGATCAGTGGATTTATGAGACTTGAGATGATGACGTGTCTCGCTTCCTCTACAACAGCTATTTAAACCTAGATGTTGCAGAAATAAAATGAAGAGTGATTCAGAGAGTGCATGGCCTTTCACTCCCCTCAAGTTTATTCAGAAACATATTTGGTGGTTCATTTAGGAGAAAGTTTTCCGTAACAGCTAATGATGGGAAAAATGACTAGCGATGGCAAA
>JAPZEA010000014.1:11065999-11078425 GCA_029783685.1 Heniochus monoceros | reverse complement strand
AGTGTCACATCACCTCAAACCTACAGGTGAAGCAAACGTGTGGAAAACACCGGTCAGGTGTTACACAGGTGATTTTACTGGTTGGATTTGTGGGTACAAAGCAGGACTCTCCTGCTTCTCCCTCAGCCAACTCTAAACTCTGAAGCTCAGCGTATGTAAATTTCTCCTGATACTCTAGACAGAGCAGTTGTAATTGACAATGATGGTGTGTAATCATATTAGTGTGTAAGTATTTTGGCTAAATTAGCTGATTTAGCCTGTAGCATAATCCAGTGAGATGTTACATAAATGTGATAACTTTATCCAGTAATGAGTACTGTAAAGGATTACATTACCTTTACTAATTTCTCTAACACTCTGTTAATTTGACGTGTTGGGGGTCATCTTGTTTGCTATCTCTGTGAGAATTTGATGGAGGGTTGCATTCAGTGGACAGATTTTTCGGGGACGTGTTAGTTTGGCAAAGAGGCTGGAGGTGTGGAGGCACTTATCTACCAAAAAGGAGAAAGCCACTGCCAGGCCTGACAAATGGAGCTGTCTTATTTAAATGTCTTCTTAGCTGGCCTGCTCACGTTAGATACATTCAGCATCATGTGGTTTTATTCAAAGTTGGATGGAGTGTGAGCCCTGCAGCTGAAGTGCGAGAACGAGACCTCCAGGCTGCTGTGTTAAAACACCTAAGCTGAGCTAGCTGTTGATGGTCCGTTGAACCTTTGGCTGGCAGGGTTGTCAGCTCTCAAGCTTCTGGCGTGTGACACATACTTTCACCTTCAGTCTCAAGCTCTCACACTGCCCAGAATATTCTCACACCAAAACACTGTGACAACAGCACACATGAACAGAGAAACATACATGTACTATGGTCAAAGTCTTGCTGGTAATGATTAAACCAAGTGAACGTTAGTTACATACTATAACCCCAGATTCTATGAGTATAGGCTCTTAAATTACTCTCTGATTGATGCATTGTCTTTTGTCGTGTGTGGGGTCATAGACTTCGAGCACTGACCTTGGATTTCAGTCACGTTAACTTGACTGGTATGCTGTGGTCATTTGTCTAATTTTAGGAATTTAGTCATTTGATTTGTGAGTAAATAACAGATGATCTGCAAATCAACTCTGGACTGCTAGCTAGCTGAATGTTGCCACCACACTGGTGTTTCTCTTTTTTTGGTAACAGTTGATGAACTTTTTGGTTTTGCTACAGTATGGGATTCTGGACTGAATGAATGAGATATTACATGTAAATTCAATCAGTATATGCTTATTCTGAATTTGATGCAGCAGCACGTTTCAAACAAGTTGGGACCGGAGCAACAAAAGACTGGGAAAGTTGTGGAATGCTCCAAAAACACCTGTTTGGAACATTCCACAGGTAAACAGTTTGATTGGTAACAGGTGATCGTATCATGACTTGGTATGAAAGGGGCATCCTCCAAAGGCTCAGTCCCTCACAAGCGAGGATGGAGCGAGGTTCAACACTTTGTGAACACATGATTGTATAAAGGAGATGACTACATGGGCTTCGTCAAACTTGTCGGTAAACACAGTTTGTTTGCAAATGATTTTTATTTACTTTTTGCACAGCATCCCAGCCCCTCAGTGTTTTGAATTGTCGTCTCACTTTTGACAATAAAGTGATGTCACCCACCCACCCTCCTTCATTTACGAAACCCTTTTCGAGGACTACATCGCATCAACTTCTTCTGAGTTGCAGCTTGTTCTCTCTTTCATCTTCCTCCTCCTCATTTGCTCTTATTTCGAATCCACTCTGCTCCTCCACTCCACTAAGGACTCATCCCTGGTTGCTTTTATCCCAGGAACTGCATTATATTTCTCTTAATGTAAGTGCCTCTGGCTAAGAGTGTTACCTAAATGTGAAAAACACTATAGCCTATATTATCTTATATAAACTGACCAAACTTTGAGCACACTTGGCTGTACTCTGGCGGTAATACCAATACGTCCACCGACAAATTACCTGTACACATAAAGATAAAATGTAAAGCTGGAAGTCCTTTGTGGTCTTTGACAATTGAAAAAAATAGAACAAAATATCAGAACATTGTGCATGTGGGAGTCTAATGGCCTTTTTCTCTCTGTGGTCTTACATCTTATAGCTTCTGGCTCATTTGGCGTTCATTTTTCCACATGCCCACTTACATTGGCTGCTTTTCTCACACAAATCCCCTCGACTAAATGGGAAGCATCTGACAACGGCTGAAAAATTGTTTCCATTAATACACTAGAAAGCTTCAGCTATAGTATGTGCTGCAGTCGCTCCGCAGCCTTACTTAGCTGGAATGCCATTGAGCCAGGTGAGGCTGCAAGGACAAGAGCGATGAGTGTTTGCCAAATACGTTTGCTCACCTCAGCAGGAGGCTAAAGAGGCCGCAAAATGACATCTTTCACATTCTCTGTAGCATCAACAAACATTTCCTCCACCACGGCAGAGGCTGACCCAGTGCCTGAGGCTGAGGTTGTGCTAACCTGCAAGTTTCTCCCCTAACTGGATGCTACTGGTCCTCCACAGGGCTGGAGCTGGCGAACTGAAGAGTAGAGTATCAGTGCTGTAATTTCAATTTCAAGTCTAATTCAATTTAAGTCTAATAATTTGGTCCTGTTATGGGCCAGCAGGCTTATTCTTTGCATTACAGTGATGAAAGAGAACGTGACTTTGTATGTGAATAATGAAGTAGCACTATATGCAAAATAACACCACCCTACTGAGAATCACTATCCATGAGTCTGACCAGCCATTATTAACCACCAGCAGCACTTGGGAGTAAATTACTATGCAGACGTTGTCATATACTGTTACGGCATTGCTGCTGCTCCCTCTGTGCGGACGTCCTCTCCCCCCTGACTGGAGGTCGGCCCGGGTCTCTCCTCAGGCATGTGGTGCGACCTCGCGCTGCCTGCATGGCAGCGTGGCAGCGATGCTGTGAAATGTCACTTTGCCGTTGCTCACAGAGGCAGCGAGTTGCCGCGGGGCCTCATCCATGGTGGTGGGAAACAAATGGAACAAGAGTCACAGTTAAAGGTCAAACTACAAGGCTCATGAATACGGTCCACATCAGCTGCGTTCGTTTTAAACATGAGGGGAATATATTCACGTTATATATGATGTTGCCGAATAGTTTTAAAGCATTTCTGTAAGTGTGAAAATAATGGCAGTATGAAATTGATCGTTTCGGTCCTGGTGCTGACAAATGTTGCCTGGTGTTGTGGACATTGACGACAGGAGCGCAGACTGAGCCCCTTTGAAGAGGCATGGTGACAATGCATCCTCTCTCTTCGCCAATTCAATAACAAAAATATGTGAGTGTTCTAAGTTCCAACACAACATGTCCAATATATTACAGCTGGCTCCCTTTCAAAAACAATTACTCAGATGATCGTCTGAACGGTGAAAGAGAATAGGTCAGGGCAGATACCTCATACAGATGGAGCACGCTGCCAGCTACAGTGCTGCATTGTATTATAAGCCCATAGAGACAGAAGACATCACAGGACTGAAAATCAGCTTCAAAATCACGCTGCACCTCAGATGTTTTGATCGGTGATTGCTAAATTGTAAAATTAAATAAAGTTTAATTAAATCAGCTTAATATTCTGTATGTGCAGCTAACCTGCTGCAGCCGGACGGCGGCCAACAGTTGCAGGTGGGAAGAGACATTTATTGTTGCACAGTGAGACGTGCCAAAAGTCGGATGAGTGTTCCTATGGAAGCCCGGCGCTAATGTTAAATGATATTTTGATATATCATCAGGTCCTGCAGTGGGTGTCAGACTGTGCCATCATAAATCTGCTCGGCCCTTTTAACTGACTTTGAATCCTACCCTTGCAGAAGCGAAGAACAGATACCCGGCTTATTTCACCAGGCCTGAAACTGTGTCTTTCATCAGAAAATATAAGCTTTGAAGTGCACCCTTTTCACCATACTGGAAGGGTGTATGGCCATTTTGTGATTCCCATGTCATCTTCCTTATAGTCACAGATCCTACAGGTGTGAACAGGCTGATGTGGTGTCGTGAGTTGCCAGAGAGGCATTAGATGACCTGTAAGCTCACATCCCAGGTCACTATGATGAAGCAGAGAGCCGAGAGACTCAGCGGTGTGGAATAGAAACCTGTTCAAGCTTTACTTTGCTTTCACACAGAGTAGTAAGGAGTGAATGGTTTGCTTTCTTTCATACTTGAAATTCATAAGTCACATAACAAACTAGCTGCGTTTGTTAATAAATTATTTTTTTTCCAGTTGTCTCCTTCATGTAGAGGCCAGTCGGTTCCTCATTGCTTTCACAGTTTGAAAATTAGCAATTTAGCATCTTTTAGCCACTCTGAATGATGGCGGTGTCGCTCTCTGTCTCCAACACTTTGATGACTTTAATGGAATATCTCAACAACTACTGGATGAGTTGCTATGAAATTTGGTTCAGACATTCATGGTCCCCGGTGGATGAATTGCAATAACTTTGGTGATTCCTTAATGTTTCGTCTAGCGCCATCATCAGGTCAAATATTCAATTTGTCCAGTACTGTGGTTTATCATCAAATACCTGGAAAGCCCAGCCTTACCTACTCAAACTGTACCTTGTGTTTAGTGCTAATTAGCAGCTTTTACAGTGCTAAAACGCTAACCTAAGACGACGAACATGATAGATATGTTAAACAGTTAGCAAAATCACTACTGTGCTTAAGTGCGACCTCACAGAGCCACTACAGCTGCACCCCTTCTTAAAAAGGCAAGTTTTTAGTGTGTGTTACTGTTCACCATCAAGTCCTGTTGGCCATTTCATTCATTTATCATAATATATCATTTTATCTTAAGTTGTTGCAGGTGGGCTGTCTTGTCCACAATGTAGATTTATGGTGAAGTTATTTGCTGTCACTATTTCTATGCTTTTGATTTAGATTGGAAAAGTGATACCTTCCCCGACGGTAAAATGTTTTTCAAAGAGGAATGTTCTAGTCTGTGTTCAGAGCTGCAAACTGCTTTGCTCTCTGCTCCAATGAACTCAGATGCACTAAGAAAAAAAATCTGGCGAAGACAAAAATATGACAAATCAAAGATTTCTCATTAACACACTTAAACTTTTCTGAGCACAATAATTCAGGATCACGGCCAAATCACGTTCCATATTAAATATGTCCCAACACTCAGCAGATGAAGTTTTTTTTATTTCATTATCACATGTACAACATACCGTAACAGCCACCCCCTTTGCTCCCTCTGTGACTTTCCTTCTCAGTGAGGATTATTAGAACAATATTAATTTCACAACACTTCAGTAGTATGTGGTGAGTGATTATCCACTTTTCGATATTAAAAGCACTTGTGGTTTAAGAAAATTAGTGTCATCTCAGCCCACGAGTTTTTTTTGTTGTTTTTTTTTTTGTCTGTCTAGATTCTCTTTTCAGCTTGTCATATGAAGTGGAACAGCGGAGTTCATTTCCTGGCATTTACGAATGACTCAGAGCAGTTTGCGTGCATCGTATTGTGCTTCATTTTACTTACACTTAAAGAGAGAATAGCAATTCAAAACAGGAAACAACATAACAGAGGTCAAGACCAGCACTGTTGCTGCTGGTTCCTGCAAGGTGATCTTTCCAATTATTTTTTTCCCTTTAATCTCCAAACTTACTTTTTTCTGTCCTAGTTTTCATTTGCTAACCAGCCTGTTTGTGTCCATGACCATTTTTGTCCACTTGGTCAAGAAAAAGCGTTAAAGAAAAACAGCTTTTGCCACAACAATGACCTCCCCAGATGAGAACATGGCCACAGAGAAAAATAACAAGGAGAGTTTTGCTAAAGAAGGACAAACAATTCCTCAAAGAAACTCCACAGGATAGCATTCGTTCTTGTTTTCGCCATATTGTCCTTTATGCAGTGCAAAGATCTGACAAGAATTCACCAATAAATTAAGTTCATGTGCAGGATGGTTTCATGTCCATCAGCACGCGCCGGTCAGCTGGCTTGTAGACTCTGGCCCTACATGAGCACGCAGCTCTTGGCCCGGTCCTTTCTAATGGCAGGTGGGTGCTCGTGAATCTCAGTCCGGGGCGGCTGCTGGGAGACCCGCTTCAGGCCGCGACG
Organism: Heniochus monoceros; assembly: GCA_029783685.1. NCBI lineage: Eukaryota > Metazoa > Chordata > Actinopteri > Chaetodontiformes > Chaetodontidae > Heniochus > Heniochus monoceros. Next base: position 11,072,326 of record JAPZEA010000014.1, on the reverse strand, counting down.
TGAGCCAGCACGTTTGAGCTGAGGCCGGTGGATGCGGGACACAGACGACAGGGTGGTGACGTGGAAAACATCGCGGACGCTGTTCTCCGAATACTTTGAGGTGCACTCTGCGTAGGCCACGGCACCGATCTGCCTCGCCAAATTAGTGCCCTGGAAACACAGAGGATAGAGAAAATGGATCTGTTAAGAGGACAATGACCTCATACAGGTAGCAAACATGGCTGTTTACATATTAGTCATTTGGCACAGTGTTTTTGGCCACATGATCAATATAAGACCAGAATTTACTCTCCTTTTTAGCTCTGTTTTTGGTCTCCACCAACTCCTGAGGGGAATATCTTGCTCTTTAGCTGCTAAACGCTCCACTATGTTCACCAGCTAGTTGCTTAACATTCAAACTTTTATCCACCTGTGTGCTTCAGTTTCTGTTTGTTTGTAGTCCAAAAGCAGGTGACTCATATAGAGAGAGAGCTGCTGAGAGCTGGTACTTAGAGCAAACTCTGTGTGTGTGTGTGTGTGTGTGTGTGAGTGTGTGAGTGAGCCAGAGGGGTCATGCGGTGGAAATTATGCTTTTTGCATTCTTAAATGCCATGTCGAACCTCTGGAACACTGTTGACACCTCCTGTAATTCAGCAGAGTCAAAGTTAAGTAATTTACACAACATTACACTTGGTTTTTGAAAGCAGCACTATGAATGCATTAATACACAAACAGCGGACTTTGCAACACTGCAGAAGTTTGCTGTTATCACCATTTGTTACATGCTGTTATATTATCACTACCTTATCCTTTTGTGGATATCAGACCACTGGTCTTGGCCATGTACAGTAAAGACTTCCCACTTAATAAAAGCCTACACCATCAGAGGCATAATAGCTAGCTGGGGCATACAGAAAGCTGAGATCCTCCACAGAGCTATGAAATATTCAAGGCCTATCTGTGCAACTGTAAAACTCAAGCGGAAAAGCTCAGCTTATTCCCAGTAGTGGTTGGCATCATCTTAAATCCCGGCTGGTTGAACTTATATCTATACGGTGCTTTCATTTTGCTTGCCTGTCCTTCTTGGGTGTATCTTGTGATAATGTAGATTTTGTATTGCTTTAATCAAACCTTCCTTGGATCTTATAAATAACACTTCTGCTGTTCCGCCTTGTGACTTTCTCTCTGTGAGCTTGTCACTTCATTTCGTCCGTCCTTTTTGGAGTGTGTCATCAATTGGATTCATCAACTTCTTTGGCAATGAAACATCTGCACTGTGACAGCGTAGGTGTTCAGACATCAGTGTTAGAGATATTCCATATTGAGGGAGCATCGAGCAGCAGGATGTGGCGATATTGTTCCTCCTCTATGAAAAATATTACAGGCTTGAGCTGTGTTAGCAGGGAGGCTGCATTATTTTTGCATTACTGGAAACGTTCCAGCACTTCAAGTCTTTTTTTTTTTAACGCCCATAAGCTGATTACAGCAGTAGTCACACAGTTCATGTGCGGATCATTCTGGTGAATGCATTTCTCCCTGGGGATAACATCAGTTGGTCAAGTGGCTGAAGTATAAAGGTCCCAGTTTGTGGCTGTTTGCAGTCCTTTGAATGCTGAAGAAAAGCTCAGTGGCTACACTTTTCAGCACAGCTAATTTTCAACCTTTGCTGTTTTCCACCTTTTTCTATTATATAGAGCAAGTCTGACCACAGTGTCGTCCATTGTTTGACCACAGAGGTGGTGTGCTAATGCCTTTTTTGGGCTTTCTTGTACAATACTGTAAAGCCAACAGACAAGTCAGGCTCAGATGCACCCAAAGTGTTTCTCGCTCTTGATTCTTCACATTTTTGGCAAAAACAGGTAATTAAAATGATATGAAGTCATGGTTTTCACCAAGTTTTGATGCAGCGAAATTGGACAAATTTAAGAGTAAGATAAACAAGACAGTGTTTGGTCTTTGGGATGGTTATTTCAAGTGTTCTTCAATTGGGACTGCACTGGATAGCTACAGTATACATCCAGCGAAACAAGGTAAAAGTGGCAGAACAGCGAGGAGTTTAGAGTGGATGGAAAATGAAGAAGGAAAGTTGCTGCTGGAACAGTTTCAGGGAAACATTTGGTGCGATCAGAGGTTTCTGTTAATTTGGAGATGAATCATCTTATGCAGAGCGACTCATCAGAGATCTTGATGGACCAATTTTGATGCCATTACTGACGGGAAAATGAGGAAGGTTACCTTTGCTTTGTCGGAGGTATGAGAAAATATTAATGTGTTGACAAAAGGCTGCCAAGAAGTGGGAATTCAAATTTACATGAAAATAGGCTATTAAAATTCAAGCGTGCCACTGTTCATCGCTCCAAGACACAAAGAAAAACAATTGTATTATCGCACATCCTGCTGTTTGTCTCCTTCTTTGTTCAGTCCCAGCTCTTTTATACTCCTTGTGTTTCTATATTTGTGGAAGTTATGATCTGAAGCAAATGTCACCCTCCGAATTCATTTTCAGAACTTTTGTTTATGTGCACAAGGGAACAAAGTAATGGGTGTCATTTGTCTGGGATGATACTATTAAATTTGTACGTAAATCAGTGTTACTGTAGGCAAATGAAAGTCGCTGCAGTGGAAAATTACAAAGGACTGTATACTCAAAACCTTATGTCATGAAGGTTACAAATATAATGATGTTAAATAAATACAACGCAGTTATTCACACATGCTAAATTACTGTTGCATTGTTAGGCTACCGTAGCAGGGACAGCCGTTAATTCCAAGTAGATGCTCACAGATACTGGGCGAGCTTTCATGGAAAAGAATACAAACACATTTAGAAGACGAGCGGCGTTTCCTCTGCGCTCACCTGTTAGTGGGTGACGGGAATCAGTCTGTGTTTGGCGAGCTCTCTCATGACATTGAGGTCCGTCCTCATGTCCAGCTTGCAGCCGACCAGCACCACTTTGGCGTTGGGACAGAACTCCTGCGTCTCACCCTGCCACTGTGTACCAACAGACAGACACATTACATATGAGTACACAGCCCATTATACATCAAATATGGGTTGAATTGATGATAATACACTTTGTGGCCAAAAGTATGTGGACACCTGAACGTTGCATTCTGTTTTGACGATGGGATAAGGTTGGTGTTTCATTTCATCCAAAACTTTCTGGATGGGTTTAAAGTCAGGGGTTTGAGCAGGCTAGTCAAGTTCTTTCACACTAAACTGGGAGGGAAAAAGTCGTCCCCAAACTGCTGGAATCACAACTTTGTCAGAAATATCATGGTATGTTGCAGCATTAAGATTTCCCTTAACTGGAACCAACAGCCCCCCAGTTAAGATGAGGGTATACACATATTTCCAGACAGGTAGTGTAAACGTCACAGTCTATGTTTATTAAATGTCACATATGAGGTGCTGATCTGAGATCCCTTCAACCTGGAAACTGTCTCTTTCAAAGTCCAATCATGTCACAGACTCTGAACTCTGCTTAAAGAGTAACTTAACAAACATGAGAGTCCTGTTGGTGCTCACCTGCTCACCTTGCTGCAGTGATGCACAGGTGTACTCCAGGACACTGTGACATCACTGTTGGGTGTGGTAACAGGTGCGATAAAGCACCTCCTCCCAGCCTGGTGTTAAGTTACTCTTAGAAACTGTCTTCATGAATGTCTTGTGCTATAAATTGGGCCGGGTTTCGAACCTCAATACTTTTTGAGAATTGACTTAAATATGTCATCCAGTATCCAAAACTGTCACGAAAATGCTTTAGATTCGTCTCATTTAATTGTGCTTTGATCTTGGGTTGTATTAGTATTTTATTCAGGTAAAGTGATTTTTACAGCTGCTTTGTGTCAAAAGATTTAATTAATTTCTGAAGCATTTGAGAGCTTTTGGCTCATTATCTGGCACCAGTAAAATAATACTCAGCTCCGGTCGTAATGTTGAAATATGCAGTTTAACAAAGTTCTTGCACCTACAACCATTAACGGCGATTATTTTAGAGCATAAAAACCCAACCTTTCTATTCAAACCCTCATACTGACTTACATTTGAAAGAAAATTAAAGTTACTGTTAAAATAAAACCCTGTTGATCATATTCTATACATTTTCACTGCCACAAAACTGTAAACCTTAAAGGACCATGCCAACGTTTTTGCATATTTTTGCTGCCTTGATAACCTTTCAGTGTCGTAAAATCCAGTGTGCTTCCTGCTTTGTAGCTCATCCTCTCACCTGTAACATTTGGCAACAGACCATTGCATTTTCATGACGCAGTGCTAAACACAACCTAAAATATGGAGAAACGCTGGTATGATCCTTTCGGCCCTGAACTCTGGATATGCAGCACGCTACATCCTAAAATGGTAATTTGACATAACAATCATCAGACATGAAAACATGCCACCGTAAGACAGATGAGAAACAAATGGTGAAACAATATATGTAGCTGTTTTGTTAGCTGCAACATGAGCTCTCCAGAGCCTGATGCTCACGGTCATAAACACTGAAAGAAGACAGAGACAGACCCCACTGACATGACTCAAACTATTAAATTCTTTCTTTCTATCGCTGTCTTTCTCTCCGCGACTCCAGTCATTATCTCCTCACGCCATGGCACAGGCAACCACTTCGCACAGTTGCTCCATTTGTTCTTCCTCACAAAGAGATCTTTTCTCCTGGATGTCTGCGTCGCTCCAGTGTGTTGTGCTGTTGTGCAGAGTGAGCTGTTGCCTTTCAATAGGCCCCTCCGCCGAACAGTGCGCAACTGGTGAATAGCAGCAATTTAGATGAGTCACAAAGGCTCCATAGGCAGAGCGGAGTATTGTTTGTGTTAATGTTACGAACTGGTGAGAGTTTTGTCCCACATAAAGAGCAGAGAGCGAGCTGTCGGAGCAGAGAGTCTGCTTTATCAAAAGGAGAAAATGGAGGCTGGGTGTTTTTGAACTTCAGCTGACAGTTCAGAGTGAGGGTATACGTGCAGCTCAGGTAACTGCTCTTTGAAAACACATATCAAAACCATCAGGAAATGCTGTGGCTATAATTGAGGTCATGTAATATTTCGGGGAATTTAGGGGGGTTTAATGGCCTGAGGAGGAACATTATATGATTGCACACATATTACACATGTTGGGTTTTTAAGGCTGATTCGGATATTTTCAGTCATTTCGGCAGCGCGGCTCCGGGGATGGCAATTTGAGTCGGGTGCTCGGTCAGTCCTCCATTGAAATATCTCTGATGACTTTGGTGATCCTCTCTTTTCCTCTCGCGCTACCATGAGGTTGACGTTTGTGGTTTTAAGTGAAATGTCTATTGAATCAGATTGTCATGAGATTTTGCACCAACATTCTTGTTCCACTCAGAATTAATTCTAAAACTTTTAACTTAACACCATCGTCAGATAAAACTTCTCTCTATCCAATACTTTGGTGTATGGCTAATTGGAAAATGTGAGCGTGCTAACCTGCTAAGCTAAGATAGTGAACAGACCACATGTAAACATTATACATGCTAAGCATCAGCATGTTAGCACTGCCATTTTGAGAATGTTAGCATGCTGACGTTAGCATTTAGCTCAAAGCGCTACTGTGCTTAAGTACAGCATCGCAGAGCTGTTAGCATGGCTGTGGCTGCTCTTGGACTGGTTTAGACACAGTATCTTAAAATATGACTGTTTTTAGCCAATAATTAAATTGAAATAAGAGATTTAATATTCTTCACCACAGTTACATACTATAATGTGCATGGCAGTGTGGAGGGGAGGCCTTGAAACATGTAGATAAAAACTTACAATTTTGCTCAAATTCAAGAGTTTTTTGTTGGCTACGCAAACATTTCTGAGGTGGGTCGAGTTGTGCTGGAGAATTCGAACTCATGATCTATTTGTGAAATACTGGCTTCAGGTCTGCCACCAGGAGTGACCCCGGAGTGCTTTATTCAGCTACACCAAAACAGTGGTTGGTAAACTCAGTCATTACAATCACAGACCCTTATATCATCAAACAGTGTTTGTTTGAGTTCGTATGTGTGTGTGTGTGTGTGTGTGTGTGTGGAGGGTGAGTAACCTCTCCCAGTATTCATTTGTCCAACTACCAAATGCCTGATGCTTATTAATTATGACAAACTCATTGATTTATGTCTCTCATTGTGTGTGTCGATATACTGTTTTTATCATGGAATTCCAAATGAATTATTGCAGATGTTAAATAGTTGAAAGTTTTGCATTGTTTGTTGTATTAATATATTTAGTTTTCTTGGGGGAAGTCTTTGTCTGTCCTCGCCACCACATGTTTGTCCTTCAACAGTGGGGCAAAGTGATTGAGCCCTTTCAGCACCGTGGACAGCTCCACAC
>JAPZEA010000014.1:10981001-10991133 GCA_029783685.1 Heniochus monoceros | reverse complement strand
AATAAAAGCGTGGTAAGCCCTTTATATGCAATAATAAAATTGCATTTGCACTTTGCCAGGGTTTTCCATTTGAATAATAAAGTCTACTAAATAACAGCTTTTGAAAATAATGAACTCTTGATTTGCAATCAAGTGATCAAAAAAAAATTAGGGCAGCAACTGATAATTATTTAATTTTCAGTCAGGGAAAGCTTTCTCTATTCCCCAGAGCCCATCGCATCATATTCAGATGTCTTATTTTGTCTGACCACTGACCAATCAGTTTACAATGAATTAAAACAGAAAATCAATAAATCTTCACATTTTAAAAGCTAGAACAGCAAGAAAAGCAAATATTTGTTTTTTTCTTGAATGATTTTGAGGAAAATGGTTGTTGCCGATTGATTTTCCGCCTATTTACTAATGAGTTGATCATTTCAGCCATAAAACAAAGAAGAGCAAAGCCCATGTTATGTTTTTGTGCGGTAAGGCCCACCCATGAAAATAGCCAGAGGGCCTAATTTGACCAAATACTGTTGATCTAAGATCAGATCTGCAATCTGATTGAAAGAAAAACTTTTTGTTTTCAGCCCTAAACACTAAAACAACCTTTTTTATTTATTTTGCCAAACAGCATGATAACATAATTGACTTCATACAGCGACAGTCCTGGAACAACCTCAAGGCTGTTCCTGTATCACCTGACCTTGTTTGCCTCAGTCTCTGTCCCCTGTTGGTAGATGGATGTGCGTCTTATTATAAGCAACTGTGCAGGAGCTTCAATTGTTGGATTGTACACCATCCTAAAAAACCCTCCAAACTAACACACACACACACACGCACAAACACACACATCACGCGCACACACACACATCACACATGCAGACATTGTTTTCCCGACAGAAGTCTGAACCTCATAGATTTCTTCTTACATGAGTGACTTGTGGAGATGTCTGCTGCAGAGGGTTTGGGCAGATGGATGTCTGCAGGTTAAACAGAGGTCTCTCAGGGTTAGATACAGTATAAGGTGGCCTACTTCACTAAGTAAAAGAAGGATTTTATCATCCAAGTTAGACGGAGAAAGGAAAGTTTATGTGCACTAGTTAGAATCATAGCGTGATTTCATTCTTTGCTTTTCATCTTTTTAGACATTTGTGCCAGCTTTGTGTAGCTAATTACAGCATAAAGAAATGTGGTTGCATGGAGCTGAGCCATATTTAAAGCTAATGGAAGTCAATGTTATTGTTGTGTTGTTCCATCCATTAATTCTTAACACATTGTTCATTGTCTGCATTATATGTGAAAATGTATATGAAAGTAAATTAAAATTATATGTGTGTTAATGAGCGCTTGCATACTACTATCATAGGATTGTAATGTTCAGATGCTGATAATGTCATATATTAGCATATAAATATTAATGATGTCTTTTATTAACACACTAGTGCCATTATGGATCACCAGTGAATGGCTTTACCCCAGTTTTTTTCTGTGAATTCACGTCACATTGGAAGTTAATTCAAATTTCACAGCTGATAAAAACCTGATAGTAACGGTTTTACTGAAGCAATAAAGCAGCAAGCCACAAAAGAGCTTTGAGAAAGTATTTGAAATAATAACACATTTACTCTGTACTTGCCCCCTCATACCCTGGGTGTCACCACTAATCCTTATGTGGAGTACTTCCTAAATATATTGTCATTGTAATTCATTAATATTTAAAAAAAGGTTTTAATTGATGCAGTCAGTGGTTAATATTAATAACAGTTTAAGTGGCAGTGAAAAAGTCATTTTGCTGATTCCTTCAGTAGTCGTATTCCAGCACAAATAAAGTTTTTATCTCTTAAACCAGATGAGAAAGTTTTTAGTTTATGGAACATCAGGATGTTCAGAGAATGTAAAATGCCTATCAGGGACATTCGGTTAACAATAGCAATTATGGTTAGACATTCCATCGTTGTCATTACTCTTCCCTGTGTGTACTAATGCCAAGGGTATGTTTAAACGTGAGCTTTAGGGCACAGCTATTATAAGAATCAAGGATAAACGTGTTGTTATTGTGGAGAAATGCACTATTTGATAACTATGTATACTGTGGGAAAGACAAAGTACTTGAAGCTAAAATGCTTTATGAATACAGCAGAAGAGTGTGGGCTGCCTTTATTTGGAGCATTAAAACTATTTGATTTATTCTGTGTGTGTGGGAAAGAGAGACACAGAAAAAGATGAAACATTTTATTTATATGGACAGATATTTTGTCTTTATATGGCAATATTACTTGACTTTTAAAGTGCATACTTTCCTCATAGTGTTGTAAGAATGGTTCAGAGGTTAATCATGTCTGCTCTCTCCACAGGGGAGTAACAGAGGGTGTATGTTGCCTCTCACTGTAGTTTCCCTGCCACTACCATGAGTTGGAGTTTCCTGACTCGCCTGCTGGAAGAAATCCACAACCATTCTACATTTGTGGGCAAGATCTGGCTCACTGTCCTCATTGTCTTCCGCATCGTGCTGACGGCCGTAGGAGGAGAGTCCATCTACTACGATGAGCAGAGCAAGTTTGTCTGCAACTCGGGCCAGCCGGGCTGCGAGAACGTCTGCTACAACGCCTTTGCTCCGCTCTCACACGTCCGCTTCTGGGTTTTCCAAATCATCCTGGTGGCCACCCCTTCACTCATGTACCTGGGCTATGCGGTCAACAAAATCGCTCATGCAGAGGAGCAGGCAGACAGCGGAGGAGTGATGGGATTTTCCCTGAGTAAACCCAAGAAGCACTATCTCGGTGGCAGAAGGCAGCACAGGGGCATTGAAGAGGCAGAGGATGACCAAGAGGAAGACCAAATGATCTATGAAATGGCAGAGGAGGAGAGTGATGGTAGTGGAGCAGCAAAAGGAAACAGCGGTGATGGAAAAGTGAAGGCCAAGGTGCGCCATGATGGGCGCTCGCGTATCAAAGAGGATGGACTCATGCGGATTTATGTCCTTCAGCTCTTGGCCCGCTCCTTGCTGGAGGTGGCGTTCTTGTGTGGGCAGTATATCCTGTATGGATTTGCTGTGCCCGCCATCTACGTGTGCTCAGACCTGCCCTGCCCTCACAACGTGGACTGCTTTGTGTCACGACCCACTGAGAAAACTATCTTCCTCCTCATCATGTACACAGTCTCCCTGCTCTGCCTGGCACTCAATATATGGGAGATGCTTCACCTCGGCATAGGCACCATCTGTGAGATCATACGGTCCCGCCGGATGCAGCTCCCCGACGACGAGCTGTATGGGCTGACAAGGGGACAAGGAGCTCGTAATGAGGCAGGGTTGAGCGGAGAGGAGTACGGCAGCTACCCTTTTTCTTGGAATGCACCGTCAGCTCCACCTGGGTACAACATCGCCATCAAGCCTCCTCTGGTATCTACAGGGCACCACGAGCAACCACTACCCATCACTGATCTCACAAACGCCAAGATGGCATGCCGGCAGAACCACGTGAACATTGCCCAAGAGGAGCGCCAGCAGTACACCAGTAATGATGAAAATCTGTGCAGAGGAGGGATGGGAGATGCCCCCGGAGGTGTTCCTAAGGACACACGTCAGCCTCAGAACAGGCTGGAGGCTGACAGCCAGGCCTACAGCCAGCCACAAAGCCACAGTAACAACCACAGCAAGCCTCACCGCGAACGTAAACACCGGCAGGCCTCCAAACACACATCCAGCAAGGCAGATGCAGACAGAGGCAGCGGCAGCACCAGCAGTAGCAGCAAATATGGAGTCATAAAAGGTTCAGAGTGGATCTGAAATATGACTTAAGTTTTTGTTACTTTTAAACAAAGCAAATCCTCAGACAGACTCAGTATTTATATTTGTTTGTCTATGCTGAGTATAAAAAATGGACACAGCACCCAGTTTACATTCTTTTCAGTTGTCTTCATACCATTAAACTCATTATAAGTGATTATTAGTGCCAGAATCTATCTTGTACCAGTTCACTGAGGATTAAAACAATTAAATTTAACCACAAATCTATAAACCTAAACACCTGCAGGGATAATAAGTAACACGTCTTCACGTCTTCACTTTTGATAATCGGTTCTTGTTTAAGTCAGTTTAGGGAGAAATGGTAAACATTCACTGTTTCCTGTTCAGGATTTGATTTTTTCTGTTTATATCAATCCTGTGATGGTAATTTTTCACAGTTTTACAACGTTTTATTGACTACACGATTAAAAGTAAAAGAAAAACTGACACATTTGAGAATAAAAATAATCATTAGTTACAGACCAAGTTTGATTGCAGTTAATACAAGTATGCCTAAATGTTTTTTTGGTCTAAAAGATAAAATATTCATTCATTATTATGATGAGGATCAGCTTGGGCTTTAAACTAAGGTTTCTACTTTACAGTGTCAGTATAATTTATGCAGCATTACTAGTCAGGCTTAAGTAGCCTTAAAACTCAACAGTACAAGATAGATCCTGCTACTAATATGTAAGTGACAACTTGTATGAAAACTATTGAGGATAATCTAAAGGGGATGGGAAATGATGTGACCATTTAAGTCTGAGACAAGGCTGGATAGATGTTTGTTGTTGCTGTATTCAACAATAAATTGCAGTGGAGTACAAGTATCAAAATGACCGTATATGTTACTAAATAGCTTTTGCAGGAAGATGTTGATGCTGACTTTGATTCCTAGTGAGTATGCAGAGGCCTCCACGCTGTAACTTAAGGTGCCTTACTTAAACAGTCAAAGTACTTCCTGTTGATTCTGCATCACTTTATTTACAACTGTTGAATAAGTTATTTGTTTTCTACAAAATGTCCTGACATTATGGACTAAAAACAGGAGCTAATTCCTGCTGTCTGCTCCACTAGTTCATTACCATCGAGAGGTTAAGCTTTTGAACAATAGGGTTGTTTCTGAATATGCAAAATTGTATCAATGTTTTCACCAACCCAGGTTGGCTGTGGATTGATTGTTTTTGTTTTCCCCAGCTTTGAAGTATGTTTGTAAAAGTATGTTTTCAGTTAATAATTTTATAGTGTTTCTGTGTCCTTTTTAGAGAGAAAGAAAAGAAGTGTAATATTTTGACATTTTGAAATGCATCTGTGAATGGAAGTGTTTGGCAAAGTTTAATAACTTAACCCTGCTGTTCAGACTGTTGTCAGTGTCTTATTGTCAAGCTGTTACAATTTTTGGCCTAATTTTTGTTTGTTTTGTGTTTATGTTATGACCGTTTTCTCAACCATTACTCCATTAGTTTGTGTAAAAAATATCTGGCCTACAGCATCTGGGCTGTTGTTTTTTTTTTTTCTTTCTCATTAATTAATTCTTTTATTTGCATATTTTCAAATTGAAATGTTATTAAGGCTAGTCCTTTGCACTGTGCCAGTGTTTTTGTGAAAATATTTTTATAAACAAAAAGTGCATGTTTTAAATAAAGAATTGGTTTTATTTGTCTTGTGGTCTTTGTCATACATTTAACAATGTTGCTGTCATGAAAGTATAAAACATGTTTAAGTTTAAATCATCATGTGGGTGGAAAGTCAAATTTTGAACTAATAATGAAAATATTTTATCCATGTAAACATATTTGTTACAGATAAGTATGAAAGAATGTATATAGATTCAGTTTGCCCATATAGATTCCTGTATTTACAGGCACATTGCCCCCTGCTGGCCAGGAAGGAATAAAATAATATTTTCACTCTTCAATGAGGTTCCCGCTGACAAAGCCTGGCTTTAATCATAAAGTTTAAAATGATCCATGTTGGTTTTGGTATTTTCTATAATATTGCATGTTGGCAGGTAAATTTCACAGCAAACCTCTCTAAATTTTACCCTCTGTTAGAGAAACACACTAATAGACTTTTGTAATGTTTATTTTGAAAGGGAAGTAAAACATTACTAAAGCAAGTGTCATCTAATTTGTTCAACATTCAGGTCTCTTCTTCAGGTTAAGTTTTCATTTTGTAAGTCATCCTCATGATAAATACCATTTTTAGTTTACTTATGATAAATATGTTTTATTCTCCAACCATCTGTGGGGGCTGTGAGGGCTTTCTGTGGTGTCTTACTAAGATAGTGTTTGAACAGCTGGATAAAACTAGCAGGGGAACTGAACACAAACTGAAGGCCAGCAATAATTTAAATACACAAATTGTCTCCTCTCCCTTCCCAAACTACAAAATCCTACACATATTAATATATGTAGTTAGACATTTGACTCCAAATGGGCAACATTTATTATTTTGCAAATTACTTCAAGAAAATAGGAAACAAGTAACAAGACAGAAAAGTTAAGTGATCTGAGCTCATGCCGCCACTTCATCCTTTGTGCTGCGTTTAGGATACTGTTGGAACCTTGCGTAAAACTATATAACGTGAGCGTGTCATGGACTTTGGGAAAGACGCTTAAGAGGGTGACTTGTAAGAAGCTGCCTGATGCTCAGACACAATTTCGTTTCACTTCACTTCATTACTTCGTTGCATTTGAAAACATCACTTTGTGGATCGCTGAAAAAAACAGATGTTGCCTGCCTTTCAGATGTCTGAGGCTAGCCCTGGAAGACAGCGTTTTACCGGATGTGACGTCGGCTTTACGCTCACGTCTCCGCCAGTGTTTTTAAAAAAGCGGCGGTTGGTCTTCGATCGTCTTTAGGTGGATCAATAGCAACAATTTTTGTATCCCAGTTTTCTAGCACAATAGCAAAACGTAAGTGTGCGGTCTTTATTTCCCTTTGCTTCGACGACGTGGTAAAGAGATTAACAAACAATTCATCCTCATTACAAATTAGCTTTTTGTTGCCCTGACGTCCACTTCTAGGAATGCTAAGCTAGCTCAGGTCAGCTAACGCTAACTACTCGCAGTTTGATAACGAGGAAGGGAGCTAGTGGTAATGGTGGGTGCTTGTACTGCGCTGTTGTATTTTGGCACGTAAAACCATTGCAGCATTGTTTTGAGCATGCTAGTCATTGTAAATTCTACTTCAGTTTGACCATTAAGAGGAAACCAGATGACATTTAACCTTAACTGTTAGCAATTGTAGGAACGCTCAAGTAATTTATTTAGACATGTGCATGATTATGGACTGATATACTGTATAGACGTTGCATTAAGTCACTCAGAAGTTTGGGTAAAACATTGTAAAAACAAAGCTAGTAAACATTATTATACACAGTTGTTATATAAAGACTGTGGGTCTTGGTAGGGGATCTCATTTTTAATTTGCTCTCTGTCAAATGTTTAATTAACACTTCTGCTTTTTTCTCTCTTTTAAGTAGGATCCTGATGTTTTTTTCTGTAAAGTTTAAAGCTCCCTGAATGCACCAGGATCATGCAGCACCAGCGTCATGCAGAGGAGCAAGGCCTTCTAGGCTCACTGTGTCCTGGACAGAAGAAGCTCAAGGGGAAGACCTTCTATCTGGATAGTGTGAAGAAACGCTCAACAGCCCTGCTTTTGGAGGCCATATCTCTTCTGGGAGGGGTAAGCTTGTGTGAATAAGATGGCATTATGCCTGTGGAGCCCATGCTGTGTGCACATTGGTTGTTGTTTATCTAAAAGAATTGTTATATGGTTTTTAGATATAAAATATCAGGCAATAATAATCTGGCTACTCCATCAATTTCTCTGCCCTGCTTCTGTCAAAGTCAGAGAAAAATCAAACAAACGTTTTTCCTGATCAGCGTCAGGAAAGTGTGGTAGTTTAGTTCAGCTCTGAAGAAGATGTAGTAGCTAAAACCACTGCCAATGGTACATAACATTCTTAATAATAGACTATTTTAAACATAAAACGTAACAATTCTGTGCATCTTATAGTACTTTTTGATTGTGTGCTAGAATGAGGTACTACAATAACATTGCTTCATTCTTTGTTGTTAATCTGAAGCATGTTGAAAGTTTCCTGCACAAGGATGTGAGCTTTGTTGTGACTGGAAGCCAAGAGTGCTTGAAGAAGCAGAAGTCTACAGATACGACAGCAGGGGCAACGGGGACAAGTGAAGATGCCCAGCGTCCTATAATGACACGAGAGAGTGTCCTCAGCAATGAGAAACGGCTACCAGGAACTCCTAGACCAATGGTACTGAGCCTCACACACGCATGTTTTAAACCCTTTTACAGCTTTCAGGGGTGTTGGTACTCAAGAAATATTATTCGGTTTTATTTAACCTGATGATAAGAAAAAGAGAATCACGCTAGGATGAAAGTTTAATATTCCTGAAGTCAAGTCAGTTTTACCAGACAGCTAATTCTTTTGAATTAATTTATATAGTGTGTATTTTTTCCTAATTAATGCATTATAACATCATATAAATCAGCTAGAACACCTTTGTTTCTACTGTCAGTGCACGTTTTTGTGTTCATATACTTGTTTATTATATCCAATTCTTGCTGTAGAAATCAAACATTGATACTTAGATGCTATTCAGTGCCCTGATACAAATGAATATGTTGTACTGAATTGTGTAAATTGTTCTGCATTTCTGGGAAATTCAGAAAAAGAATCTGGAAAAAATATGAATTGATGATGCTATATATTGGCATTCAAAAACAAACCCGTTTTGAATATTATGATTTATAGTCATCTTGTTTTTAATCACCAAATTATTTCGACATTATCTGAGAGGATGTTACTAAGTATCAGCTGGAATGAAATCTATATCTGTGCTGTGCTGTTCTTCTCTGCAGGCTTGTGGCAGCCGTGGGAAGGCCCTGCTTGAAAAAGCCATTTGCAACAATGTGAGTCAGTGCAGCTAATATATAGATAATCATGCTGATCTGTTGGCTTTATGTTTTGTTCTGTGGGTATTTATCAATCTAGCAATTGTCTCAAAGAGATCTTGTTCGAACAACCCAGAGGAGCATTGCTGTTCTAAACAAGTGGCAAGAGCATAGAGAGGAAATGCATGCTGTGTTTACCTACACTGAATAGTTGGGCTAAGGTCTTCTCAAGTGATCTGTTTACGTGCACCTTTTATAGACTGTGACTGTGTGTCTTTGTTGCCATCAGTAGATTAATACCTGCAGAGTACCATCCACTTACACAGTGGTAAACATGGAAAAAGAGTAGCCACTAGCTTCCCAAGCTGTCGTACTAGCAAGTGTAGTGTCGTTCTCCTGAAGGAGACTCCAAATGGAATGTTATGGCTTGATTGAATATGAGTAGTTTTGAAACAAGTATTAGGCTTACAGTTGTATTAATGTATGATTGTGAAAAGATGTTAATGCCAGGGGCATTCTATCATGTCAAGGTCAAAACGAATTTTGCATGCAGACTGATTCCTAATTTCCTGTGACTTTTTAGGTCTTGCTTTTGGTAGAAGTTCCCTTGGAGAAATCATATATTCATTTGGTAACTGAAAGTATAGGTGATAAAAGCTCTGCATTTTTTTATCTTAAAAATGTCAGCTGTCATGTTGCTGGCAAAGAAGGCAAATTAAAATCTAGACGGCAAATGAAAATTGAGTACCCAGACGTTCAGTCTGTGCTTTAATAAATGTCTTTAATGTCCCTATTGCATTCATTCATTTAGTGTAATGAACTGTCTGCTATTGGAGTATCCTTATGTTGCTTTAGGTTTCAACTTGTTGTAAATTAGTTTTATACCTTCTGCACAGATGACACGTGCATAAATGAAAACTTTCACTAAATGCATTTCCCCCTGAGTTCATTCCCCCAGTTTAAAAACAGAAATTTCTCAAATGCCTTAAATCGACTTTCTCAGATGGCTTGAATTTCTGACTTCTGAATTCCTCAGGTTTTTTTTTTTTTTTTTTGCTCCTTACAAATTTATTCCAGTAGTGGAGCTCACAGGATTTGTAACAGAACATTAAACGAACTGCAGCTCAAACGTGCAGTGTATAATGCCTTGGATCTACCTCATACTGAATTTAATGAATTTAGAGGCAGGTGAATCTAGTAATGAGCTGGCTTGACTGGCTGTTATTATATGAAGGTCAAACAAATGAGACCCATCAATAACCATCAATAACAAATACCTGAAAACCACCGACAGTAAATATGACCCTTAAATCTGTGTACCACTGGTAATGAAATTATTTCAGGCCACTTAACTGAAACTGGCACGTCCTATTACATGT
The DNA here is from genome assembly GCA_029783685.1 of Heniochus monoceros. Taxonomy (NCBI): domain Eukaryota; kingdom Metazoa; phylum Chordata; class Actinopteri; order Chaetodontiformes; family Chaetodontidae; genus Heniochus; species Heniochus monoceros. The sequence goes on along the minus strand of JAPZEA010000014.1, from coordinate 10,981,059 downwards.
TTATTGAGCAGCCATAAAATCAGAAAAAAGGCAATACCCCACTCTAATTCATCACAGC
>JAPZEA010000014.1:10964358-10978873 GCA_029783685.1 Heniochus monoceros | reverse complement strand
CAATTGTGATTTCTTCTTTGTTAAATAGGGAGAAGAAAAAGGTTGTAAGCAGCATTGAGGACAAATGTAAAACTCCACTCAGCTGTAGCCCTTCACTGTGGAAGCCACGCAAAAAGGACCTGTCTTACTGTGAATGCTGTCATCAACCCTTCGCTAATCTGGAGGAGGTGGAAATCTTTAAGACTGACTTTTGTTGGCGCATAAATGATTGTATTGATGATTGATTAATTTTTTTCTTCATTATTTGGCTTGTATTTACATCTGTGACTTGTGATCTTTGTTGTCCATTGCAGCACTTGCAGTCTGATGAGCATCGTGCATTTGTGCTGGATCTCTCAAACTACGCTGTTGTGGACCAACTCGTGGCTGAAATGGTTCCGGGATTCAACCCCGATCCACCTCAACAAGCACAAGAAACACTGAGCCGGTGAGTTTTGATTATTAATCTAGCAATGTCCTAATATTTTGAAATGTATCTGATTTCCTTCTTGACTGGACCCCAATGGGTTTTCTGTGTTTCAAATGGTGGATTTTTAATATTTTCACTGTTCTCCTAGACCACCAACTCCCTTGCTCATCCAAGAACTGGAGCCTCTCACCGACATTGAAACAGAGCATGCTGTTCAGGCCCTGCAGAGACAAGGTTTATCATTCAGTGCTCATATATCCAGCCCTTCTAGGGGTCCTCTTGTCCCTGGACCAGGAAACACATCACCAGGAGTGCAGTTCCCCATCCCAAATCCAGCCACTCCACCTGCTTACATTAAGCCTTTCATCACTGATATGGACTGTCAGATCCCTGACAGCCATCCTCGCGCTTCAAGTCCAACCATGCCTGTATTGGATTTTGAACCACAAGCCCACGATTCAGTCAGCCAGCAGCCTGATACTCAGCATCTCTCCACTTGCCCTGATGCGTACTCCCTGCCTCCAGTCCTCATCCCACAAGTTCCTTATCCCTCCCACATTATGGAGCCAGACTGCCTTTACTCAGACCCTCCTGTCCTCAGTCCTCAACAGTACATTGCAGACGAGGTTGTGGAAGGACACACTTGTGAAACGGACATTGCAGGAAGTGTGTTTCAGTCTGTCCCAGCTGTCACAATTCCTATCTCTACCCTCCTTCTTCCCCCGGAGCCTTTAACAAATGCTGAAGGAGTGCTGGGATCAAACCAAGACAGTCTTTTAGAATTTAGTGGGATAATATGTTCCACCAATGGTTTGGAGTGCTCCACACTGTTTTCACGTAGATCTCGTTCCCTCCCACGACAGTCAGTTACGTCACCAAACCCCAAAAAGCGCTGTAGATCGGCCAGCCCCAAACACAGCCACAGCAAAAGGAGGAGAATTACAGCGAAATGTGACTACAGTGGTAGCTGGACTGAACAAGGGCGTAAATCTTCAAAACCAGAAAGTGACATTATAGCAACACCTGAGGGCTGTTTATTATCTGATAAGGTCTCCAGTCAGATAATACAGTCTTGCCATAACCCAAAGATCTCTTCGGCATACACTCAGGAATCACTTGGTTTAAAAGAGATTTTTACCATGTTGTGTGTTCCTGCTATACAGTATTTCACTCAGGCGCCAAATCAAATAGACATTTTAGGTCATGGTAGCACTTCTGTTGCCGATCAGCCATTACGACCACCTTCCTCAAAAACGAAGACTTTTGATCCTCCACTTCAGTCCCTCAATGATAAATCTCACAGTGCATTTTCCAGTCAAGAGTCTCAACGTTCACTATCCCACTCCACCTCGGTGTGCATCGAGTCAGCCCTCATCCCAGACTTAGCCACGCTCTCTCCATCATCAGACTCTGACTGGGACTGTGACCTGCTGTCACGGCTGGGCCCAACCCCTGCTCCTCCGTCGCCCGCCGAGCAGAGCTGTGAGCTCGACAAGGATCTCCTCCACAGGCCGTGCACCTGGATGCATGACACCAGCTATGAGTCACGTCTGCACACCGTCCTTCAGCCGACAACCCCGGCAACATCACTGTGTGTGGAAGAAATGGACCCCTCTGTGTTTTCCAGGACTGTGGTACAGATTGTCGAGGTTCAGCACTGATGATTATTTTTCTGCTAATTTAAAGAACTGGAAGAACCACTACCCGGAAGCCGTGTAAGGCACCTGACGTAGTAAGTCTGAGTTTGCAGCTGCATATCCTACTGCAAGAAACAATGGGCAGCACTCTTAAGCTCAATGAAATGTACACTGAATAAATATCTAAAACTTAGTGCAAACTAATACAGTATTTTGCTGCTTTTAGAGGTGCAGATTTCTATTTTAATTTTATTTTTTGTTGTAGATGTTACATAGTGGAATCTGCATCTTCCCATGAATTTGAAGCGCATCCATTATAATTTTTCCTCTGATCCTCTCATCCTCCTTGTGCACAGGACCCTAAGCAATATTCTGTATGTCTTGCTGACTGCAGTGTTTCAGCAGTTATGTCCGGGAACACATGGTGGTATTGAGAATTTAATGAGGCTTTTCTGAAGTGGGCATTACTCAATTACTCTAAGTGCTGCGCCTGGATCAGATCCCATTCAGGCTGGTGTTGATGAGGCCTTAGTAGAGTGGAAGACTTGCACAACCTGTGAGATGTCAAATGACTTTTCCTGCCTGTTGAAGGTGGGCCAGAGGTTGGGTTTTGTCAAGGAGAGACGACTGCTTCACAGTAGTGTGCTGCCGCTACAGGGAGGTTTATCATCTCCACTTGGGCATGGCTACGTCGCGTTCCGGCTGCAACTTGGCTGCCTGAGTTGATTGGCCATTCTAGGCAGTGCTTGTGATTCCACCAGATGCACTGTAGCACGTTTGAGATGCATCCAAGAAGCGACTCTCTACTCCGCTCCGCTTAAAATACACAGCTAGTCTATTTTTGACAGAAGCCGCTTCAACCTGCACAGAGCAGATTGAGCTGGGCAGGAAATCAGACACAGGAACAGTACAGAGAATCCACTCAATTTTCAAATTAAACACCCTGTGCAGACTCCTTATCATATATCACATCAAAAAAAGAAACCATTTAAATATGTAGCCTTCTTATCCATGGTAAAATCCAATCCAACCAAATTGACAAAATTTGAGCAGGTCAGAAAAACTGGGCAGGTAAAACGCTCCGGTGGCGTATGAAACTACCGGGGATGGAACAACTGTGGCCAGTGGAATCTCCCTGTCAGGCCATCTTACCATAACAGACTTGTCATTGCTCATCAGGAGAAGACAAAACTCAAAACAACATGTTATCAAAAAAAAAACCCCACACCATCTTCTGAATATCTTACATGGACATTTGAAACAGATGCAGAATGCAACAAGCAAAGAGAAACACCACGTGATCGCAGTATGTGGAAACCTGCAATTCTCCTATGGAAATGTGTCAATTCTTGTACAGTGCTTTTAATGAAATAAATGTTTTTTAACCATAAACATTTCTTGCTGCATAGTTCAGAAAAAGTTGTTGCACAGGTACAGCGACGTTAAGAACTGTTGGAGTATACTGAAGGTAATTTTTCCTGTGGTCTTAGTAAATGCTGACTCTGCTTACAGGCTAAAGGAGAACCAAATGGGGAGGGAAGGATGAGGCAAGGGCAAAAGAGGGTTGATGTGTCCTGTTTGGCTCATCAGCCCAGCTTCCAGCTGACACAAACAATATTTGATATCTAATCTCCATCCCTTGTTATGTAACCCCTAACCATCTAGATTTGTTGGTATGAAAAGATCCTTTGTATGAGGGTTCTGGGAAAAACCATAGCAGTCACCAAAGAAGGGAGAACAATCTTAGCCTTTAACATGTGAGACATTTTGGTTGTTGTGTACTGAATAGACTTTGCTGGAAAGGGGAATGGAGTGAGGGAATTGTCTTGTGATGTTGCAACTGCCAACAAGAAGCAGAGTTCAAGTGAGATACGCAAAATCCCAAATGTTCTGGTACTTGGTGCATTTGTCAACAAACTCCCATTTCACAAGATTCTGTGTGTGGGGTTGATGGATTGTAGTCCGTGGTCATGTTTGATCCTTTAAATTGGTTCCATATATAAATGTAAAAGACTAAAATGTGTTTGCAAAGGTTGTAATGAGAGCAGGAAGCTATGATATTAATTAGAAATTTCCGTTTTAACAGCTCTCTGTGAACACTGTATATGCAGTGAGTATGGAAATCCATTCACCAGCTCTTCCCGAGCTCTCAGTCATATAATACAATCTTCCTCAACAGATAGAGTTAACCAGTTTACATTGTAAATGAGTAAATTTCCATTCCTCTAAGCTGTCTTTAAGAACTGCTTCTCATCCATGTTGGCTTTAAAGGGACTGAATCTTTCTTTTTCATCCCAATCACCAAAAGACAATTTTTATTTAGACATTTCACAAACCGTATGAGGGAAAAAGATGTATAACTAAAGCAAAAATTAGTGATTAACCTGATTTTTGTCAGGTTTGCTCATATGATTCTAATCAACTGAGACAGCAAAATATGCTTATCCGGCTGTTAAAATACCTGATTAAAGCGCCACATCACATGCATTTAAAACGAGTTGTGCACTGTAAACTGTTATTCTCCATTACAGGATTGACACGTTTCCTGATGCTGAGAGAAATTCAGTGTCATATATAGTTAGTGGTGTTTATTCGGTGTACCATCAGGAGTTCCCCCGGGTCACTGTACCGACTTTTGGACCCCTTCGGATGTCATCAAAGAGCGTGGGTGGACCCGCCAAGCCCCACGTGCTCCTTGTTTCCAGGTCCACGGCTCCTCGCGCAGCCTCATTGCCTCGAGCGAGCCTAGTAAGGCCGAGCGTACGATCGCGCGGCGCAGCCCGGTGACACCGACACGCACCATGCTGCGGGAGCCGAGCGAGGGAGCCGAGCCGGGGTGCTTTTAACTCGCCAGAGGCGGAAAAGGAGGTGAGATGCGGGCGCCGCGTTCAAGGGACCCCCGCTGTTCTGTTTGTCTTCACTGTCAGCAACAGTCCCGCAGCTGCAGCTCCGCTCACGCCTCTTTTCACTTCATTTAACGGCGCTGCACCGAGGAAATCACTAGGACTATGTGAGCATCATGCTCGCTGTGAGATGCCTGCTGTTCGCTGCAGTGTGTGCACGGTGCTCCGTGACAGGTAAAGCTTTGCTTTTACATAATGATTTACTTTATTTCAAGCAACCTGTGCTCTCTGATTAGAATTAGAAAAGTGAATAGTTTTTGTCCACTATTGCAGCCACTTAACATGCGATATCTAACAACAAGGACCGTGTAATTGTTGCATCGGTGTCAACAAGCAGCTCAACAGCAGCTGTTTAATCCCGCAAGAGGACTGCAGGAATAAGACATTCAACATCGAAACCTTTCGTTTCGAGCTTCATACAGCTCGGGCTGCTCTTTGGCATCTCATCGTGTCTGTGCACTGAACCACCGCTTGTGTCCTCTGCAGGTCTGAGGGAATGGGTGAGTCTGGAGGGAAGGCTGCCGCCTGCAGAAGAGGTCGTTCAGCCCAAGCGGCTCCTGCAACAGATCCACTCCCAGGAGGAGCTGCTCCACAGCCGCCTGGACACCCGGGTCAACAACTACACAGCCGGAGTGCAGGTGAGTTTACTCTGCGTGTGCGACCTGGTTCACATCCATCCAGAGCTGAGCACACATGTATTATTATTCCCCCTAATTTAATCCCAGTTTTCAATATGTAGTTGTTGAGATGAAATTGTGAGCAAAATCTCCCCAGTAAAGGGGCGTCATTCATGCTTCACGGATGTTAAGGACTGAATGCAAGAGTAGACCTTGATTAAGCTGCTCAGGAAGGAGGTTCATTCATCATGAGAGGAACGGCTGAGTTCCTTCAAACAAAATGAGATGATGAAGCGATCCCATTCAACTGTACAACCTCTAACAAAGACACCACCCTCTCCAGGAATCCTCCATCAATGCAACCTGAAATCTGTTAAACACAGAAGGAGTAGAGCAGGATAAATGAAAAAGTGTCTGTTTACACATTTTAATGAGGAATGCTTTCTGGATAATGCTATTGAGATATATATTTCTCTTTTTACACCCTTCTATTCATGATGAACGGAATTATTTCCATTTTAAATGTTCATGTTTTAGTCACATTTTTGCTAGAAAACAGAAGTCAGCTCTTTTCTTTTTCTGTGAGCAAGTTTTTATTGCTTTTACTACAGTTTGATGAGATGATATAGTATAGCCACATATCAACATAAATTGTGTATGTACTGTAATGCCATTTTTCCACCCTATAACCTTAAAATAAAACAAAGAACTGTGAGATTAGAGTGGAATAAAAGAAATTACTTAAAAAAATAGATAAATAAACAAGCTGAAAGGGGAAAACTGAGAGAAAAACACAGTTATATATTCAAACAAGTACAATAAGACAGCTGATTTCTGAAACTGTAATCTTTACCTACTCTCGGCCCCTGTTTGTCCCCTCTTTTGAGGTCATGTGTCTGTCATTCCTACCACACACACACGCACACACACACACACACACGCACGCGCACACAAACACAATGCCCTGCTGGCAAAGACCATAACAGGGCAGAAAATTCATCGCACCCCTCCCCACCCTCCTCTAGCTGCCTCCTCCTTTCCACTCCATTAGATAATATTTCACACCTCTACCTGTCCTCTCTCGTTACCTTCGCTATGAACACTGTCTGTCCGTCAGCAGCTGGCCGGTCAGTGGATATGACACGGTTCTGACCTTGAGCTACCCTCTGTGGTCAGCGTCTCATGATCTCTCTCTCCGTGAGGAGCCCTCTGGAAGATGTGTAGCGTTGTTTTCCATGTCTGAGTGCTGTCATGCTGCAGAATGTGAATTTAGATGTCAAGTAGAATAAGCAGAGTCCTTCCAGTGTCCCTCAAGGAGCTGTAAACTATGCATTCAAAAGAAAATGAATGCTAACAGGCAATGATGATCTTTTGCAAGCTGTTTTATGTCCATGGTGCTTTTTTTTTTGTAAATGTTCATCAAAGTGTGAGTGGTTTTGCTGGATCCAGTAAAAAACGACTGAGCTTTTGGCCGCACTTAAAGCTGCTATAATCATTATTTTTATATTAGCAGTAGCTCAAATGATTGTGTGTTTTCAGTGAAATGGCTCCAATAAACCGACTGTAGGCTATCTGCCCAGCACCAAACGGCAGACAGACACAGTTAGTGACGAGCTATGAAAGCGGTGGAGCATTTAGCCTCTAAAGAGAGAGTTCCCTCCGGAGTCGGCGGAGACCAAAAACAGAGCTAAAAGTGGATGTGTAAATTGGTAGCTATTTGCTAAGAAGTTTACCATCTCAAATTTCAAAAAAAAAACAAAACAAAACATAAAAATGGTTTAAAAAAATTCAGTTAGTGCAGGTTTTCAGGGTGGGAGATCACTGTATCTCTGAGAGAAACAATGATCTGAGCAAAAATTTAAGATGATCACACTGTTTTGTACCAGACGCTCATTTACCAGGAAGTGTTGCTGTAAACTAAGATTAAGGTCAATGTCTTCATCAAAACAAGCAGAGCTTCAGCTTTTGGTTAATTAGCTTGTTTTGTTTTTATGACTCTAGAAATGTTTTAGTCTGTAAGAGCCTATTTAATGCTTGCATCTTACCAGCAGCAATTATCTTATGTTCATACTTGAGAAGTTTTAACCAGTAAATATTTTGTATTTATAGTGTAGAATAGAGTTTAGTGACTAATCATTTTGAAGAATTCCTGTTTGTGTCTGTCGACTTTATTATTCAGTGTGTTGAGCTGATATACTGATACAAAACTGAATATCTGGGATTTGATGTTGAAATAAAAAATACAATAAATAATCTTCACAGTGGCAGCTCTGATGCAGCTTTCTTATCTCGGCTCACAGTCACCATCGTGGGCTTTTTATTGTTAGGTATATGGACCCAGTGGAGGTTTAGATTGATACTAAGTGGTTTGCAGAGAGTGCATGGTAATACTGATGAGACCTGCCTCGCAGCTGGCCAGTAAGTACTGACGGGAGCCACCACAGATCTCTGTCATATAATGTGGACGGGGTTCACCTTGGAGCAAGGTTAGCCAGAGCTGATGAGCCCCAACAGCCAGGTTTATCCAAAAAAGCCTCAGGGATGGATGAGGCTGTCTCGCCTTCAGGAAGAAGCTACTGGAAGAAGACGCCCCTTTAATATCTGAGTCTTTGTTGTTTTGGTTAAATTATTTCATACTGAACACCCATCAGTCTTCTATCCTCTGTCACATTTTACCGGTAGTTTCCTGAAAGCATGAAGTACTTGACAAATTAGTGACTCATTTGTTTGAGACAGTGTCTGGGACAACACCATGCATGCATCTGAATTTTAAATGCATTTATTAATCTAAAAGCAAGCTTTTAGTACTTATTTATGCTTAGTTTCTGTTCTTCCCTAAATCACTGGAAGTCTTCATGTTTATTTGCCAGCGTCCTATTTGCCCTCCTTGCAGAGCTGTGAGACATAAACTAGGAACCGTAGTATAAAAACGAATGCCTGACCTTGACTTAGAGACATGTAGATGAGACATTTTCCGTATTGTAATTTGACTACTGCTCTTTCTGTCCACTCTGCACATTCTGCACCTGCATGCATGCGTCCTGGAAGATGGAATCCCTCCTGTTGCTCTTCCAGTAGTTTCTCACTTTCTTCCCATTTAAAGGTTTTCTCTTATCTGAACTGAAGGTCTAAGGACAGATGGTGTGCACTGATTTGCAAAGTCCTCTGAGCCAAATTTGGGATTTTGGGCGTTATAAATTAAGTAACTAGGCATTAGAGAGCCGTGCTGCAGTATAAACTGACATGAAACCATCAAAGAAGAATGAATGTAAATTCACTATACACTACACAGATATTCATGCAAACACACGAAAGCCGCGCAGAACAAACACATTTTTGCGTGTGTTGCCTCTGTCAAACAATGCAAAGCCAAAAAATAAAAAAAATGAATAGATAAACCTAATCATGGATGTTGGTGAAACAGCTCCAGGAGCAGCTAAAAAACACATAAATATTTGCAGTGTGATTGATATAAATGGGTGAAAATCTGACATTTCTACGTATAACTAAGTTAAATGGAGTACATAGTGTAAAATGCAAGTACTGTGTAGTTTGGAAATGGACCACAGCTATTGTCTGTTCTGCTTCCCATCCTCCACCTTACTGTACTTTTTACTTCAGTGTGTTTCTGCAACATTAAGCCTAAAACAAGCTAGAAAAACAACAGGTTGTCAAGCTCAAACAAGCTTCATATAGACGTTAGTTACAAGTCCACTAACACAGGGTTGGGAACCACTAAGAAATAATTGTTTTTGTTGTGTATAATTTTGGCCTGCAGTCAGTCAGAATGAATGGAGTTGTGTAGGAAACTAGAGGAAAAGAAGGCATCACAATGTCTTTACAATGCGACTACATACAGTCTAATATAATATTACACTGCCCTGTAGTGGTGTCTTGATCTGCGCTCGCCCTTCGTGGCCTGACCCTCACTCACAATGGTCTGATGACTAAACAGATTTGTGGACATGCACACATTTGTTTCTGGACATACGGCGTAAGACACACAGCCTCGTTCTGCACAGGAGGGAACCAGTTTTGGACTGACAGACAGCAAGATTTGACCCAGCTGGCTTATTAATATATCTGAGTGTGTGTGTGAGCATGCAGCCGTGCAGAGGTCATTACCACACAGATGACACATTTACACTTTTAGCTGCTGCTCGTATTCAGAGCTGATTAACGGCATTGGGTTTGTGGATGCTTCGCTCTTGGCCACGCGTGGACGGACACCATATATGGTCATATGTGACGCACCTAAACCAGCTTGTGAACCATTTGGGGCTCCTTGTTCCATTCACCTGTGCCCATTATGCTGTCATGCATAAATGTTTATGCCAGTTTGTTCCTTGGATGGTTTCAGTTTCTGAATAAGTGCATCTCGTGTGTGAGCTGGTTCATTTCCAAATGAAGTTATCCTTGTCCTCCCTCAGGAACGTCTTATCTGCATCTCCATCTGTCTCACTCTCACTTCCCATTAACACATCTTAGCTCTGTCGCTGTCCGTCATCTCCACTCTGCTTTTTGCTTTCCTTATGTTCTGCCCTCTCTCTTCTTCTGCCCTTCTCATCATTTGTCCCCATCTGCCCTCTGCTCCTTCATTTAACATCTTCATTTTCTTCTTTTCTCTCTTTTTCTCAGCCTTTCTCGCATTTCCTCTCACCCCACAGACTCATCATGCTTTAGAAACCACAGAGATTAACGTAGGATTATGCATGGATGGGTTTTAATGGTTATGTAAAATCCAGCTCTTAATCCAAACTGATTTGCTGGGATTAGGTGCATTTGTGTGTTTTGCGGGGAGAGGGCAGAGACGGTAGCGGAGGTGGGTGGGGAAACAATTGCGGCGAGCCAATCCGAGCATGACGATCTAACAGTGCACCCTGCTGAGATGGAAAGTTGGGGGAAGAGAAGATGATTGCAAAATAGATACAAAATATGCAGCGCTCAGACACACAGATAAAGCGGGGAAACAGAAATTTGGTGAACAATTTGCCTAGAAGAAAACTGTTGCTGTGATGGAAGGAATGCAAGAGGAAGAATAAACTTTGGCTGGCTAAATGTTGGCTGGCTCTTTCCCCTTCTGATGGCATTGCTGGATGTCTGCCTTCACAGCTCAGACAGTGTGCGTGTAAACTCCACCAGATGTCTGATGAGGATATTCATTCAGTAAATGGAGAATTTTGCACCAAGTCCGTCACAAGTTGGCTTATTTTCTGTGTTTTGGAAGCATTTGGGATCGTCTTGGCTTTCAGGTTTCAGTGAGTAAGAAACCTTTTGCCTAAGAAGACCAGAATCAGTTCTGAAACAAGACAAGTACAAGTGTTTTTTATCTGAGTCGGGTTAAAGAGGACATTGTCCTTTTTGGGAACCTTGATCCTAGATTTCTTTCTCGACTGAGAAAGATTACCTCCGATCTGTCACGATCTTCCTTGGTGTCTCCATCTGAGCTTGCTCTCGCCATATTGCTCATGCTCGGTAAGCGACTACGATGATGTTCTGCACCACCTTCCTGTCCGCTCCCTCTGAAGAACTTAATTGTGAGGGCAGTGGAGGAGGAGCAGTAGGAGGTGGAGGTCTGGGCCCAGGAAGCTGCCTGTCCTCTTTACACTGCCTGGTGCTCCCGCAGGACGAACTGTACCCGTCCGCCTCCGACCCGACCGCTCGGCTCTCCATTTGCTCTAAGGAGCGAGCTCACAAGTTAGTCGGCAAAATGCTTCTCGATGTCAGCATGACCACCTGCGGAGCGAGGGATGGCGGGTGCATTTGGGACAGGGTGAGAAGGCGACGCAGTCGGTCAGCCTCACCTTTGCCCAGCAAAACTCCCAAAAGTCCCTGTAGTGAGAGTGTTAAAGGTATGTGCTGCAGCTGAGGCACTGGGAGGAGTTGTGGGGATGAAACTGACACCTCATTGTTAATTGAATTCCGTGTTCTTTGGCTGCATGTGTTTGAGTCACTGTTAGTGTCCGCTCAATGTGACCGCTTGTTGGCAGGTGGCATTACCATGTGGCATGACATGTGGAAATGTATGGGTCGCCCGGGTCCAGCCAATTCAGTTTTGAATTCAGTTTTATTCTTTACATTGCTATGTAAACACTAAGAGGCCTTTTTATTCTACTTTAAATGGAATATTGTCTATTTAATGTTGTGGCTGTTGTGGTTTGAGATCTCAGTGAGGCTTTCCTGCTTCAATAAAGGTTAAGTCAATGAAAGAATAGCCATTTATTGCAGCTGACAGTCTGAGTGAATGATTGAGACATGCACCATCTGCAAAAGTGAATTCACTTGAATAAATTGAATGAAGCTGAGACTGAATGTGCTTCATTTGTCACCAGACTGACAGAACAAGTTTAAAACAGATTTCTATGTCTCAGAGACTTTGTAAGCTTCGGTGGTTGGATGTGTGGTTTAGTGTAAGTTTTCAGTATTAACCAATTATCTCATGTAGGTCCCAAATATTTTAAGCTTTTTTCACACCACTAAACACAAATAAACTTCTCTGTGCCAAACCGAGTCTGTAATAGCCATTAAATAATGGATTACATAATTGAAGGAACACTGCTGGCCCTGAAAAGCCCCATGCTTGAATTTCAGTTTGGGCTTTTTTTTTTGCTAAATTTAACAGTTAAGATGTGAGTGTTTTGCCAGATATGACATTTGTAGCCATTTTTTATGTAAAGAAGGTGAATTTTTTCAACATTTAAAAAGTTTTCATACTCCTTGACATGTAGTGGAAAACCCCACAACCATGTTTTCTCTCCACTTTTGAATGAAACTGCAGGCCCATGCATTCCACATGCTGTTATTTAAACCATAACCTTATTGTCTCTGTCATTTTTCAGGCCCGACGTTGCCCATGGCGACAGTCGACATCAAAAACCCAGAGATCAGCAATGTTCAGCGTTACCATAACAACTATCAGGTGAACAACATTGTGCACTCCTCCTTCCCCAAGAGGGAGAAAAAGAACAAGGGGAAGAAGAAGCGGTTGACCAAGGCGGACATCGGCACACCGAGCAACTTCCAGTGAGTGAGCGCAGGCGCTCGCAGGGTGGGGTTCAGTTCAGGTGGTGGATGAACACCGTCGGCCTCAAGTGGAGATCTTTAAATTCCTGGTCCCCTTTACGCCTGAACACTTTGTCCCCATTTGTCCGTCAAACTTTATCCAGTCTTCACCAAATTTAGCACACGACATCCCCAAATGACACAATTTATTTTATTCCTGTGCTATTTGATTTGTCACGCCATGTTGCATAACATGCCATGACTCTAAAACACATGCTCACTAATCTCTATAAAGAGAGAGCTGCATATGAATGCACAATCTGGAGGCAAGGAAGCGTTCTGGTTTCCATTTGTAGTCCAAGTAGTATTTACCAATCGCGTTTGAGCGGGCTTTGCTTACATGCAGGTAAACAGTCCAATCCAAAGAGGCAGATTGCATTGGCTGATATATCTTGGAACCCATCAGCTATCATCTGACAACGATTTAGCTTTTATTATTATAATTATAAATCTGCATTCATATGCACATATCTGTTGATAGAGATTAGCCAAAATGACGTCTTTGCATCTCAAGTTGCTAATTGGACCGTAATTAATTACCAGTGCACAGAATAGGAAGTCTTACAGCAGTAGCCCTGAAACACTGGCCCTTTGGTCATTGTCAGACAATAGCCGGTGGGTTGTGATATTACACACATACATGTCAAAGTGAGTGATCCTGCAAACTTTGAGGGCGTTCTGCCTGCACGTGGAGCTATGTGGTAAAAATCAGTGATCTTGATTCTCAATTTGAACAATTCACCGTTTAACAAAGCTAGTCAATATGATTATCTGTCATTTCATTTCATGCAGATGGAGATAAAAATACAGAATAAACATTTCTAAATATGAGCCCAAAGCACAACACCACATGTCTGCAGGTCTTTGAGTTCATTGTAGACATGTTTCCTATACGACATATCTGCCCAGAGTCTTATATCTCTCTTGTCCCTGGTGAATCCGTGCGAGGAATTAATCCACGCTATCTTTACTAAGAATCCAATCCTATACAGTGTGTACTATGATTGGTTATGCAGGAAAATCTGTGCTTTGCCTTCAGGAGTGGTCTGGGGCAGCTCTGTTGCTCTTTAATGACTTACAGCATGTTACTGATGGGCCATCTGTGTTAAAAAAGCAGGGGTCGTTATAGATTTTACAGCAGTTTAATCAACCTCTCGTCTATCATTTTTCTACTTTGATGTGATCTCACATGCTCTCACTCTTCTCTCACAGGCACATTGGACATGTAGGATGGGATCCAAACACAGGCTTTGATGTAAGTGCAACACATGAACGTATGTGCGTGCTTGTATTTGTATGCGTGTCTCTGCACTTGTTGGGGGAGCGTTTGACCTCTAGATATTCTTAAAACTTGGCCCATACTTTATCTGTGTGTCAGTCAAACATCCCTCTTCCAGACAGATTTTTCAAATTTAATATCAGCTCCAAAATATTAAGCCGAGCCGCGCGGCCAAGTCATCAGGAGGGTTACACAAGGAGATTTTGGTGGGAAGGGAATCAACCTGCATCTGCATAATCCATGGACTCGCTCCCAAAAAAAAAGCGTCATCAGTAATTATTCTGGATGCTGGATGATGAGTATGAGATCATGCAGGTCAGAGGATTCTGTCTGTAGATGAAAAAGATGAAATTAAGATGATTTGGTTTCATAAGTTTAATGCTTTCAAGGACTTAGATTGATTCGAATGGGTGACGTCAGCTGAACAAAGCTTGCTCACCTCTCAAATCCTTGGGCTTAAAGCCGGAGCACAAATGACTGGGTTCACAAATGAGTAAGGGATATATATCTTAGCGTCTTACCAGCGTTATTTCTCTTTTCTGATCCTTACACTCCATACATCCTGGAGAGGAAGTGCTTCGTAGAGATCCCACCTTTGAAGTGATAAC
>JAPZEA010000014.1:10650618-10664910 GCA_029783685.1 Heniochus monoceros | reverse complement strand
TTCCTCTTACCATTTTATCAACTATGTATGCATTCATATAATAAATCTGCTCCATGTGAGCTGACTGTCAGAAGGAAGCAGCATGTAACAAAACTGAAGCAACCTCATGCAGATTGTGTGTTATATCCCCTCATGTAGACTGAATAAAATGGTAAGAGGAAGTGAGGGATAGGAGATTATTTTTGTTTGCGGGTGTTTGATGCAGGGGTCTGTAAGGTGTTTTTTCTTTTTGTCTGCCAAGCACCAGAAAGCTTTATTTTCCTCTGACAGTGCTTTCCTCTCCCTCTGCCTGCCTATATAATCAAGTGTGCTATTTTGAGCACGGATTTTCTTCCAGAATTTGCATTTTTTGCTATATTCCTGCTGCCTGTTAACGCCCTTGTGCTGCAATCATCACCCCTGCTGTGAGTCTGTCCGGCAGCTGCTGCTCAGTTCTAAAAGATGCAAAGACGTGAGTGTGAACATTATAGGACAGGGGACGATTGTGCAACAAATCACACATTTAATGAGCCATTTTACTTCATTTTCTGGAGCAGGCGTGATACGCTCAGGACCAGTCCCTTTGATGCGCTCGGTCAGAATTTGTTGCCCCTAACTAAACACTTCAGTGTCTTGTCGTGATGTTGATGGATGTAGCGTGAAAGAAGAGTGAAAACGATTTCCAAGGGAGAGACAGTTACTCAGCCTTACATTCTCTGCTTATCACTGCTGTTTGAGCTGCAGAAATTTCAGAGACGGATTTCAACTTCCTCTGCTCATTGTCATGAAAGCGAGCGAGAGCTCAGTGGTACAGTGAGTGGAGAGCACCGTGCCATCTTCAGCACCAAAGTCAGCAATTTTATAAAATGTACGAGTAGCTTGATGTTCTGCCAGTTGCACACATTTCTGTCTCTCTCTCTACAGAGACGAAAATCACATTTGATCCAATTTGATAACAGAACTGGGTCATGATTTGAGAAATGTTCCTCACACCACAGCAGGGACACACACAACACACACAACACACACACACACAACACTCTCTTTGCCAGCTTAGTCTATGGCCTGCCAGCAGCTCCTCCATTGCCAGTTAATTTTATTGGGAGTTAATCGTATTATTTATGGTCATTAAGAACAAGAAGTCCTCTCAGGCTCTGCACTGTCAACTCAAATGAAAGATCTCAGTGTAATCCTGCAGCCATGAAGGGAGACATTTTCTATTTGGATTCAATAACTAATGAATTTAGGTGTGAAATTACGCATTAAATGAGGTTAAAGTGCAGACTTTCGGCTTTAAATCAGTGCTTTTTGGTGCATAGCAGGCAAAAATGGGAGGATGGGAAAAAAAGGATAATTTAACATTTTTTCTGTCGTGTTGTTAAGCATGCTAAAACACAATCTGTCTGTCATTCGTCCAGACTGAAATAGCTCAACAACTATTGGATGGACTGCCATGAAATTGGGCATAGCCATCCACTTCTACCTTGTAGTAACTTTGGCTATCCCCTGATTTTTCATCTAGCGCCACCATCAGGTCAAGGTTGTGTTCAATACTTTGCTTTATGCACAAATTCCTGCAAAACTAACGACATCCTCATCAGCCTCAGCTTTGTGTTTTGTGCTAATTAGCAGATCTTATCCTGCTAAGCTAAGATGGCAAACATGGCAACCATTATAAGTGCTAAACATCAGCATAGCATCTCATTAGGAGCATTTAGCTCAAGACGAGAAAGCAAGTACATCCTCATAGAGGTGCTAGCATGACTGTAGACTCTTCTTGTTAGAAATGTGACACAGTGCCTCTTGTTTTATCAGAGTAATCTGGTTGTGGTATTTCTCATTTTACAGTTGCTCCGGGAGTAATAACATCCTTTAAAAAATGGCCTTCACTGCGAGGTCACTGTTTAGGTTCGTGTCTTCAATAAACTGATTAAACAGTGAAATATGTCGCCCAATCTTCCCGTCATTTATCACATCAGCTCATGAAGAAGTGCGGTTGACAGCATTACTAATTAATGTCAGGGTCACTGTTTGATTGACTGGATAGAACACTCGGAGCCTCCAATCCCAGTATGTGCCCATGTCAGGGTGATCTTAGCAGTTTTATACAGGGGAGGGAAGTCACTGAGTACATTTACTCAAGTACTGTACTTAATATATGTACTCTACTTGAGTATTTCCATTTTATACTACTTTATACTCCTTCCCACTACATTTCAGATATATTTAACTACTTACTCCACTACATTTAAGCCACAGCTATAGTTTTTTTTTTCAGTTCAATTCAAACCTTCATTGAACTCCTGAAAAGCATTGAAGTTTCCCTCATTTGCAGTGATGTTGAGATAGAAAGAAATATGCAGTTTCAAAATTCCACAAAAGCTAAGGGCAGATGTTATACTGGGTGGTGAGAGTCCACTGAGGGATTTATGTATGAAAAAATACAAGTGTTAATCACTCCTCTGTGCCAGACAGGGTCAAGCAACTTTGTTCTACAGAATACAATGGTGAGTGTCATAGGGGTCTCTGGTAATGAACCTGAGGGCAGAATAATAAACTGAGTGTGGTGGTTTGAGACTGGAAGCAGCAGCATTTTCTCACCACATTCAAGGACTGATAGAACGACTGCCTCTAACCACACTTTTCCAAGGGAATTCAATGGGAATCTGGATGGGTTTCTGTACAGAAATACCACTATTGGTGCAGTGCAGTGATGTGATTTTCAGTATGCTGTTTAAATGTAACTGATACCTTGATATTTAGACTCTGTGACTCTCCCAATATTGTTACCATTTAGTGTGGATAGGTGCAGACTGTTAAAAATCAATATCTCTTGCTCTAGAAAAAAGCATGAACTTTGTTTTGCTTGCATTAAGTATTGGTTTAAGGTTGGCAACTGCATCCTGAAGAGCATTAAAAGGAAGTTGTAGGTACTCAAAAGCTAGTTGTACAGTCAGTAAAACAATACCGACAATAAACCGACAAACAGACAATATTGTCAATATAAACTGTAAACATCACGGGGCTCAGAGCTGATCCTTGTGGAACACCTTTTGTTACTGATAACACTGATTGGATATTTCCAGCTTTGACATAATGAAACCTTTCAGAACGGTAATTCAGAAAATGAGCCCTATCGAAAGCTTTTGACAAGTCAGTGAAAGCCGCAGCACGATATTTCCTTTTGTGCATACAAGAAACAATATCATTTCCAACTAATGTAACAGCAGAGATGGTACTATGCATAGTTCTGAAACTAGATTGATGAGGGCTCAAAACTGAATATTTTGAGAGAAATATTACTGGTTATTCACCAGTAATGACAGGGAAGTTTGGATAATAGTGGATAATTATTGAAATGGCTGTTGTCTCCTGCTTTGTACAAAGGAATCACATGAAACTTTTTCTACCATTTGTCTCACAGTAATTCCAGCATTCATGAGGTTCAAAACACAGTTTAAGGATTCAGTTCCTCATTTGAACACTGCAGCAAGTCAAGTGCTCTTTTCGTGATCTTCAGAGTGAAACACTGGAGTGACTTTTGAGGAGAAAGACGCTTTGTTTTGTCTTTGGCAAAAATGACAAAATAATCCAGACTTATAACAGTAGCACTGGGTTAAAGCTGCAATATACTGCCTTTATTGATAACACCATGAACTCTTTGCAAACCAAATCTTTATTGCACCCTGCTCTGCCTTTTTGACAGAGGAACCAAAGCACACAGCTGAGGAACAAAGCATGAATTATTTCTCAAATAAAACAGCACGCAATTTGACAGTTCATCTGACTTTATTGAGAGCTGTGAGGACCAAAGGGCAGCTAGCCATGTAAAGGACTAGCCCGGTAGTGTGCATTGAGGTGAGGAAGGGATTTCACCTGGGTAATACTGATCCTGAGCCAATCTTGGTTCTAGTCAGTGAAGGTAATGTTTAGCACGGTGCAGACTGATCCAAGACGGACAATTTGTAAAAGCTGCAATACTCCCAAAGCTGGAGTCCAAATTCAAATCTTTGCAAAAGCACAGGTATACACTGACACGCGTGTGGCTACGCTGGAAATAAGCTGAGTACAAAATAAAGCGAGTGACTAGAACTGTTGTGCATAGTATTTGAAAAGATTTGTGCTGAGAGGGCTAGATGATAATTGAGCAAAGGGATGCATACATTGGTAAGTGGGTCAATAAACAATAATCTCCTGTAATTTATAACTGTGAAGTTAATGCCCTTAGTTGGCTCCTGGATGGCTACAAACCTCTTGGCCAGAGTGCTATACAGAGCCAATATATATACAATATCTTTATAAGGCTATTTACAAATACTGTCATATTTTTATTTACAGTTATTGCCACAACAAAGACAGTTTCACTGCCTTCTGGTTTATTATGACAGAGCAATAAATCAGATGGTGTGTAGTGATTTTGCCTTGTATTCCCTTAAATAACAGCAACAATACCAATCCCTTAGACTTTAACATAATCATGTGTGCTGGGAGAAACACTGGTCATACATCAAAAACTCATCAAATTTTTGACAGCTGAAGTTCAGAACATGACCCTCTAAGAGACTGAAAGTTTGACAGCCATCACCACCTTTTTGACAAATAGCACTGAGTTTGGTTTTTCATCCATCATCCTGAATTACAGCATTTCTTCGCTCTGCTCCTCCATGCAAGAAAAAGCGAGTACATCAGAAAAGTTGAGACAGCACACCGTCCTCACGTTGAGAGTACACGACCAGATATTACAGCGAATATTACAGGACATCACACACAGACAAACAACGCTGCGAATACAATGACAATGGAAGCAGGTTCTAGTGGTTGATTTTCGAGTTACATGGAACAGAGTGAACTATAAAAATCTATGTGTTAGTGTGTGTGGAGAGAGTGTGATTGAAGGGCATACTTGGAGAGAAGCTCCCCGAGGCGCACGCAAAGCATTTGTCACATCGGAGTTGTGAAGAGCATGAATGTACCGTCATCTGATCACTGGAGAGAAGTCTGAAATACAGTAACCCCAGTGTTTGCACGTGTGTGTGTGTGTGTGTGTGTGTGTGTGTGTGTGTTATGACTTCCATTTGATCAAGATGCAGCAGAGAGGACTTTTAAAATTTTTACATACACACAATGTAATACCTGAATCACTTTGTGACACATATGCACATCATGAATCCATATTACAACAGCAGACATGTGCACACTGTGAGCTGCAGTCTGCGCATACAAAACCGGTTCAGCCCTTCGCTGAATCGACTAAACCAAATCTGTTTGAGGGGTTTGAAACAATCAACCACAATGTGTTTGCACAAGCCACTACAAAAGACAGCTACAATCCTTCACAATCTCTTGTGTCTTGTTTTCTCTAATACAAACAATGAAATGAAGACAGCTTGCTCACAAAGTCCCTTAGGCTCGGACACGCCTTGACATCATAGTAAGGTAGTCCTCCTCCATTTTTCGTACACGGGTGGTCAATGGAAATGGCTAGTGAGGTAGCCAGACTTCCTGCACATATCCTCTTCAACATGATGCTACATCTCTGCTGTGTGTACAAAACCACACAAAGTTGTGCTACAAGAAAAGTAGCTCTAAAGAACTCTCCTTGAAGTCTTAATCTTTTAAGTGTCCTGCAGTAAAAAGCAAAACTGTGGGTTGTCGTCCACTCAAGCTGCTAATGCACTGCCACTTTTTTGGAAGGGTGGAGGTGGGTGGTTGGCGGTCAGTGAGGTGTTGGGTAAACACTCCTGAGTATTCCTCCATCATAGTGAGCTTCCTTATCAAACTGAGGGGCGAAGAGAAGTGCGCTGCCGTCATATTTCTAGCAGATACATCACAGGCACCAAGCCTCTCTTCTTCCCGCTGCTCAGCCGGAGGAAACCGTCAATCTCCTCGTTCTTCCCCACACAGATCTGCAGAGGTAGAGTGGGTGAGGGGGGAGGGGTGGGGTATGGAGCAGGAGGAGGAGGAGCGACTGACATTCAGTAATGTGAGAGAGTTTGTGGACTGAGGCAAAAAGTGAGCTGCGGTAGAAGCTGTAACATGCTGTCCTCTGTAATCTCAGCAGTTTTCTGCATGAATTTACATACATTTATCCAGTGTGTGTGTGTGTGTGTGTGCAAGAGAGAAAAATGTGTGTATTTTTATGCGTGCGTTCACCTGGGCCTCTTTCACAGTCATCTGGCCTTTGTCTCGGTTGCCGTGGAAACCAGCGGTGACCTTCCACACCCGCTCACCAGGGCGGACCCGCTGCACAAAGTTGGCCGGGAACAGTCCCACCTTGTCTCTGCTTTTCCCCTGGTAAACACACCCGGACATGGACACACACACACACACACACACACACACACACACACACACACACACACACACACACACGTACACAAACAGTCTGTTAGATATAAATAGATATTTCTGTCCTCTGAGGTGGCTAGAATGGGAAAACAATGGTTCTTAATTGCCTGTCGTACAAAAATCTATGATGCTGATTTGTCTCGATTCGAGTTCAATTCCTCCTCTGTCCAACAGCCACTATTTGCTGCCTCTGTTGACAATTCAAATCGTATTTCAATCATCTGCCAGCTTACTTTTCAACAACAGCAAACCCAGCACACTACAGTCCTTGACAGTCATTGGCTGAGCATACGCAATTAGATCCTTTGTGTTTTCATTTTTGTTTATTTGACCAGTTGCCTCAGTATGCATCACATTTACATCACAGTAACATATTGGAATTTGAATAAACCATCACAATTAGCAGAAAAACAGAAATAAAAAGAGTGTTTTTGTTCCTTAATTAGCAACATCAGTACCAGACCAAAAAGCTTCTGTATTTGTGGAGCCGTAATCCCCGACTATTCTCTTCAGAGGCTCTGGCACACAGGCGTACAAAGCCCATGGGTGTCCACTTGTCCAAATGTTGACTTTGCAAAGGCATGTTTATACTAAAACGGCAGGATGGGAGGTTAATTGTCAGTTTTCCGTAATTGGAATGTGGTTTGCATGGGTGGAAATTACTCTCAATTCTATAATCAAGTGTTTTGTGTAATTCTACCATTTTACATCTATTTACATGTATTTTGATGTAAATAATGTGCCACATTCAAATCACATTCATTATAAAGTACAAGCTGTGTTGCCTCACTGTAAGCATTCCGGTATGAGAAGAAGAACAACTGCAGGTTGCAGCAAAGACAACGTCCAGGTAACTTTAAGTATGCTTTAAAAGAAACACTTATAGCTCTTTGGCTTAAATATGCAGCTATTAACCAGCAACATCAGCTATAGTAATATGGTTACTCTGCTGATACTTTTTAAAGTGGATATCCTGGTACTTTTCCTGGGATTTTGTTTATGTAAAGACCTGTCTGTCCTTCGGCAGGTGAAGGTCAAGATCTTCAGCTGCCTCATTAAACACCGACTACAATCTGTCTTCTTCCTCTTTTCCTCTTCATGCTAACTAGCTCTGCTAGCACCCACACACGTTGTCCTTCAAGCACATCCACCAGCTCTTTAATCTTACTGTCTCTGAAGAGCTCTGCTTTGAATGGAAGAACTTCAACTGATTCTACAACTGTCTACCTGAACGTGTGTGTTATTCTAGTATCTATTCAAAGGCCTTCCCCAGAGTTTTGTAGTGATAATATTTTATCCACCTAAGCAAAGGCTTAGCGGGAAGAGAAATATGATAATTTTAACATGTTTGATGGTCAGACAGCACTTCAGTGCATTTGAATAGAAAAAAAAATTTCATAGCCCACCTTCCACCAGTCCTCGTTAGAGTCATCTGTGACTTGAACTCTGTCACCAGGCCTGCAGGAACAACAAAATGCTCTGTGAGAATTTTCCAGAATTTATCGTGACTCCCAAATGACACCATCTAAAATGTGGTGCCCAGTAGTTTGACATTTCGGGAAATATGCTTATTCGCTTTCTTGCAAAGTTAGATGTCTGCATGCTAAACAGGAAGCTACAGGTTAGCCAGCCAGCATGGCTCTCAGGCTGAAGCCAGGCTAACTGTGTCTCCCTGCTTTATAAGCTAAGCTAACCGGCTGTTGCATCTAGCGTCCCATCAAGTGTACACACACGACAGTAGTGTCAATCCTCTCCAAACTCTCAGCAAAATAACCATATTTCCAAAAAATATTCCTTCACACACTCATATTACAGTTAGTGAGTCAAATGTAGCAGTTAATGCCACAGCATCCTTTAATTTATGTTTTAAATTTGAGTCCCACATATAAACTAGAAGATTAGGCCTTATTGGTCAGGCATCACTTTATAGATATTGACATCAATATCTGTTTTCTACCTTCTTTTTCTATCATGCTTCATGTATAGCACTTCAAATGTCACCATGGATTGAGTTATTTTTGTGAGGGACGGCTCTGTCCATGTGAAGAAACGCCTCATGTGTCTCCTTGCACAGACGCCTCCACCAGATTAGTGCTGGCTGTCATATCACACTCAGCGGTTTCCTGCACGTACAGTCCTAACATACAAAGAGTTTTTTTTAAAAATGTCACACACTCAACGCAGCTGTTTGTCCTTCCCGGCCTCCCAGCACGCACCCCCCTCTCAATCCCAACCCTATAAACCCCTACGGTCGTCCTGCTGAGGAGGCAGATGGCGTGTGAATGTTAGCAAATTTTGGCCAGGTACACACTTCCTCCTCAACTGATTACCCTCGTATACACACACAGTACAGTAGACACAGAGATTGGACTGACTGTAGTTCCAAGTCGTTCTTCTCCTGAGGCAAAAACTTGTAGAGAGCCACATAGGTGTGGATGGAGTGAACCTCTACTCTCTTCGGAGTCTGACGAAAAGAAGGAGCATCAAAAGATAGAGAGTGAGAGAGAGAGGCAGAGATGAAGGTCATTATCTGTATGTTCCTCATGTGCAAGTCAGAAACTGATGAAAAGGATGAAGAGCTTGAAGGGGGTTGACACGGTGCATTTTCACCAAGAAAAATAAGCTGAAAGACGAGAGGAATGCTGACTACACACCTTCAGGCTGACCCTGTCTTCTGAATCAGCCTTCTCGCTTTCAGGAGGGGTGAGCACTGGAGAGACAGACGCATAAACACAAAGAGAGAGGGAAAAGAGACAGGAAGACAATATGTGTGGAGAGGACGAGGGAAAGAGTCAGGGTGCAAGAGGAAGACAAAGAAAAGGGAGGGATACACAGAGAGGTCTTGTCACTTTGCAGGAAACAGAAGGAAGGTGGAAGCCAAGGTCATTTACTGTAAAATGGCAGCAGAACAAACAAATGATCCCGTCTCCTGGGACTGAAGACAGAGAGGTTAAAGTACTGTGAGGAGAACACACACACACACACACACACACACACACACACAGATGCACACACACAACCTCTACAGCGTACTCTATCTCATGTTAATATAGTTCTTTATGACATTTTGTCCACATTGTTCCTTTGCTGCAAACAAAGAAAGATTCTCAACGTTTTCACTTCGTATACCTAAGAAACAAAATGTAACGCACATAAAAAATTATACTCAGGTTGTTTCCTTTAAAATGAGACATTCAAACAAATTTATTGGTTCAAACAATCTATTGATGATGAACCATCCAGTTCCAGGACCACTGTGTTGTTTTTTCTGGTGTAAATTTTGTTTTTTCTATCAAGAAGAGGCTCCAATTTTCAGCTCAGATATGGTAACATTTTAAAGGAATAATTCAACATTTTGGGATTTGTTTTCTTTCAAAGGTAAAGGTCACTACACTCTCATGTCTGTATTGTAAATATGAAGCCACCTGGCTCTATCCAAAAGTAAATCTGTCTACATGTACCTCTAAAGCTCTCCGGTTAACATGTTATATCTCATTTGTATAATTCATACAAAAACTGAAGAGTAAAAATGACAATTAGCCATTTTATGGGGTTTATGCATGGGGCTATTTCTTGGCCGGGGCAGTGAATTCCTGGAGTGTCTTCTCTGTCTGGTAACCTTGCAGTGATAACATGATTCCCCATAAATAGAGCCCGGTAAATGAAGCTAAGCAACTGCTGATGTTAGCTTCGTATTTACTGTACAGACATGACGGCTGTAACTCATCTAACTCTTGGCAAGACAGCAAATAAGTGCTTTTCCCAAAATGTTGAACTATTCCTTTATCAGAAAAACTAAAAGAAGAAAAAACTCTACATGATCAGTTGTAAACATCAAGTTTTTGTACCAGAACCTTAGAAACAAAGAGCAAAGGCTCGGTTTGCTACGATGTTCACAGTCATAAGGAAAAATGAACCTTAGCACAAAAACTGGAAACGGGGGAAACAGCTAGCCTGGCTCTGTACGAAGGTAACACCTACCAATCCCCCTAAAGTTCACCAGTTAACGTGTCATGCCTCATTTGTTTAATCATTTGTTTAGTTTAGGCACAGTGGTTATGTACCTAAATATGTCGTTTGTTTTTTTTGGTATGACTTATACAAATGAGATGTAATGTGTTCATTATAGTGAGCTTTAGAGGTGTTGGTAGGTGGATGTTTTAATCTCCGTACAGAGCGAAGCTGGCTGCATCCTACCGCTGCCATTATTTACGCTGAGATAAGCGAACCAGCTGCTGCCGGCGGCTTTATATCAAAAATAGACATTTTCTTCTCGGAAAAAGATCGGAAAATAATATTTCCCAAAATTTTGAACTATCCCTGTAAGGCTTTTCAGTATTTATCACAAAAGCTGCCAAACAGCCAGTCATCAGATAGAAATTCAAAGGAAAATGATTTGACTTACTTCCTGGGATGTGCTCCTCTTCAGCTATTGGCTGGTTTTCTAGTTTGTCTTGCAGTTTTTCCGCCTGGAATAAAGAAAGTGCAGCAGCCAGCAAAGTCAACAATATTCTTGGTATGACTGATGTCGACATGAATGCATATGAATGACAGTCTGTGTGTGTTAAATATGTTTTTTATACCTCGTGACACGGTGACTCTGAGATACTGCTGAAGCTTGAGCGACTCATCTGAGCCAGCGACGTCCCATAGCGCAGTGCCTCATACACAGGGTCAACAGTGCTATTATCTGCCTCTGCACACAGCCAGACAAGATGGAACAAAGCAACACATGTGCAGTTTTATAGCTGACACTATGCAGACACACACACCACACACACACACACACACACACACACACACACAGTGACACACACACACACAGTGACACACGCCTGACGTGTTGCTGGTTTTTCAGGTAACTTCCTGTTCATGCAGACTGAAGCCGAATGACGCTGGAAAAATGACTGACAGCAACACAATAATTAAAATCAAGTCACAAAATGTCAACATGTGACTTTTCACTTGAAGAATATGTTTTTTAGTACAATAGGACATTTAGTCATGGATGTATTGAGATGAACAGCAGAGTAGCTTTGAAATGAGTGTAATCCATAGAGGAAGAGTTTTGGATAAACGTGTTTTGAAAGAGTACATTATTTGCTGATTTGCATTGAAACTTGGAGGTTAAACCTTATATCCACTAATGATAAAATATTTTATTTGCTGAAGAAAATCTTGAAAATTTCGCTGTGATATTGTATGTTTTGTTCAGGATTTCTAATTCTGTTATTTTATTTTACTTTAAAAAGATAATGGTGATGTTGTATTGTGTCCTAGTATCTATGGGCACCTGTAAGTAAAATTATGGATGGATAGACTGTACATAAAGAAACCTGAAACAAACCTGATGCAGGTGAGACAGCTGAAAACGCTTGGTGAATAAACTCTGATGTACAGGAGGAGAGTTTTACAACATGTTTTAAATTTGATGAATGCATTGACGCTCATTCTGGTCTGCAGCTCGCTGTGTTTGTGTTCTGAGGAACAGGAAATATTAAGTGACATATTTGATTATTGTAGCTCCCTCCGCCTCTTAATAATTTGATATTTGGCGAGTGAGAAGACCAGACATTCTCTGGTTATTTTATCACTTCCTGCTTCTGGGAGTTTTGATTGGACAGTAGGCGAGTAGGTGGTGGAGTAGATAAGGATCTGATCTGATTGGCGTCGTTGTAATCAGGTAATACTCAGCCTTCAGTTCAGACTGAAGTCCATGATCAGCAGTACAATAATGCACTGACATTATGGCAGTAATGATGGTTAAATTTGTATTTTTGTTTCTGTGCAGGGCCAGCCTCCTCCTGAAGGAGGTGAAGGTGACAAGGAGGGGGAGAAGGCAGAGGACAAGAAGCAGAAGGAGAACACAGCCTACGCTAAGAAGATGGTGCTCCGGTTGGCGGGTCTCATGGGGCTCGGTGGGGCGGTCGGTGTGGTCTACATATTCGGTGAGTACGAAACTTTGAACTTTGTCTCCAAACTGATTGTTTTCCAGAAAACTGTCAGAAACACAAATAATACTCAGGTTATGTTATGTTATTTGAAGACATCATCTTGGGTTCATGGGATTGCAATGGGCATCGTGGCTTGTTTCTGATATTTTATTGCCCAAACAATAAATAATTAATTGAGAAAATAAATATTAACGATTAATCTGTGATCACAGTAATCATTAGTTGCAGCCCTGTTTGCTGGATAGAACTCTCTGTGTGGCTAAATGAGATTATGGCTGAGCTGAAACTTGATCAGAAGCCCCCTCCCCTCCACTGAAGATGTTGTAAACACAGGGTGTGATTGGTTTATCGCCCCCAGCTTCCTGTTTAGAGGGACAGCCCACAGGTGGGTGGAGCTAGCAGCTGTCAGTCAGAGGTGAGCAGCAGAGAAGAGTCAGACTGAGAACATTAAAGAGGCTTAATTCATCAGTTTGTCAGGTAGAAAATACATGTGTGAGTCCTGAGAGGAGTCTGAGGCCGCGAGATGACTCAGTGAGAGAAGCGACTTCCTGTGAGGCCGAGCAGCCGGTGTCTTCAGATTTTTGGACTTGGATTTTTAAGCGATGATGACTTGAAGGAATTTTCAGGAAATTTTCTTGAGAAAACAAAAGTCGGTAAGTGATCGGCTTCTGTCAGGAGCTCAGAGTTGATGTTCAGCAGCGGTTAGTCAGAAAGAGTCACCACAGCAGAACAAACCCAGCAGCGACTGACTCGTTCATCTGCAGGCTTCATGAAGTCGCTGCTGCTTTTATTTTTTCACCTTCACCCTGAAGGTTTTATTTTTTAATTCTGGGACGAGGCCACATTTGGATCTTCTTTTATTTGCGGTGTGATGTTGACCGAGGAGCAGACGGTATGACTGGAGGTCGGCTCTGTTGGTTTGCTTTCCTTCCTGATTCTGAGCCCCCGTCTGCAGAGGAGCCAGCGGTGGCCTGATGGATGGAGCTCGCAGAAGATGGATGTATATCTTTATTTTCATTATTTCAGAAACTACTTTGGAAGCTTTGGAATTGCGAGATCCTACATATTTACCATCTCTTTGAGAGTTTTTCCCACTTTTTCCTCATTTCATCTGTATCGTGGAATAATTCTATTGCACATTTGGAATACTGAATCAGAATACGCTCTTCTTTATATGGAGTTTAATCATGTCTCTGCCATGTGGATTAGCCCCTTTGAGATATTCTGCAGAATCTGGAATATAACAAGAAAATCTGCAAGTCTGCATCTTTCTGTGGTTTCCTGCAGAGAGGTTTGTTAAACACGTTTTTCTGTTGAAGCCGAGGTGACGTCTTCAAATGTCCTGTTGCAAATGTTTGACATTTGCTTGTTTGAACGTAAACAATGAAGTTAATGTATGAATTGTTGCTAATTCATGTTGTGTTTGTGACAAACTGATTAATTGACTGATAGTTAGCCCTCGTTGTTAGCAGGACTTGGTAAGATGTGAATGCGTTCTGCACTAGTTTCTATACAATACCTGAGTTACAGTCCTGATACCAGAACAATAGTTCTTATGCTTTCGTCCAACAACAGAAGCCTCAGATGTGTTTTGTCAAATTCTAAACACAAGCAGGAACTTTGCTTTAATAGAACATGTAAAACTGGCAGAATTTAAATTTAAAGCAGGAAGTATCTGATCACAGTAGTTCAGTTAAAGAGTATCAGAGAGTATCAGTTTGGTGACAGCTGTCACTTGGTTTTAATACTTGAGTGGTATTAAAGTACAAATACTACACGTGTTTCAGCTTGTGGTTTATGAGCTTGTCAGAATTTCACAGAAACTGTGTCCACACAAGTGATAAACTGTTATGTTTCTTTTTTAGGCACCAATTCAGTGGACGAAAAAGGAAACTTAGTAAGTTTTATTGTCTCATACACACACACACACACACACACACACACACACACACACACACACACACACAGCTATGGAAAATAGCTGCATAGGTCTGCGCTATCCTGAGGCAGA
>JAPZEA010000014.1:10567005-10577325 GCA_029783685.1 Heniochus monoceros | reverse complement strand
TCTCACACTGTGTTCTTAAAAACTTTCTTTCCCTCTCTGATCTTTTTCTTTTTTTTACATAAACTGGTACTCTAACAGCTTCTGCTAGCCTCTATCTTTGGGAAAAACGGGGTTAATCTCATATAGAAGGTTTAGTAAAACAATCCCCTTACGAGAAGTATTTAAAGCGATCCAGTAATGATCAGTTTTACAATATAATTTACATATTATAGGATTATTTACAAGATAATGCTTTTGAGGAAAAGATGATAATAAACCTACACATAATCAGCACAATTTTGGAATATTTTAGTGATATAATTAGAAGAAATACCCCAAATAGCACAACAGGAGCAAGTCAATCCCTGCAGAAATGTTCTAAGGCGAAGTAAGGTTTCCAACAAGAGGAAATTCTAAGACAGAAAACACAATGGCCTGGGATAAATAAGGGACCCGCCATAAAGATCAGAGTCAGGGTGCAATTGCCTAAACGAGTCAGCTGAACTGAGCCAAAGCAGAGCGTCTTGGTTTGGGTTGCCAGGCTTGGCACAGGTGCCGGTGGGCGGGCTGGTGCCAAAGGTGGCACAGGCACAGATTGCGGAGAGGGGCCAGAAGATGGGGCAGGACAAGAGAAAGGGAGAAAATAAGAATGGAAAAAAAATAGAGAGGGGAAGGCTTATCATCACTATAATGTTGGTGGGGTTCAGCTTTTTTTTTCCCAGTTTCAGTGAAAAAAGGAAAATGTTTGAAAGACTTGATCCAAGTGTTCCTGGTCATGGCCATCCTCTGCTGATGAAGACTTGCTGTGCAGGCAGGGTCACACCCCAACATGGTGTTATCATCCTGAAATGTGAAGAACTGCTTATTCAGTTTGACTGATCTGGACTTTCGGTCAAAAAAGTCCATTATCATGTTCAAATGTGGACATTCTGATTGCACAAATGTTCGTCTTTAGTCTGTTTTCATGCTGTCTTAAAATGTATTTCCAAGGAGTCACGTGTTAGTTTCTAAATAACAACACAAAGACAAAAAAGTTAGCATTTCATTTCATATAAAATCACATCTTGACTCATTTTATACAGAGCAAATGTTGATATGTATAAATGAACAATAAAATAATAATTTGATTATGATGATTTTCTTTCATAATTTTGAGGTTTTCCTTGTCATTATGTCATATGTTAGAAACCATCATAAAATTTCTCCCACAGCTCAGTCTGAATTTATAACTACAGTGGCCAAATATGACAAAAGCCGAATTTTAAAATAATGATAAAAAAATCACTTTAAAAATTTTATACCTAAATGAGAATTTGGTATATTTCATCAATTTATTCAAATTAGCTGTAGTGTTTTGATGTAAAGAAAATGTGGACATTCAGATGATTTTTTTTTTTTTTTTTAAGTTAAAAACAAGTGTGAAACTTAACCTGTCGTGACAGCCAGGTTTGGGGTTTTATGAGTAACATGTCAAATCATGCTGCTCTCTGTGCATTAACACCATGGTAGAGTTCACACAGGAGCAGAGAGTCTCGCTTTACGTGCTTTCTCAGGCTGTACGTGGGTGACATCTACTGGTTATCAAATGCTAGTGCATGTCTGGGAAAAAAGACTGGAAGTGATGTCATTCCTTTCGCTCAGGAGACCTTTTAAGAATATCATTATAAATATGTTATAAGAATATATAGATAATATTATAAGCATATTGCTATTTAAAGTGTTAGCCATGTCCATCAAAGGCAAAATTTAATTCCAGCTTGATTTTTTTTATTTAATAACTGGTTTTAATTACCTGACTGGTTCATGCTTTCACTCATGATCAATCAATATCAGATTTGTTCATCCCTTTTATATTTAAATTTTATTTTGATATTTAAAAAAATCATATTACAGCAGTTGGTCATAAGGGACTGTTGCACGTAGGTTGGCGCCTCCTGGTGGTGGTATGAAAAAATACACCGTGGCCGACGGCAGCACACATTATTGATAGTGAGACTGATGGATTACTCTGTATGTTTTGTGGTCATAATACTGTAATCCTTTAGATTATTTCTGTGCAGCTCTGTGCATTCTAATGCCACCTGAGTGATTGATTGTAATATGGGATGTTGTGTATTTACATACAAGCAAACCTCTTCTCCCTTTCACTGAAAATATTTCCTCTTAAACATTAGATGATACAAACTCTTCTTCACCTTGTGTCATATAGTGTTGCAAATGTGCATCAACCATCCACGTGTTCATTTTTCAAGAATGGAGGTGAACTGAGCCACAGATGGGCTGCTTTGAAATGTCCAAGGTGGACGTTTTACTTTTCATCTGAAGACCTCCAACAGTAGGTCTGCAACTCTCCCCGGAGCTGCAGAGCTCTGGAGCCTTTCTCCAGCTGACTTCAGTGCAGAGTGAACCTGTGGCAGCCTCGTGGGACCTGGGATCAAGCGCGGGAGCCCCTGGTCACAGGGTGGGCCACTGCTTCCCCAGCCTAACAAGCATGAGATCTGAGAGGAAGTGCTTAAGCAAGCTGCGAGGAAATTAACAATTAGTCTGTCAACAAAAATGTGTGAAACCCTCAGTGAGCAAAGATTATACCCACCAATGAAAGCCTGCTCCTCTCCTCACACAGACTCCCTGCCTGTTATTTCTCTTCCTCTCCTCTCTTCACCTCCCCTCCTCCAGGAAGCAATATCAGTGTGGTCAGGAACCTCCATCATATTATCTGCTGGTATGCTGACATTAAATGAAAAGCATTTGACAGCCTTTGTCATAACAAGACACTGTTGTCACCTTTCTCTCTCTTTTTGTTAGACATTTGCACATGATTTTTTACTCTTCTTGAACTTGAAGCACTCACACACACCGACATTCAGACACACTACGCTTACTGACTGCCAACACTCAACACCGTGAAGAGAAACTGTTGCCATGGCAATGAATTTTCCCATCTGACTATCTCTTATGTATATTTACAGAGCATATGATATAGCCTATAGCCACTGGAGAAATAGCAGGTTTTGCCTCGACCTTCAGAAATATAAAAAAAACAAGACTTCCTTCAGCTCCTCGTCCCAAAATGAGAATGCAAGTGAACACATTGTGCATATGCAGTACTGTACAATTGCAAAGCACTGCGGTCCACCGACAGGAGGAAATTTGTTCTGCTATGTTCTCTTTCTTAGATGAAGCACACAAAGGGCCGTCTTGGTTTTAACCTCCGGCTCAGGTCCAGATCACTTGTGCCAAGAAGATCAAGAACATCTACCAGTGGCTGTGTTTCTTGATGTTTCCTCTGAGAGCTTTATTTATCCAGAGCGAAATCGGCAGTTGCAGTGCAAAGTATGAAAGAGCTCAAATACAAAGAGTGCAAATATAAAACATAAAGAGAGGTGAAATCCTAAAAATATCACAAGACATCCAAAATCCCAAATACACACAGTGGCAAAAGTATAAACAAGGTTAATGTTACCTTGGTGTGTTGCATGTAGCTGTGCAAATAAGTGTATATGGTTAGCTCAAAATTTTCAGTGATTATGTCCATAATATTTAATGTAATGTCCCATTCTTGCACTTTATGTCCCATAAGTCAGAAAGTTGTAATGATTGCAATAATCTCTCATAAAATAAATGCTTTTGCTATTATGGTGCTATTATGGTTAAACTTAATTCAGTTTGACTCAACGGCACCTCCAGTTGCTCTGTGTTCGTATTTAAGAATTTAAGATTTATATTATTAAGTATTAGTCAGTCGTATTATTGTGCAAGACAGACCCTTGTCGATGTTGCGCTTTTTAAAATCAATACTCCTCAAGATGAATTGTTATTATTAATAATCCACAGTTCAAAGAATGGCTTTCTGAACCTGTGACACTGAAGGCATCTCGACAGTTTTAGAAACTTCTTTATTTTCAGCCCATCTCAGGGGAAACGTGCTTTCTGGGCCAGGCTGCGGTGGCGGTAAATTTCCGACGGCAAGTGAAAGCATCATAAAGCCTCAGCACGCTCTGCCCACCTTCGCTCCTCTCCCATCCTCAGCGCACAGCTCAGGTCCGCACAGGCACGGCGAGAGCGAGAGACATTAACGGACAGTGTGTGTGTGTGTGTGTGTGTGTGTGTGTGTGTGTGTGTTTGTGAGAGAGAGAGAGAGTGAGAGAGAGAGAGAAAGAGGGAGAGAGAGAGAGAGAGAGAAGGAAGGAGGCAGAAAGAGGCGTGAGACAGGAGGAAGCACGCAAAGCTGTCAAACGCAACTCAAGAGGACTGGTGGGACAGATGGATACCGCTGGTCACTAACAGCTAAATTATTCTGCACACTTGCATTGAGGAGTCGAACAGTTTACGCAGGCAGTTAAATCCTAACTGACTCCGCCTGGACTTTTTAATTGGACATCTGCGCGCTTTGGCTGCGGAGGTGACAGGCCGGATGCCATGGACCCGCTGCTGCCCGCAGAGACGGAGGTGATGGAGCGGGAGGCGGACAAGGATGCGAGGAGGAAGATCCAGTTCTCCGTGCCTTCCCCGGTGCCCACCCAGCTGGACCCGCGACAGGTGGAGATGGTGAGGGATGTGCGTGCCCGCGTGGATGCTGAGAGTGGCGTGTGTGGAGGAATGGGGTCAAACTTGGTGGCATTTTTATGCAGCCTGAAACCTAACATCTAACCCTATAAACACATACTTTTATCTTTTATAGTCGTTATGAAAATGGGTTGGGAGTTGCATGATTTATGGCAAAAATGGTGAGAGTCATGCTAAAAATCTGCAACATGCATCCCTCTAACTTTCATCCTGACTTTAAAGTGCACACAAGTGAGTGTTGCCCTCTTCTGTAGCGTCTGAAGCATCCGGCCTCGCCACTAAGGTTGACAGACAGTTACATAATCAGTCTAGCACGACTTTGCAGAACTCTGTATTTTGACGTTGGGTGGGCAGCAGGGTATGGGCAGCGCTGGGATTAAGCTGAGCTGTGCAGCCTCAGTTTTTTTGGGAGCCTTTAAAAAGTGATGAGGCATCTCTGCCCTTCAAAAGGAGTGCAGGAGCAGGAGGAGGAGGAGGAGGAGGAAGTGAGGGATAAAGCACTGTTAGCAATATTAAAAAATGAGATTATGCGCCTGAATAATAACACCACATCTGTGAAACAAAATCTAGAAGGTCACATTGTTGGTCATATGTTTGAAGGAGGTGGGTGAGTGCATTATGTAAAATAAATCAAGCAGTTATCAGGAGCTTATGCTGAACAGTTCCAAAGCAAATGCAGGTGAAACATGCTGACCTGGTGGTAGAGGCATTATGTTAGTGAAATAGTGCAGTGTGAACAGGAATAATATTAGCCTGTGCAGGACCAGCATTTAGAGCCCGTAAAGGTCATCAAGGTAACACTGAGATAACTTTTGGATTCCTCCAGCAAGCGACAGCCAAATGATGCTTTAGCTCGATCAATTCTTCAGCTTTTAAGGCGAAAGATGTCTTCGTGGCAGGCTGCTCCCAGACCAGGTGCAGCGTCCACGATCCTCTTCCCAGTAGAGGAGTGTGAGATTTCATGGGGCATCTGCTTGGACGTCTTGTTTCAGCCTGGAATGTAAAAATAAACTAATAAATCAGTAAGATCCAGGCTCTCAAATATTTCTCGCACATCTGTTGTTTACGGCCCAACTTGGAGTCTCGAAGGCTTTGCACTAGTTTCTTTACCCCTTCATCCTTTCGTCTGCTTTTTAAAGCATCCCCCATGTGTCTGATTTCATGTCAAATCTCAGCATATTCCTCCTGAAAGTCAACGCTATTTGGGTTAAACCAACTCTTACTGATCTGTGAAGTCAACTTCTTCATGGTGATTTACGACTGTGCTGAAAGGTTCACATTACTGCTATTCATCTCTTCCACAATCTTCAATCAGTAAGACCATTTCCAACATAAACTAGAACCTGTAAATGCTCATTGACAGCATCATGTCAGCTGAGTCGGTTCTCCTTATAAGACGCTCTGGCAATTTGCCAGCTCAGGACGCAGCAAGATTACTGCAAATCTTCCACCATGGATATAACAGGAATCAAAGCAGCAGCATTCTCTGCTTAAGCACGCAAAAGGTTGCAAGGTTCTTACGTCATGATATGTCTTATCGTCTTATAGCCACCAAAGTGACTCTGGTGTTGCATTAAACAGGAGATCCTTATGGGGTCACCTGTTGCTGAAAATCACAGTGGAGAAAAATCAGCTGGACGATTTCAGGAACTTGTTCAGTGCTTAACATGCCAGCAATCCAGCTGGGCAGACAAACAGCCATTCAGCTGCAAAATAAGTTTTATCATCCATAACTGAAGCAGCCTGCATGAGAATCCCCCCTTTCTTATTTTCCAACTCGCCACTGCAGTGCAGGCTGCCACTCTGGTGATTAGTAAAACTGCCTAATGGTCACGTCATGTGGGATGAGGCTCAACTGTACTCGAGACGTGTCTGGAAGCTGCAAACCACAACCCTCCTTGATAACTGACCTCAGCGTCCTGCGGCTGCTTCTGGGAAATGGCTCTTACTCAAAGGGCTTTGACAGTAGCTGAGTTTTTCCAAGCCGCACCGTAGATTTATTTCAGAAATGCACTTGTCGCTTGCCACCTGTCCTGTAATCTGCTGCCGTCCTGCTTAGATTCTGAGGATTTAGTTAATGAATTGTTTTCTCAAGCATGACAGCTCAAGAGTCTTCTCACACAGCTCTGCAAGGCTTGGTTGAAGGTATCTGCCCTTATCTGACCCTGCTGCCCATTCTCAGCTAAAAACCTGTGTGAGTTTAAAGCCCACATGAAGGCTGTATGGGTTACATATGTAAGGGTCAACCAAGTTCTCGTGCGCAACATTTCCAAAACACAGCCATCATATTAGCATTTAAATGGAAAGCACAGGCACGGAAAGAGAGACAGGTAGAGAGATAAGACGAAAGAGTGGGAGGAAATGTACAAAACAGAGTGTTGAGTCGACAAGGACAAGAGGGAAGGGAAAAAAAGAAAGATAACTGACAGAAGGCATGCAAGAAAAGGGAAGAGAAAAAAGTATCATCAGCCGAGGAGATGACTGATTAAAACCAAAGAGATTAGCTGTGGATGACTGAGGCCTGAATCAGGGGCAAGGACGGCTAATGCGAAGAACAAATATTCACCGCAGGACAGCCAAGAGCTCTGAACTCCACAGGGTCTGATTCAGCAAACCAAGCATGCTCCTCTCTGCTCCTGGTAACACATTGTTCCTTTATACAAAGCACAGCGATGGCAGAATATCTGTGTGCCTGTCAGTCTTTGAAATACAGCAAAAAGAGAAGAAACACGCTTGCTTGCTGCAGCACTATAGAGGCTTTGCAAAGAGAAGTTTCCAGCTTCAAGTGCACAGCCCTGCCATCTCATCCCTGCAATGACTGTCGAGGCAATTGCTGCAACAAGAATGTATTTCCGGTAAAGCTGCCTGGTTGATAACGGTTAAAATCCGAAGTCATGTTCATATTCAACTCTCATCTATTTGCATTCTTCTTCGCTGGAAAACAAAAGGTCAAAGAGCAATACTGGGTTTCATTTATATTTCCGTGAACATCAAATCAAGCTCTACGCAGGATTATTCACAGGATAAATTGAAAGTATTGTATGAACAGGGATTTATGCTTCCACTGCATGGTCTTAATTGTTAAGTGGATAGGTTAAGGGCTCTTTGGGACACTGTGCCCACCCACTGCTGCCATTGTGCATTATAAACGTCCAGATTAATGCATTGACACTGAACGTTAGGTAACCATCAAGGTCATCCTACCTACCAAAAATGAGGTGGGGGATTAATGATTTCCTGTGCGAGCGCTGTACTGAAGTCCTGTGCTGCTTAAAGTCCAGTTTTCTAGTTGTTTTTATAATAAAACTGCAAAAAATCAGAGCAGAAAAAATTACACACAACAATAAAACATGCACAGTTGGTGTGGAGTGTTTGGTGCAGCTGTCCTCAGGCTCACCAGCCACGTCATGGTGTGGGACTGGTCGCACCAAAATGAATTATTTGAGATGGTTTCTTTTTTGATATGCCTCATGTACAAAATGCAGTGTTTTTAGTGAGTTTCAGTGGTGTTTATGTATGTTACACATCACACTTACACGGTGTGTAACCTACCTGTTGGTTGGTGAAAGTCAGTCAGGTGACCAGTTGACCGTTTAACACATGTTTTTGTACAGAGTTAGCCATTTGAGCAGAGGTCAGTTGTTACTGAGAAACTCATATAACTAAAAAAATGTTTCTGTGCTCTCTGAACTTGTAAAAACGGCCTCAAGTACTTTAGATTTTGCAGATCAATGTCCATCCTATTTTTTTCCCCAAATTATGTCTCAAAGGCAGGTCTCTTTGTGTGCTGTGTCATCCCGAACAAAACTGGATTATTGGAACATTACTGGGCCACTGAATAAATATCTAACAAATCACGATGACTTGTTCAGTGTTTTAAAATGAGAATGAAAATAATTCAACAATGCACTGAAGAGCTTCTGGCAACAACGATAGATCACAAATCAAAACAAATCCCCACTCATAGCTAATTCCTGCAATCCAGTAGGTAATTGCTCACATATATGTAGCAGTCTGATCCAGTTTTTTAGCCATTTAACCAATTCAAAAAGAAGACTAATAAATCTATTGTGCTAAAATGACATAATTGCATGTACCGGCTGCACGTGCTGAGAAATGTAAAACAAATCAGTAACAGATCAAGTCGGTCTTGCAGTTCAGCCCCACTGAGCTCCTGCAGGTATTTACAGGCGTTTCAAACATGCACATGTTCCCCGGAGGTGCTTGACCTTCTCGCAGCCATGTTAACAAAACACTCAGAAAAGGTCACCGCGTCTGAAAAGGCTCTCAGGCAGGTGCTTCACCTGCGTGTTGGTCCTTTGACTGCACATGCATGTCTTCCTGAGAGATGTGTGTGTGTGTGTGTGTCAGTCAGGGGGTGTGAGGCCGCTCCTGTTTGTTTGATTACCCCATTCACATGGTTAATGTTAGTGTAAGCCTGCAGGGATTTAATGTAAGTTGATATGATTACTTCCTGAGGGACAAAAACAAATTTGTGTGAGTGCATATGCGTGTGTGTGTGTGTGTGTGTGTGATTGTCTTCCCTGCCCTATTCAAACTGTCCCTAATGCCATTAAGCATGAACTGGTGTATTAACGAAGCCAACAACGTGTCCTCTTCTCAGTCTCTAACCATTTCTCTCAGCGTGTGTCTCACCCTCCTCCCCCCTCCTGTGGCCCCAGCATGTGCTGGGCAGCGGGCCCAGCAGGATCTTCCTTGCTTTTCCGTATCATTGATAATCAACCGGCTCTGGGAATGGAGGAGCGGTACGGCGGAGCGAATGCTACCCTGCCACTGCAGCTGCTCCTGGCTGCCACGGTAACTGTGGCAGAAAATCAGACTCATCGCTTTGTCATAATCAGCATCGCATCGTGGTTTCATGTTTTTTTGTTTGTTTGTTTGTTTTTTTTGACTGCCACTTTGTCCGTGTTATGGTTTTAAATTAATGATTTTATCTTTCTCGGGTATAATTTTTCACTCAAGTGTCTTTTTTTACGGAGTATTTTCTCCATCTCGCTTTCCAGCCAAGCGTCTGATCCATGCTGTGTTGATGTGCGTGTGTGCATGTTTGCACATTCACATACATGCACCAGCTCTTGCAGACAGCTCTACACTTTGAACCTTCCATTACCACTACAGAACTTTGTAAGCACTTCCTCTTGGGAGTCTATCAACAGTGCAGCATGTACAGTATGTGTAGAGAGCATGTTTTCACACTCTTTCACATACCTGCTCTAGCCTGCGCTCGTCTGCCTGAGGACAGAAAACTCGCTGTTAACCTGCATCAACATACACAACCTGTGCACAAGCATACCGATGAAGGTTTGATTTGCTTTGGATCTAAACAATTCTCTTTCAAACCCACAACCCCTTCTTCATTCTTGTCCATCTCCCACCCTTTCTCCCTTACTCACTCAAACTGAGACAACCAGGCAGACGGCAAGATTTAGTGTTATTCTCCTCGGCGCTGCTCCTTGCTAGAGAGACAGGTCACTCTGCCTTACTGGATCACTGCTGGTGGGAAAGGCTTTGTACCAGCCTTTTATTGTCTTTCTGAGTGCTTGGATACCTGTTTTTCTTGCATCTGTGTGTGCATGTGCGACATTTTTCATAAAATAAACAGACCCTCTGTGCAAGTCTGAAAGTAAATGATGTTGTCTAAACCACCCAGTGAAATAATTGTTCTATAAAATATAAATGGTGGGTTGGTGGTTAAGTGGTTGGTGTTTTGGTGGGTTGGTGGGTTGGTGGTTAAGTGGTTGGTGTTTTGGTGGG
>JAPZEA010000014.1:10452810-10464452 GCA_029783685.1 Heniochus monoceros | reverse complement strand
CTCTCCGGGTTCTCCGGCTTCCTCCCACAGTCCAAAGACATGCGTGATAGGTTAATTGGTAACTCTAAATTGCCCGTGTGAGTGGTTGTCTGTCTCTATGAGATGAGGTGACTAGTAACTAACTACTATTTACTATTTTGCAGCAACCTGCACAACACTGAATACTTACTGCCAGAATTCTGAAACTGAAGATGTTGCACTTTCATTGATGTGGCCATGAAGTGAATAATTCTGTCTGTAATCAGTGCAGTTTTCTGGCATTGGAAGAGTAAAAAGAAACAAGTTAAAATGGCTAGAAATGTTCAGAATTTGCTACCATGTTGACATTAAATCAGCTTTGTAAGAAAAAACAGGGCACTGTTTTTTTTTTTATATTCTATACCTCTATAAGGTCATGGCACCAACATAATGCAGATGTGTACCTGTGTTCCAGGTGTTGTGACAGCTGGCCCAGGGGAGCACAGTGTGGAAGGAGGAGAAGAGGTAGAGGAAGGCCCAAGCCAGGATGACAATATAATACATCAAACTGTAAAGTATTATCATTTCACTGCTGCACCCTAAACCTATTGACAAAAATACGATCAAATTTATAATTTATTTATTTCTTAGTGTCACACAATAAATTTAACAAGTATTTCAAATATTACATGCACTGTGTTGAATCTGGAGCGAAGTGAGCGGTACCTTCAAATAAAGGACATATTTTCCTCAAGCATGTGATTCCACCCTGACCAGTTAACTGTCCAAGAGATACCTCCAGAAAGAAGATGGGGATTCCACAGGTGAACAGGATCAAAAAGTAGGGAACCAAGAAAACCCCTAAAGGGAAGAATTTAGCAAAGTAATGAATTCTAATGAGAAAAACACAAACATAAAATTTCAATACAATTCTTCCAGTCTGTTCTCATTTAATATCTGCTGTACAATACAGTGAAACTTTTTTTTTTTTAAATGTTGAATTTGTCTGTTGCATAGACAATTAAACATGGGAGACACAACATATTAAAAACAGGTTGACAAAAAAACAAAAAGAGACATAGCCTATGTCCACCCCCAACCAACCAAGAGAGAAAAAGTGTGGGGGGAGATAATAATGGGACAACACAGTAAATAAATAAAACACAGACAGGGCAACAATCTCAAAGATATTCAGGGGTTCAAGGGTTCCATGCTATGAAAAAATTCTTAGGACTGCCAGAGGGCTCATATTTTAGTGTCATGTAAACCTCCCACCAGCTCTCTGGGTCTCACACTGGTAGACAGAGTCAGATTTGCACAGCTTCAAAATACATTCCTTAGCATGCCGTCCACCAAGACTGTGCTGGCGCTGTTGTCTAAATTCTCTACAACTGTGGAGTACTCAAGTAAAACAGTTTCAGGATCGGGGATTAAATAAAGTTTAAAAACAGTAGAGTAGGCTACCATTAAATATTAGACACCAAAAATTCCAAAGTTTTGGACCAGTCCAAAATGATGAGCAAGAGCACCCTCAGTAAATCAATGTATGTTTGATGTGTTTGGACGCTTGTAGGACTTCCTAATTTGCTTCCAGATTCTCTGAGCATTGCCAAGAATGGAATGAATGAATGAAACTTTTGGGGAGATGTTCATGTTCCCCTGCAGTCTGAGGAAAAATTTCCTCTGGTGAGCTCATATGATGACATGAGATGAATGCGTCTCCTGGTCCAGGTCACTGGTGATTGTGGTACCCAGAAATGTAATAGACTCCACTACCTGCACAGCTGTGTTGATGCGCAGTAGGGGATGTGTAGATGGGTGTGTCTGGAGGTCCATGACCGTGTTCACCGTCTTACTGACGCTGAGCTCCAGCTTATCTGAACACAATGCTGCCAACTGTGGGCAAAGGGTGATCAGTGTGTGGTGGGGCGCCTCTCTGTTAAGTTGAGAGAGAAGGGAGGGGCAGTGGGCCATCATAATGTGTGATGGGGGACCTTTCAAAGGTGGTGTAAAGAGTGTTGAGATCATCAGATAGTCCATTGATTGTAGCTGAAAGGTCATGGCTTAGGCTTGTGTGTATATGTAGGTGTACGTGTGCGTGGTTCTCGAGAAACAAGACAAAGAGGAAATACAATATGAACATCAGCTTACTGACCAACAACTGCAGGAGATCCTGTGATAATACAGTATATCAACATATACATATACATACACAGACAAACTATTTACACACAGTGTGCAGCAACAACAAAGCACCTGTGGACCAAATATCTCTCCTCTGGAGCATGATTCCGTGACTGGGGTCAAGTCCATATTTGCCACCTCAACCAGCTAAATTGTGGAGGTCCTTGCCCTCTGTTTCAAAACCATTCCTCTGTCAGTCAGTCAGTCCGTCAGTCAGTCAGTCAATCAGTCAATCAGTCAATTAAACAGCATTTCCAAACATTAATAATAGCAGCATCTCTGACAGCCTGGTGGAAATTCCACAAAACTACAAACACTACTTTTGCACCTAATGCATCAAATTTCACCACAATCTGGAACTATCCTGATTTTGTAAGTAAGAAAAAAACTCTTAATTTCCATGTGTGGACAGCGCAGTACCACCACCGACAGGCAGACAGCAACAGGTTGCTGAATGGTTACAGGCAAGGTGCACTGTCTGTCTCAGTAACATGTCTTTCTTACATGGAAATAAACAACACTATATAAGGCTTTTTCAAATATAAAAAAGAGACAGCGGAATTTTGGGGAAGTGTTTTTAAAAGGGTTAGAGAAAAAAAGGGTATTTCATCTTGTGCATTCTAGCACCCCTTTTTACAGCGAGACTGTTAATGATGTGCTTACCTCCTCCATTTTTGAAGCACAGGTATGGAAATCTCCAAACATTGCCCAGACCCACGATTTGTCCACCTAATGCCAAAATGAACTCCCTCTTGTTGGCCCACTGGCCTCTCTTAGCACACTGTGCTGGAGCATGATTTGGATTGTTGTCATCTTTCATCAGATTCCTCTCCTGGGTACTTACTGGCTCCATCATAACAGGT
This sequence comes from Heniochus monoceros, assembly GCA_029783685.1. Lineage (NCBI taxonomy): Eukaryota > Metazoa > Chordata > Actinopteri > Chaetodontiformes > Chaetodontidae > Heniochus > Heniochus monoceros. Next base: position 10,461,447 of record JAPZEA010000014.1, on the reverse strand, counting down.
CTGCTGTGCTGAAATGTAAGTTATGACGATTGATTAATTCATAATGAAATAAAGAATAAAAAGAAAACACAATGGAAAGTGAAAATTTCCATCCAGCAGAGCTTAGCATTTCCAGGAATATGCATGCTGCTTTTTTTTATGCATTCTTAATCAGCACACAAATACACTCCTATCATCATTTCATCATCTCCAACCGCTCCACACATCGAGGCCAGAAACCCTTATTTATGAAATCTGGCCAGAACAGCCGTGAGACGCTGCTGCACTGTACGCGCCAGCGTTATGTATCACACTAATTATTTGTGTCAGATTATTTGAACGTGTGCGCGTCGATCTGCATGTGTGTGTTTACAGCGCGGCGCCTCGCCTCCACGTGACCACACACAAATTTAAGAGAAGAGAGGAGGATGAAGGAGGAGAAAAAAAAAGGAGGAATAATTCTTTTTTTTCTTTCTTTCTTTCTTTTTTTTTTTTTTTTTAAAGCAGCTCATTATCCGGCTGTGTCTGGCTGCATGGCTCCGAGCCAGAATATAATGATGAGGATAAACTCGCCAGGAACAACTAGTTTCTGTTGGAGGCCATCTCAGGGGAGTGCCAGCGCGCTCCCCCCTCAAACTCTTTCCCTCTTTTTCTCCTTTCCCCTCTTCTCCCTTCATCACTGACACATTGGTGTTTGTGCCATGTCATCCGTTGATGGGGAGCTCGGCAGCAGTGGCTGCATATCGCCCATCATTAGGGCTGCTGCATTTTCCTCTCTCCCTGTTCACCCTCCCTCCTTCTCTCTGTGCACTTGTTAAAATTTCCTCTGTTCCAAGATCTATTTTTTCTTCTTCTCTACTCCTCCCTGTCCCCTCACCACCTCCACGCTCCTTCGCTCCCCCCCTCCTCCTCCTCCCGCTGCCACTGCATGGCCCAGGTTATGGTTTAAACATGACGGCCATCCCTTTGAAGCGCGGGGGGCATCATCATCATCATCCGGGCTCATCAGCAGCAAGCAGCGCCTTGGACCAATTTAACCAACACAGAGATGGGAGACGCAGCGGACACCCCCACCCATCCACCCACCCCAACCCCGGGGCTCCTACGTCTCAATCTGAAAGGTAAGAATGGCTGGCAGTGTTGGGGTGGGGGTGAGGGCGAGGGGGGGTCACTGGCGCAGCAAGCCCAGTGTCAGCCAGTGCCATTTAATTGCCAATGCGAAGCAGTAGCCCCCGTGCCTGTTTAATGTATAATGATCCGGCCGGTGTGCTTCTCCCGTTCCCAAGGAAAAGAGAGGGAGCGGGATGATGGGGGGAACATATCAAAGGGCAGGCTCAAGCATAAGGGGCAAAGGGGCCTTCACATCCTCCCACCTGTCACACACACACACACACACACAATATAAGGGACCTGCACTGGCTCCAACCCCATTATCAAAATAATGTCTTTCATTTGCTCCACTGACTGTCTCCACTCTCCTTGGCTCTCTTTCCTCGCCGTCCTAAAAGAATGCATTTTTTAACAGGACCTGGGTGTAAGGTGCTCATCGCAGGACTACAAGGTACCAGCTTCCTTCCCTGCATCCTAATTCAGCTCGGGCTACGGCACAGGGGACTTATACTGAAGCGCCGCGCTCCTGCAAAGAACCGGCTCCCGACAAGAGTACAAGGCCAGGATGTCTTTTCTCTCCGATTTCCTCCGCTCAGCCTGCTCCCTACAAATCGTTTGAGCTATCACAACAGTCTGGTCCATTCTTTGAACAAAACCAACTGGCTGAAGGCTATGTATGAAAGGCTCCTGCCATTTTGCTGACACAATTAGACAGATTTTTACTAGATTTTGTCAACAAATTGATTCCTTTGCCCTGTCAAAGTCAGAATTTCGGGTTGGTTTTTTTTTATGTGCAAGGAGGGAGGTAGGGTTTTTTTTTTTTTGGGGAGATGTGTTAACCCCTCCCATTCTCCAGAGAGCTCCCAGAGCCCTCCATCTATTCAGTTATACTAATTCAATTAGGGGCCTCATCACAGGGCATTAGCTCTTCCCCATGGCCAGTCCCCCCCCACACCCCAGCCGGTATATTCAATTAACTGCACTGGAAATAAGATGATCACAATGTAGAGGCTGTCATTAAGGGACCAAATTAGCAGTCACTTAAAGCCCAGGTTGGCTGGGTGCTGCTGCCAGATGCCGATGTCTGGACAGACCCACCGTCTGACCCCCTGCACCTGAGACGGGCTGGGGGTGGGGGGCAAATCAGACTGTAATCCAGACACCCCTCTGCAGAGTTTAAGAGCAACGTTTGATGCAAGAAAGTCTTCACTAAGAGGGAAATTTAACAGCAAAGACGGCAAAAACTGAGCTGAACTGTCTGGGTGTGCTTAGAAACTCAGCTTTAAATTATTCTCAGTCCTATACTTTAAAAAAAATGCAGCTCCCCCTTGCGACTCCTCCCTCCCCGCATCTACATGATCCATCAATGTCACAGAGGTCTAAACACACCGCCCTCAGGAGCTGCATTTCCAATCAGGCTGTAATTAAACTAAAGCTTGGCCTCATCCCTAGACTCTAAACCAGCCCCGTCCAAAGTGCCCCTGCTGCAAGGGCGTGTAGAAGGGAGGGGAGGAGGAAGGAGGAGGAGGAGGAGGAGGAGGAGGAGTGGAGTAGGAGGCTGTTTGTTTTTTGTGCTGTTGCCTTTTCGGCTCCTCCACACCCACAAATCGCGGGCTTTTAGTCCTCCAAAATTAATTCTCTTCGCTTCCCACCAATATAGAGGACACGCGTCCCTCAAGGGAACAGTAAGTAGTTTAACACCAACTGACAAACACACACACATGTATACAAGATGGCAACAAATACACATACCCCCCCCCCATGGGTGCACTACAGTCCACAGCAGCACTTGAGCTGGACCCTAATGGGCTGGACCAAAGCGACGAGCCAAGTGTCAGACCCCGGCTTATATCGGCTCGTCCCCTTCAAAGTGTTGCTGTGTTTGTTTATCTGTCTGCCTGCTCAAACTCACAGCAAGGACATGCCCCAGCTCATTTCAGATCTGCCTGACATGCAGTGGGGGTAAATGTTCTTCAGGGGCCTCATTAGAAAATGATAAATATAATTAATATTTGAGCATGCTAGCTGGAGCCCCACACTGGAGAATTGGCCTTTTGAACACAGAGATGGGGAGTGTGAGCGCTCCTTAAGGGAGAACTTGCTGCTCACTGCCTCGTGCATGCGAGCGTGTGTGTGTGTGTGTGTGTGTGTGTGTGTGTGTGTGTGTGTGTGTGTGTGTGTTGCTTGTGCATTGCCCTCACAGCCAACACAAACACACACACAACCGAATGTATGAGCAAGAGAGTGTGTGTGTGTGTGCGTGTGTGTTTAGCTCCTAGGGCTCAACTCACCTTGACATGGATGCGTTGACAGTGAGCGCAGTTGGGTAGGGGTGTCTAAAACCCCCTGTTGTGATTGGATAAACAGGTTGACCTTGCCTGGGAAGGGGGAAGAAAAGAAGAAAGGCGAGTAGGTAAAGGAACAGGGTTGATGGAAGAGGAGAAGGTAAAGCCCTCTGTCTCTCTCCTCTCCCCACCGTGGGCCTCTTTATTCTCATTTGATCAGGACAAAAATCTAGGGGATTGCAGAGCGCAGATCAAAGGGAGGAAAACTCTGAACAATTTGAATGCCACAAATCTTGATAGCAATGGCTAATTAAATTTCATAACCCTTCGCTCGGTGTCGACAGAGTGGGGCCCTGTTCCTCCCCAAGCTGGAACTAGGTGTTTTGTTGTGATAATTAAAGACGAAGCGAGGGTCTCTTTAATGGAGCCATCACGCTAATTGAGGTCTACACATTCAAAGACAAACAATAATGAATGTAAATTTATACCAAAATAAAGTGCAGCAAATCAAAGGGCACCATGGCTGCGCTCGGGGCCTCTCTCGGTATTTAGATTGCGGTGAGAAAACATTAAATTAACAGAGCTTAATTTGTAGCCTTTTGTCATATTAACAAGTGTTGACAAGAGTTACCAAGGGAGAGCCCCCGTGTGGAATTGTGGGTAAAATACAGGCAATCACGGTTCATTACTCTAATTGGACCATACAGAGACATGCAAAATAGTGTTTGCCACAAAGTAGCAGGTTGAGGTTGGCGAGGGCCTGAGGAAGCTGCAGCGGGCCGCCGCGGTCCAGGAGCGAGTGCGTTACAAAGTTAAGGGTGCGAGCTGAAGTTTTAGAGGACTCGAGCGCCGAGAGAGGACCCACTCTGGGGACCAAGAGGAGACGGAGACAGCTTCCATAATTGACTTTGTGTACATAAAGACCAACATCCTGCTGCACAGTGTGCACACATGTAAGGTAATATCTGCTTTTATTGTTTACTGTTTTCCTCTTTGATGATTCGGCTCGATATGCAGTACATGCTTTTTAATCATTACAATACGTGGGCGCTGCTAGCCTTCTCACACAACTCACAGGAGAATACAGTAGGAAGAGTAATAAAAAAAAGGATTTGCTTACTGTGGTACTAACCATCCTAGCGGATGGGGGATCTGGCCGACGGTGCCAGGTGACAGTGGGTAATAAGGAGATATATCTGGAGGATGTGGAGGCCTTGGAATTCCTGTGGAAGGAAGAGGATGAGAGTAGCAGAGAGGAGGTGGACAGACAAGATGAAACAAAAACATAAATACGCCACAATACAAGAGGTTGCAAATAACATGAAGTGCTCAGAGGAATGTGTTGTCCATATAGTAATAGTTTACTGCTACTGTAAAAGTATGCCAGAAACCAAAAATCGATGTTTAAATAATTTCATAATAATTTCAGTATCCTAGAAAGGCAAAAATTCAGTCTTGACCTGCTAAGACGGGCTGCACAGCATATTGTTAGTGGTGCTTTCTGGTGACATTTCATCGCTACTTGCATCATTGTTTTGTCTAGTTTGACTGGAGCTTTGCTATTTCTATTTCAGTATCATTATTAGTCAGACGTGACTCTGACTGGCACCCCTCCGCAATTAAAAGTGTCAAACCCACTGCAGAAAGTTCTACAATGATTCAGTCTTTCCATATAGAGCTATTCAAGACATCTAGTGGAAAATCCTGTATTTTTTTTTCACATCACAATATACAGTATATTGCAGAATTTAAAAAAAAAAAGATTTTAATATGTAAAATATTGTGCAGCACATGTTCACTGTAATATATTTGGTCTTAATCAGCAAAAGGCAATTCTGCCCATAAGTTGCAAAAGAAACTATAATGTATTAAAAACACGTTGCCCATTCAGTGAGACTGTCAATAATATGTTTCAAATGTTTTTTTAGCAGACATTTACAGCTCCGCAGTCCACCCAGGACTGAGTTTGTCCATGCATATCTGTACATACATGTGTCAACAGGTAAATATCCACTGATAAAAGTCACTGTGTGCTTCAGCACTCCTGCTGTGTCGCTTTCATTTTATGCTGCTGTAATCACTGTTACTACTCAGTGCGTAAACATAGTGAGCGCTCACTGGCTTTATCAAGACAATAAGAGAATACATTAGGAATAGTAATCAAATTTATATGCATGATGCTCAGGCTGGATGGATGAGGCATACTAACTCTGTTGACAAGGAAACAGAGCTTCAGAGGAACACAAGCTTTGCTCACATCTCAGGTGGCCACTGAAACGAATGGAATTCAGACTCAGAATAAGTCTCCATTACAGACAATGTACTCTTCAGATGATAAAATCTCTTCTTTTTAATGTGGTAATTTCACATAGACCTTGCCGTTCCAAAGACGTCACGGTTGATTCTCTGAAACTCTGAAGATGGCCACTGCAAATCCATGCTGGGTTTAAATCTTTCACTACTATACAAAGTGAATGCAATCAAAATGTGGCACACAAACTCAGCAGGACCAGGATGCAAACACAACATGGTCTATGCAACTGAAGGACTCAGTGGGCTTTCCATTCACAATTCAAAAGCAACATATTCCTGACAGGCTTACAGCACGTGGAGTTAAATCTGTTCCTATCGAGTCTTTCTAAGTCAGTCTAACCTGATCAAATGCAGTATAATTACAGTACTGGGAATAATTACAGGAATAATTTGAGGTTTGTGCTCTAAATACCACTATTGTTAGTTGTGCAGGGTTTCAAAATGCCCTTTTATTGCTACGGTGACCTTTAAGTCCCTTTTTTTCCAAAAACAGCTAAGCATCACATGTGGTGTATTTCTGAGCAGACATAAGAAATGTTCTCGGTCAATGAATCAGAATCTGTGAAATAATATGTCTGTATACTCAGTTGATATAAATACAGTTTGATGCCTTGGACCATAGCGATTATAGCCTGCACTGGCACCACTGTGCCCCAACTCCCACTCTTGAAAATCTTCTCAATCCTGCAAATGCATGAAACAGTTTGCGATTACATGACTTTTCATTTATGATATGAATAGATGCCTTTACATTCTATTTGAATTTTCAGAAACCTTCCCTGCATGCCCACATGTTTGTACAGAAAAGAATATGAATACATCACAAAAGCGCATGGCTTGCAACCTTTGGAGCACGCCACTTTCCATTGAGAAAAAAAATTCAAATGCAACTCTGCAAAATGTGGAGGAGGGTTGATGAGCCACTTTGCAGAAGAGACCATGGCAGTTTCTCATCAAACCACCGCTTTGCTCGCTACTCCACTGTAAAGTCATTAAATGTGATAATGGTTTGAATGAAACACCACAATCACGCGTGTGGCTCCTGGATTAAAGGAGGCCCATCACTTCCTTACGGTCACTTAAGAGCCTGCTCTACCATGTGTCCATACCCACACCGGGCAGCAGAAGTGCTTCCTGCTCCATGTTCTAAAGACAGAGGGGGGTTAAAACCATTATAAATTTAACAGGACAGAGTGCAAGCAACAGCTGCTGTACTGTATTCAACTGTACCAGGCCAGCACAGGCCGGCATGCACACACGGGCACACACATGCACTTATTCGCTCTTTAAAAAAAAACTTGCAGTGAGTGCTGTATTACAAAAGCTCGCTTTATATTTGATGTGTATTTTGAAGGCGGAAAAACAGACTATTTTTAAGCGCTTGCTGTGGACAGCAGTTCTTCATGGACGACCAGGTAAAGCATTGAGAGAGACATCAGGCACCAACACGGAGCTCCATTCAGACTTAAAGGCAGCAGATGTGGGAAGAGAGGGCAAGAAATAACTATATAAAACTACAATAATGAATTTACATGTCATCTCTGAGTCATGCAAAAATACACACACACACACACACACACACACACGCCTATTGTACACACACAATTATTGACCCAGACTCATTACACCTTCTATTATTTCCCAAGTACATACAAGTCTAGACTTGACTCCGGGAGGGAAATGATGGTACTCCAATTAGATGTGAAAAGCACAGGCAATGGGTTTGTGCGAGCGCAGTCGCAAACATTCGTGAGCGTGTGTGTGTGTGTGTGTGTGTGTGTGTGTGTGTGTGTGTGTGTGTGTGTGTCCCTCCAGCAGGACCACGCAGGCAGACAGCGGTGCGCCGATGTGTCAGTAAGGCCTCTGGACTCCGCTGCAGAGCAGGTAACAAACCTTCACTCCATATTTTCTTCTTGCTTGTCATTCATTCCTCCGTGTTTCATTTGAGTGAGGGCAGGTGGAATTTTCTCCCAGCACATGTAGGATGTGGACTCATTCTTAATGCCGCTGATGGCCTTGGTCAGCAACAACACATTGCGTGGGAGTTTACGATGTGTTAAGTGGTTTTGTGTGTGTGCTAACTGCTAACCTTTCAGGAAGTCTTTCTTTTTTGCTTTCTTTCTCTTATGATTTCTATGTGCCTTTGAGTGTTTATGTTTTCAGAACTCTGTACTTTAGTGGGCTGTTTTATCTGTTAACACTAACTTAATAAGAAACTGTGTTTGTGTGTAGGGAACAATATAATGCTAATGAGGTAAACTATATTATTCATGGAGTTATCGTGTTCATGAGTGGGGAAAACATGTACGAAGTAATGTGAAACAACTAGTTGATTGACAAAAAATTTGTCTTCAACTATTTTGATACTTATTTAATTGTTTAAGTCATTTTTCAAGCAAAATCTTGTTCCATCTTCTCAGTTGTGAGATTGTGCTGCTTTTCTTCATCTTTTGTGGTAGTAAACTCAGTATGTTTGGGTTTTGGACTGTTTGTCAGGCAAAATTCAAAGTAGTGAGACCTAGATGGGCATTTTCCAGTGTTTTTTGACATTGTATAGGTGAAGTATTGTAGAAAAGTAAAGTAACCGCTGGTTGCACCCCTGTAAGGATGTGGTGACTTCTAAAGTAGGGACGATATGAGAAGATTAGTTTCTACAGCTGAGGAGAGAATATACTAAGATCCAAAGACTGAATTCAAGAGGTTTGTGTAAGAGAGAGGCAGAGAGAGAAACAAATGTAATGGTGTTGTCTGTGCTACTAGCCCGGAGTAAGATGACAGGAATTGAAAGAGTGAGGGGAGGTGGAGAGGAAGGATTATAAGACAATGGAGTAGAAAAGACAATGAAAGGGAAAAGCAAAATGAATTGAGTGTCTTTTTCCTGTGTGTGTGTGTGTGTGTGTGTGTGTGTGTGTGTGTGTGTGTGTGTGTGTGTGTGTGTGTGTGTGTGTGT